>JACBWW010000088.1:1288273-1383203 GCA_020086605.1 Lanius collurio
GGGTGCCCAGAGCAGCTGTGGCTGCCCCTGGATCCCTGGCAGTGCCCAAGGCCAGGCTGGATGTTTCTCCGCTCCCCACATCCTGTCCTGTTTTATTTTGTCAGTGAAACCCAGCCCAGGCTCTAGGTTGCTCTCATAGTTTTTGAATGCAGGTGCTGCCAAGGAAAGCAGCATTTTTTATAAAGCTTTATGAAATATCTTTTTTTATGGGGATTCTATGGGTTTTCCCCCACAGTTAAACTCAGCAGAATCACCACCAATTGCTCTGAAAAATCCCCGTCAGGAATTTTATGATTTCAGGATCACCTTCCTGACATGCAATATAAAAAGCTTTTATGATGTATTTTTTCTGCAACGTTTTCTGAAAAGTATGTCCCAGCCTCAGCCAAGGAAGTATGTGGAATTTGTACCCATGGAGACTCCAATAACACAGCCTGCTCCAAACACCACAGGATTATTACTTTTCTTACCTAACACTTGGGGAAAGGAGTTACTGGAAAAGGAAGTGACTGAGTGAGGCAGTAAAAACTGGAGACACTGGTTAGCGTGTGGTCCATCTGCAGATTTGGGGCTGCTGTTCCTGCTTTTGCGAGATTATCCCGAGAATTACACTGGAAAAATACATGGAGTTGTGTGTCTGACCACCACAAATACATGAGAAGCTCCAAAGAAAAATAACTTGCGTTTTTAATGGGTTGTAGATGCCTAAGCCATGGTTATTTAAAAAGAACAACTTTTAGGTGAGGGGAAACATACAGTAAAATAGAAAAACAGAGATGGAATCATTTTTTAGAAGTCATCTAGTACATATAAACATCCACCTTTACTCCTGGAAACTGCAGCCAGATTAATAGATTTGCCTTAAAACTTCCTGACGTGTTTGAAGATTGTTCTCATTCCTTCCCTCGATCTCTTGTTTTACAAATGAAGCAATCCTTTGTTTTTCCCACTGGAAAAATCCAGGCCTTTCCCAAAAACCACTCAATAAACAGCTATTTTCTTTATCCTGGGGTCACTTATTCCTGCTTGAGCACTGTGCATTGGGTTTGGCCACACTGAATTGCAGCATGCTGATTTTGAATTATCACTCACATTTCCGAGAGCTGAATGAAATTCCTCAGTCCTCTCCCCTTTAATATCACCTCCAATGTGTTGTTGCAGCTCTGTTACCACTTTAATTTTTAGGGCACAATTCCCCACTGAGCAGCGCCCATTCCTCTGGAAAAGAAATGTAAAACACATTTGGACATGCTCCTGTTCTTCCCAAAGCGCCAATTATTCTGTGAAACCAAACGGGTGACAACAACATCCTGAAATTCCCACAATCACAGAGCCATTAATGCTGGAAAAGCCCTCTGAGATCATCAAATCCAACCAGCAACCCAGCACTGCCAAGGCCACCATTACCCCTGTCCCCAAGTGTATTTTTGAACACTTGAAAATTCTTGGTGATGCCCAGCACACCTCTGAGAGAACCCTGCAGCCGCTGGATCCCTGCTGGGATCCTAGGGAATCATCACAGCGCTGTTATTTTTAATTAAGGACCAGTCTGCCACCTCCTGTGCCAAGCTGATCACGGGCATTAAGTTTCTCCTTGCTTCTTCCAGCCTGTTCATGGGCCAGATCTCGCTTCTCTCAAGCAGTACTGGGGGCTGGGGGAAGGAGATTCGTTTAAAAAAGTTGTTGGTAAAAAAAGAGAAGTTTGGTTTTTCTCTTTTCTCTCAGAGGAGCAGTTTGCTGCAGCTGTCTCTGCTACCCACAGGAGGGCAAACTTTCCTCAAAGCAAACTGGAATTCAGCTCAAACCAAATCCCGCCCAGAGATCTCATTGATTGACTTGATTTCACTAAAGGGAGGTTTTGACAGAAAAATAGTATTTTGATAAAGCAAATTCCTTGTAAAGGTAGTGGAATCCTTCGAAATCTTGTGTTTATCCATGAAAAATAGTATTGTTTTGGATGCTGGAAATGAAACCTTAACTGAAACTATTCCTTTGAATCGTTTCCCAAGTAAAAAAAAGATTCCCAGAGGACTGAAACCAAAAGAAACTAAAGAATTGCCTTTGGGATTTTGCTTAAAGAAAAACTTTGCTTGTTTTAAACGGGCAAATCCCTATTCCTACATAGGTACCAACCCACTGAGCACTTTCTTACCTGGGAGATTTCTGTGCCAGCTCCCCCCCATCCCTGGAGGTGTTTTCCAACCCTGATGATTCTGGGATTCTGGGGTTCTCTCCACGCTGTGTTTTACTGCTGAGTGAGCTCAGCACAAAACATTTGAAGCCTGAACTGGAGCCTCTCTGTGTCCCTTGTCCCACAGGATCAGCAGCACCATCCCATGCAAGTTATGAGGATCATCTCACCTGGGATCGTGGATTTTCCCTTTAACACACCCCCAATAAAATTAAACCTCACAATCATTTCATTCACGAGCACTTCGAGTTGTGGTGCACGTGGGAGACGTCCTGGTTTTGTGGGCAGGGATGCACTTTGGAACACATTAAATCTCCATTCCAGCTATTTCCAAGGAAACTCCAGTGGGACTGGTGCAAACTGCAGCTTTTCCTTCAGGGAGCTGCCACATCCCGTGGGTTGATAACCCTGGGTGAGATCCTGCTCCAACTACAGCCCCAGGGCTACGTTTTCTGCATCACAAACTCCTGACCTCACTGCTGGTCAGACAGCAACATTCTTCAGTGCTTTTGGCTGGGCTTGAGAGGAGAAAATCTGTTGAGTGTGGCTGTGCCAAGGCCGTGCTGGAATTTCCCAGTGGCACTGTACCCTGTCCTGCCCTGCCCACACGTCTCTCCAGCAGGAAAATGAATTCCAGGCTGTTACAAGATGCTCTGTCCTGTCCTGGCAGTGGCCCAGAGCATTGTTTTCCTCCAGCCTGGAAGAGAGCAGGTGAATGCTGAAGGTGGGAGAAATAAGAGAGGGTGTTCAGCCCCTCCCGTGCTCTTTGTCCTGCCTCCCCTGGGTTGTATCCCGACAATCCCTGGCAGAGGCTTCCCTGCACAACATGGGATTTGGAAAGGTTGCTCTTCTCAACCTCACATCTTCCCCCTAACAAGTTTTTAGCACAGCTAAAACCCCAAATATTCTCTTCCCCTCTACCCCACCCTGGAAATTTCCTTTCATGAGATTTAAAGGACCAAACATTTATCTGCAGTTTTATCTGGTTTGGCCGTAGCTGCCTGGAAATTCTGCAAAAAACACTGGATAAAGTCATGGGGAAAAAAAAAAACAGTGCCTGTGGGTTATTGTGTGCCACTCCCTGCAGGGAGCTGCAGCCTCCTGAGCCCACAGAAGGAGGATGTGTCCACAACTTGGATGTAATCAAGTGCAGTCATATTGATATGACTAAATCCACGCAGCTTCTGTCAACACAGCTCCTGCACGGAGGCAACAGCTGTGGAATTACACCCTCGGTGACTGAATAGCCCCCGTGCAGGGTTTAAATGGAATTTCTGCACCAAGCACAGGTTTTCTGGTGAGTGAGTTTGAACAAGGCTCCTCTCATTTCTCAGGAAACCACAGGTGCTGAGAACAGAGTGACCAGGAGGCCTTGAGGGAGTGGTGGATGGGATCGGAGTGAGGGGCCTGGGTGATGTTGTGGGGAGGGGGCACAAAATCAACAAAACACTCAGCAGTGGCACCTTCAGCACCTGCATGGCAGTGAAGAAGAGCCTCTGAGACACCTGGAGACAACCACCTCTGTTGCTCCTCATCAGACCCTTCCCCAGCTCCATTCCCTTCCCTGGACACACTCCCGCCCCTCAATGTCCTTCCTAATCATGAGGGGCCCAAAACAACCCAGGATTTGATGTGTGACCCCAGCAGTGCCCAGCACAGTGGAATGGGCACTGCCCTGGTCCTGCTGCCCACTGGCACAATCCAGGATGCCACACGTCTTCCTGGCTCCCTGGGCACACTGCTGGAAGCTTGGAATCTGAATATTGAGCAGAAAGGTTTGGTTCATTGACAAGGGGAAGCTCCACATCCTTGGGGCTGTGAGGGTCCTAAAGCTCTGTAACTGTTTTACTCTGGTGAGTTCATGTTTAAAAACCACAGAAAATGATTAAGTTGCCCTGTGGATTATTAACATTTCAGGCTGAATTGCAGGTGCAGCAATCTCGCACCTCACTCCAGCTCAGTCAACTATTACTGGCCCTTATTTTTGTTTTTTTTATCTTTTTGCTGTTACCTCGAGTTCTTTTACTCAGAATTTGAATTAAGATGCAGCAGATTGGGAATTCTTGTTCAGACTTAGTTGTTTATTATGAGTAGTACAGCTGCACAGAGTGCCTCCAAGGTTAGAAAGGTGGAAAAGTGGCCATGAGTTCTAATGTCCAAAGTGTCTTAAAATCTAAATTAACCAATTATGGAATGCTAAGTAATATATTTTTACTCACAATCCAATTACTAGCTGTTCATGTCCCTGCAGTGTGGGACTTTTGACCCAATAGCAGAACACTCAGATTTATGAAGAAGAAAGAAGACAAAGAAGACATAAATCCACACCCAGAATCCTCCATATTGTAACCTATTACTACCTATCCCCCTAAACCTAATTTTCTACATTTCTACATATCCCACCCAGTGATATAAGTTTTAATTACACAGCAACCTCAGTGTTATCACACAATTTAGGGAGCTGTTCCCAGGGTTTCAAATCGAGTACGATGTGTTTCTGAGGATCACAGCTTGGCACCACTGAAAGGCTGACATTTTCAGGACCCAGGGTTACAACAGTCAACCATCAGCAGAAAGCTGTCAGCTTGTGTTGTCCCCTGGTTCCTGGAGTGGCACCTGGCCCGTGGCACCAGGGGACGTTTCCGTGTCGCTGTGGCTGGTTGCATGTTCATCCCTTTCCTGGTGACAACACAGCCTGAGTGGGGAGGGCAGCCGGGCACAGCCCTGCTCTGCCTGGCAAACATTGTGCCACCACTGCCACAAAGTCCTGTGGCTTGGGGATGGAGGAGCATCCCGCTGCTCTTGGCCTCCTGCAGCGAGAGGAAAGACAGAATGCCATTTTTACTGAAGTTCTGGAGGTGCAATTGGATTTTTTTCTGAGGTAATAAACAACTCTTCTGTATCCATCTCATTTTAGAGCATATGGCTTTCCAGAGAATTCTTTTCCAAAACTGGGATTACCTGTCGGCACTGATAGCGTTGCAATTTGGGTTTAGGTTTAATGTTCAGAGGATATCGGCATGGCCTCTGAAGGGAAGTGATAGCTAACATCAAAATTAAATAATTAGACAGCCAAGAAATCCTAATTCTCCACTGCTTTTTAGGCTTTACAAGTAGGTATTCCACACACCACACTTTGCATATTGCATAAACAGCCTTTGCCCGCTCTGTGTTGTTCAAAATCCATGAGTGTGCAGTTTTAATGAGTATTTAAAAAAAAATAAAAAGGAGTTTATGCCCATGACAGGCCAGGGTAAATAGCTTTTGCCCCTGTTTTATTTTTGAGTATTGCAGAAGACTCATTTAATCACAGACAGAGGCAGATAAAGGTCAGTTATCAGCTGATGTGTCCTGCTGATGAGTCCTTGGCTTTGCTGATTTATGACAGCTGAGAGTTGGATATTAACCTAGAGCATAATTTGGTGGGGATTTTAGTGAGTATGTGCCTTTTTGTTGTGTTTGAGTGCTTTTGGGCTGTGTTTTTTTGGTGGTTTTTCCAGTATTTCCCACACCTGTTTCCTGTAGACCCTTTCACATGACCATAAAAGATGTTGCAAGTCCTTGATGGGAAAGACACCATGAGCAGTTGAAGTCTAGAAATGACTCAGGTATAAAGAGACTTTTCTGTCTCCCTTCCTGCCTTGTGACCACGTGGTTTCCAGCCTGTTTCCTCATCACATCCATCTTCTCCTCATGTCCAGCTTTAAGTGGAAATTGCTGAAATATTTTATTCCCCCCACACCCCGTTGTCTGCCAAGTCAACGTCCTGATGTGCAACAACTTGGGTTGAGTCACTTGCTACCAGCGACTCTGAAGCTGGGAATTCGGGAGCGTTATCAGAGGAATGCTCGCCCAGAATAACTCCGAGATCCAGTGCCAGGGCTGGTGATAAAAGTGAGAATTAGGTAAACTCTATTGGGCAATTCAAATGGCCAGAAAGGGCTTGTTCCTTACGGGGAACAATTAAGCTGAAGAAGAAATTTATTTCCACTCTCTGTGTCCACATGAAGAGATGATGCTTTGCTTGAGGTAGGAAAGGAAAGAACTTGCAAATGGAAATTTCACTGGGGTGATGTTCTGTAGGGCACAGGAAAGCTGTGGCTGAGGTGAAGGAGAAGCAGCAGCCAGCCCATGTCTCACCACCAAACCTGTGCCCCAGACTCCCTACCCACAGTGGGGTGGTTTGAAATGCACAAACCTGGAATCCCCACGGTCCCAGTCTGCTTTTATCCTGGGTCTTTGCTCTTATCCTGATGCTCTTGTCTTGTGAGGGACAGCTCTGTCCCTGCTGGCATCTCCCCCTGCCTTAGTCATGCGAAATACCTGGAAATGTCAAGGTGAGGCAGAAATGTGAAGATATCATGGAATTATTTAGGTTGGAAAAGATCCTTAAAATCACCAAGGTCAATAATCTAACAGTGCCAGCCCACCACTAAACCATGTCCCCAAGTGCCACATCTCCACATCTTTTAAACCCCTCCAGGAGTGTGTCTACACTTGGAAAAAAAAGTTACTTTTATCACAGAGGCAAAAATCTGTAACATCCCGGCACAGACAGCCCAGACACTGCTGTAACTCACCCCAGCAGACCATGAACTGAAGGCCATGAACTGAAGGCTTTGTGTGCGTTCTCACCACAGATTCGTCAACAGGAACAAAATGGATTTTGTGGAGGTTTTGAGCCTGTGTTATCAGCAGAGCTTGAGGCTGCTGAACCTGTAGTCACCTCCTCCCTCCTGATCTTGTGCCACAAGAAATGACCCAGTCTGGCCAAAGTGAGGTCACCCGGAGCAGGTGACACAGGAACGCGTCGAGATGGATTTGGGATGTCTCCAGGGAGGGACACTCCCCAACTCCTCTGGGCAGCTGTTCCAGTGCTCGGCCACCCTCAATGTAAAGTTCTTCCTCATGTTGAGGTGCTTGTCTTATGTTTCAGTTTGTGCCCATTACTCCTCATCCTGTCACTGGGCACGACTGAGCAGTGGCACCATCCTCTTTGTACTCGCCTTGGAGATATTTATATGGATTGGTGGGATCCTCTCTCAGCCTTCTCTTCTCTGGACTAACCAGGCTCAGCTCCCACAGTCTCTCCTCATCTGAGATGCTCTCGACTCCTCATCATCTTTATGGCCTCTGCTGGATCCTCTCCAGTAGCTCCTTGTCTTTCACGAACCATGGAGCCAGAACTGGACACTGGACACTGCTCCAGATGTGCCTCACTAGGACCAAGGAGCAGGATCACTCCTGCCCTGCTGGCCACACTCTTCCCAATGCCTCCAGGGTCCCACTGTCCCTCTTGGGTTTGTAATCCCTTCCCAGGTGTTTCTCTGCAGAGTGCTCTCCACTGGGTCACACCCAGCCTGTTCTTGTCCTGGTTCCTTCACTTTCCTGGAGCTGCTGGGGCCACCTGCTCCTGGTGCTTCAGAAAGTGAGAACCCCATGGCTCCCAAGGAGTTAATTCCTGGCAAATACAGAGCCAGCAAAGGAGCTCTTTGACCAGAGGCCCAGTCACTGTGGTACATTAGGCTATTCCAAGCCTAACAACTCCCTGTTTGTTTATAAAGGGCTGTGTTATCACCAATCAATGATAACTCTGCGGTATCAGCCCCTCTCCTGCCTGCAGCAGGGCTGCCCAAGGACCACCTGTGCTCATCTCTGCTCTAACCTGGTCCTTCTCCACCAGCATGGTTCCCTTTGGCCCCAGAACCAGCAGGAGTTCAGTAAACACCACAGGATCTATCTTGGGAGTGATGCAACCTCGGGTTGACGGGCAAGGACACAGGGAGCACTAAAAAAGCCGCTCACACAAGGTAATTTGTTGGCTCAGGGAACGGCCAAAAATAGACCTGGTGACTCCTGCCACTTGAGTTAACCTTTGGGCTGTGCCCCTGGAGCTCTCCTTGGTTCACTGGGAATTGTGTGCCCCTCAACAGCATAGCAGGTCCTGTCTGAGGATCAGGGCAGGCTGGAGTATGAGGGTCAGGAGTCTGTGAATTTTACAGATCTCACCAACGGCTGTTTTGCCTTCCTCTTCAAAATAAATTCGCCGTGTGAATGAGAGCAGAGCCACATTGGAGGGGCTGCAGAGAGGAGGATGTGAGACAGCTGGGGAGAGATGGGAGTGTGGAGGAGCTGCAAGGGAAGGCTCAGAATGCAGATGAGAAACAGCCAACACAGCAAGAACTGAGAGTGCCTGGGCCAGAGGACTGTGCAGGGCTCCTGAGGCTGCCTTGGCACCCTTGTCTTGCTGTGCTGGTGCTGTTTTACAGCCGCAATATCCCCAGCACTGCTCTGTCCTCTGGCTCTGCTGCTGCTCCAGCTGCAGCCTAAACTTCTGGCAAGAGCTTTGCTAATTACATATTCCTCAGGTTTGCTCATCAGCTGAACTGTGAGAACCATATCCTCCCCTCCCTGTGTGAGTGGGGAATGTCTCTGGGCAGTGGGAGGAGAAGAATTCACAGGATAAAAACAATGGCTTGGAATTCTTGGCCTGGCACCAGAAAAATAGCAGCAATAATTCATTTCACAGATACAGCTGTTTTCCTAACAGGATAAACAAAATCCTGGATTTTCTGCAGCTTTATCAGCCAGGAACAACGGAGAACAGTTAGATGCATCCACATGATCATAACCCTTAAAAAAAACCAAACAAATAAATAAATATGTATTCTTGGACTCCAGCTTAAACAAGCAAGGAGGGAAGGCAGGGGAAGGTGTAGCTGCCACCAGACCACAGGTTCTGCTCCAGTCTGGTAATGGGGGGCCTGGACATCAGAGCCAGGAACTGCCCAGTGCTTGTGGTGCTGCTCAGCAGCTCCAGCGTGTGGTTTGTGCTGTGTGGAAAACAACAGCACAGGGCTGGGGCTGGTTTGTTTGTTTGTTTATTTGTTTGTTTGTTTGTTTGTTCAGGGCTGTGCTCTGGCAGCCCCCACACTGCTCCTCCCTGGAGTATGGGGGGCCTCTCATGCCCTGTATTCCTAAATCTAAAAACCCATTTTGATTCGACCCTGGAGATTTCTGCTCCACGTTGGACTGTTCCCCCCCAGCTGTGGCTGGAGCCCGTTTTACATCTTGCCCTGTCCAGAATGGCCCAAGAGCATCTTTATGAACCATCTCCTGTTTCATTTGGTCCAAGTGTTGTTATTGCTCAGGACCCCATTTGAAAATATTTTTCACAGAATCACAGAATCATTAGGGCTGGAAAGGACCTCTGAAACCATCAAACCCAACTGGCAGCCCCTGGTCACCACTAATCCATGTCTCCAAATGGCACATCCACGTGTTTTTGGAACATGTCCAGGGACTGTGACTCCACAACTGCCCTGCACAGCCTGTTCCAATGATTTACAATCTTTTCCATTAAGAAATTTTCCCTGATGTCCAACCTAGATCTGGCGCAACTTGAGGCCGTTTCCTCTTGTCCTATCGAACCTCGCCCTTAACCTCACTTTATTTTAGGGAAAAAACCCCAACTTTCAGAAGCATTCGAACTATTATCCTCCTTTCCCCGAAAACTTCTGCTGCGCTGCCCCACACCACCAAAGCACCCTAGGTGCTCCAGAGCTTCACGCTGTTGCAGCACAGCCTGGAGCAGTGTTTGGGCTGTGTTCCCGGCACAGAAACAGCCGATTCCCGGTGTCCAGCACCGCCGGTTCCCGATTGCGGCTGCACCGGACACCGCACCGGGCACTGACCGCGGGTAACCCGCGCGGGGGAGGGGGCGTGTCCTGGCCATTATTGACAGCCGCCTCCTCCAATCGCGTGGCCGTGCGCGTCTCTCCCCCCCTCCCCGCTGAGGGGGGCGTGGCTTCATCTCTGCCCACCGCTGTCTTGTCCAATAGGATGTTTCGAAAGGGTAGAGTGAGCGGAGCGAAACGGGAATGGCCACGCCCCCAAGCGCGAGCGGTCTAAAGAGCCCCGCCCGGCGGCGCGCGGGAGCTGCAGAGGGGCCGCACGCGCCCGCCGGGACCGCAGGTAACGCGCGGTCCTAAAGCCCGACCCCGGCCCGGGGCTGAGGTGGGGGGGGATGGTCCCAGCTCCACACAGCCCCTCTGGGTGTCCCCAGCGAGTCCCGTTGTGTGTGGGATGCCGGCCCGCCGCGGAGGTTGCAGTGTGGGGTTCACCATCCCGGCAGATTCTTGCCGTCATGTGTCTTTTGGGGATGGGTGTCTGGGCAGCGGGGGCAGGGGGAAATTCTTGGTGGTTTTTGGTTAAATGAACACAGGGTGAGTTGGGGGGGACTCCCCCCTAGCCCCCTGTCAGGACAGGAGATGGTCTGAGGTGAAGGGAGAGAAGGCATCTCCCTTCCCCTGTGCCGTCTAGGAACCCATCGTGAGGGACCTGAGAGTTTGGGGATGCTCCGTGAGGTGACCTGAGAGTTTGGGGATGCTCCGTGAGGTGACCTGAGAGGTCGGGGATGCTCCGTGAGGTGATCTGAGGGGTCGGGGATGCTCCGTGAGGTGATCTGAGGGGTCGGGGATGCTCCGTGAGGTGACCTGAGAGATTGGGGATGCTCTGTGAGGTGAGCTGAGAGTTTGGGATGCTCAGAAGTGACCTGGGAGATTGGGGATGCTCTGTGAGGTGCTCTGAGAGTTTTGGATGCTGTGAGGTGAGCCGAGTGTTCGGGGGTTTGCTGTGCCAGCTCCCAGAGGACACAAAGCCACGTGTGGGAACCGGCAGAACACAAGTGGTGCCTCTGTGAACACACAACCCCGTGCTTTCCTGCTCGGCCTGAGGGGGTTTCCCCTCGCCGGCGACCGTTTAGATGGTGTGGTGAAGCAGTTTAGGAAAGAGAAGCCTGGCTTAGCCTCCTGGTGAGTCACAGTGCTGGGGAATTCACCTGAAATATCCCGCTGTCCTGGAGAAGCAATGTGCCTGAGATGGAGTTCTGTGCTTGTCTGCGTGGCCGGGGAGCTGGGCCTGGCTGACCAAATGATGGTCAATGGGCACCTTTCTCCGGCCAAAGCTCAGATCTGAAGGTGCTGTGGTGAAGTCAGGTGCCTGTCTGCAGTCGTGACAGTCACTCATTGTCCTTATAGAGGCTGAAGTTACTTTTCCTCCTGTTTTCTCCACCCCAGCACCAGGAGGGCATGGGGTAAGTGCCCAGCACCTGTGGTCAGTGGTACTGTCAAGGACAAAACCTTCAGTGCTCAGGAAGATTTTATCACTGCCTCCCTTAGAAATGGAGCTTATTTAAGAGGAAGAAGAGTGGGTTGCTCAGCTTTTGTTTCCTCACTTAGTAAATCTTTAAAGGGAACAAAGGACCAAAAAGGCCCAAGTTTCACTTCTGATGGTGATGTGGCAATTGCCTGGAGTTGCTCTGGACAGTGAAAACTGGAGCAGAGCGGATGTGGTGCCTTTACTGGTTAAAGAAATCAGCCACAGGAAGCCGAGTGGGGCCGTGCTGGAAAATGTCATGTGGCTGATAACGTACTCAGTAGTTTGAATTTGAACTGGTGGTGTTGAAGCTCTGTGTGTTCTAGGTAAAAGTGTGTCCAAAGCCTGTTAGAATTAAAGTTCCACTGCCTGCCCCGTTCACTGTCACGAGTCTGCACATCCTCAGACCTTTATTCTGCTTTGTCAGTGAAGCCCCATAGTGGTTCCAATTCTTCCAGTTCTTCTGGGTCACGGTACTCCCTCAAAGCAGAACACGTTTTTATTTAAATGATTTAAGGAGTCAGACAGGCTTAATTAAAAGGGAGGTTTCTTGCCACAGGTTTTTGTTTGGGTGTGTGTTCCCCATATTCACGAACGCCTGTGTTAATTCTTCAGGGAACAATGTGTGGGATGGGAGAGGAGCATTTGGGGTCCAAGAGTTACACCTGGCTCTGGTGAACCATGGACTGTTTTGGGGTGGAAAGGACCTTAAAGATCATGCCCTCCCAACCCTGGAACACGTGTGTTTTCCAGTGGCTTGTGTTTGTAACTAAGCATCAGGGAGAGAAGGGCTGAGCTGCAATGCTGAGCAGAGCTAGGCACAGTCTGTATGTATGAGGAAATATTTGCTTCTAACCTGAATGCATTGGATAAAATGCATGTCTAGTCTGGGATCTGGTTTGGGAAGCTGCACAGTCAGGTTGTGGTTGAGTTTGTGGTGCAAGTGTACCCAGACTTGTGCACAGTGAGGCCAGAACACAGGGATGGTCTCCACTGGGAAGAGCTTTTTGCTCTTGAGTGACTGAAGGTGATGCAGAAAGCCTGCCATGGACATGAAGCTTAGAGAGATGGAACACCTCTGCTGGGAGGAAAGGGTGAGAGAATTGGGATCATTCAGCCTGGAGAAGAGAAGCTTTGGGGTGACCTAATTGTGGCCTTCCAGGACCTGAAGGGAGTCTGCAAGAAAACTAGAGAAAGAGACTTTAAAAGGGCCTGGAGTGCCAGAACAAAGGGCATTGGCTTCTCACTGACAGAGGACAGGTGGGTGAGAGTGGGCAGGCCCTGGCACAGGGTGCCCAGAGCAGCTGTGGCTGCCCCTGGATCCCTGGCAGTGCCCAAGGCCAGGCTGGACATTGGCACTTGGAGCAGCCTGGGACAGTGGGAGGTGTCCCTGCCCATGGCAGGGGTGGAATCGGGTGTTCTTTAAGGCCCCTTCCCACCCAAGCCATCCTGGGATGCCATGATTCCCTGGTAGCTGGAGTGAGAACACCTCCCCCTTTCCCTTGAAACTTCGTTGCTGCGCTAATGCCCAGCTGGCAAGAGAAACGCTGTAATTAGTGCAGAGGCCAAAGCTTCCCTCAGGGACACTGGGGTGCTCTGAACCCCTCGCTGTGGGGTGCTGAGAAGGAGAGTGGGAACAGCATTGTGGAAGGGGGTCAGGAGTGATGGCAGCTGTTGCAGTCTGTCCCTCCTGGGCTCTGCTCGGCCTTTCCTTGAGCAAAAGAGGCCGTGGGGACAGCTCGGGTAGCACCGCGGGTGGGTTTGCTCTGCCACGGGTGGGTTTGGCCTCTCCGGGCTGGGCAGGTCTGAGTGGCTGCTCCGAGCGCCGGGGTTCTGATACAACACCCTCTTCTCACACTCCCAATAAACCACTCCGGTGTTCCAGCCCAGAACGGGCTGTGGGGCAGCGTCTGCCAGTTACCTCGGCGCTTCGGAAATGGTTTTTTTTTTTTTTGTAGACATCCCCCTCTCAGCTGCTTGTGAATTAAACTATTTTTGGCGTGGTGACTCGCAGGCTGTAGCAGAGCGCGGCGTGAACAGCAACGTGTCCTTGCGCAGATGAGTAAGCGGAAAGGGGGACGTCCCTGAGTTGTGGCTGGCGTGGCTTTCCCCTCCCGGCAGAGGCAGGAGGCTGCAGCGTGGCTGGGTCGGATTTATGAGATAAAAAGACTCTTTCCTTTTTCTCCTGTCCGTCATCGAGACAAACATGCTCCTCACATCATACATTTTAAATGGGTCTGTCTAATGCAGGTACAAAATAGCAAGCACAAAATCCACTTCTTGGAGAGATCAAGAGTAATGGGATTCATCTCCAATCAGCTTGAAATCCCTTGAAACAATTAAAGCTCAGCCTGGCAACTCATAAGCATCAAAGGCTTTTGATGAGTGTAAACCTTAAATAAAATCAGCATTTAGAAAACACTTCGTTTAGGCGATGAAATCCCCCAAGACAAGGTGCTGAAAGCGGGCGTGGGAGCCACCAAAAAAACCAGCTGCAAAACGCTTATTTTGGTGAGAACAGGCCAAATGTGGGGTGTCCCAGGGCTGTGTACCCCCAGAGGGACCCGACATCACCGGTGTGCCGAGGCTGACGGGCAGGCGTGGGGCCAGAGCCTCCTTAAGAGGCGGCGGTGTGGGGTGACGAGCCGCTTCCAATTGCAAGGCAGCAGCACATGACATAAGATGCTCCAGATCTGCCTCCTGGGCGCTAGTTTAAAAATAAAGGATATTACACGTCGGGCTCGGCGCCGGTGCGGAGTGGCTGCGGAGGGGAGGCTGCGGGAGCGGCGATGCGCGGTGAGGCTGGAGGGGTCGGGGAGGGGCTGCGAGCCGAGCGGGAGCATTTGGGGCAAAGGGAGTTGGAGTTGAAATTGTTTGACTCGTGGTGCTCTTGGGAAGCTGTGGGTGTCACCCTGGTTCTGCTGTGGGGTTTTGCAACGACCGGAGCATGCCCGCTGTCAGAATTTCCCCTATTTCGTGCAAATGCAGCAGGCTCGCGTTGTGTGTCCTTGGGGTTGCCTCGCTCACGTCAGTGGAGCTGCTTGGCTGTGACGTTTGACTGTATTTTAATTTTTCAAACCTGTTTTTGCAGGGACAGTGCTGTGTGAGTCAGACGCAAGGATGGCACTTGCAGAACCAGTCCCCGTGGCCTATTGCAATTCAGCTCCTCAAGGGACCTGTGACGTGTCCCTGAAAGATGTGCTGCTCAACTCTTCACCCAGGTTTGTCTAATTTGGGATTTTTTTTATCCTGTTGTGACCTGTATATATAGTTCGTATTCTATCATGCTTACTTTGATTAATTCAAGTGATTTTGGAAGAGCCCTGCCTCTGCAGGGAACAGCTCATGTGCAGTACCTACACTGATCTCAACTCCTGCTGGTAAGAGGCTGCTTAGATTTACAGACTAAAGAGCAGATTAGGGTCTATATCTCATCACAGCATAATAGGATCTAGCTGTCTAAAACCTCTTTACCTAAATTTTTTCGGGCTGCATTGAATTACATGTTGTAAGGGGAAAAAAAAGATGACTTGATTGACTGTGAGGGAAATAGCTGGGGCTTTTCTGCTCATTACTGGGTCATTTGCATGCTTTGATCTCAAAAGATGGTGGAGAAATGGTGCAGAACTATTGCAACTGAGGATTAATTTGTGCTGAAAAATGTTCTCAATAATGAGGGGGGAGCATGGAGATGGGAACATCTCATAATCCCTTTGGGGGAAATAAATTATTTACTCAGCTCTGATTGTTAGCTTGCAGATTAGTTCTGAGAAGCAGTTCTGCTTTAGGACAGGACATGGGATCAGCCACATCAGATCTTCCCTGGGCCTTAAACCTCCTCATATACCCAAAGCAGTGATAGTTCACTATTCCCTCAAAATTCAGAGTGAATGTAAATTAGAGGGAAGAGATTTCCCCCTTAACCTGAAATTCACACAGTGCCTATGCTGGATTTTCTTGTCTTTGGCCTGGTAGAAAGGGAATAAAAGGTGGGGCTTGGAGGGAGCATTGCTTGGCTTAGGCTGAGGAGTTTATGTGGGACCAGAGGAGCTCTCACCTGTGTGCAGTGCAACTGTGAGGGGCAGAGTCAGGGCTCCTTTTTGCCCCAGAGCTGCCCCTGCAGTGTTGGGGTTATTGTGATGTCAGGGCCCTGCAGCCCTTCTGGAAGAGCCTGGGCTTGGTGCTGCAACCAGGTGTTGCTGTGGGGAAGGGAAAACACCAGCCTGGAGAAACAACATCTGTGTGATGAGCTGAGGCAAAGGGCCCTGGTAGGGCAGGGCATGATGGAGAGTTTGGGTCTCTGCAGGATAATCTTAAATCAGATAAAACAGACCTCAGTGCTGTGCCCATGGTCCTGGCAGGGCATTGCCCAGGGCAGGGAGCCCAGCAGCAGCTGCCTGATTGGAGGGTGGGATTCCCAAATCTCACCAAGTCTGGCTTCCAACTCCTGCTCTCAAGTGGGACATGAGACTTGATTATCCTCCTCACTTAGGGCTGTGAGAAAGTCCAGCTTGGAAAGGGATGGAGGGAGAACAGTTTAGCAACCAGGCAAGTGGTGCTCCACCAGCTCCTGCAGGGCTGAAAGTGAAAGGGACAACTCAGCTGGGAGGAGTGTGGCTGAAGCACATGGGGATGAGCCTATTTCTGTTTCTTCCCAAGCATCTGGTGGGAGCACTGGCTTTAATAGGAATACCTAAGAACGAGATTTCCTGTTAAATCAATTTCCTGCTCTTTTGCTGGAAATCTCTATGGGTTTCCTCATGGGGTGACTTGAGATGTCCCCAGGGCCTCCCTGTTGTTGGACTCACATACTACAGACAGGAGATCAGATCCATGTGTCCCTTCCTGTCCCCCTCCTTCTCCTCCTCCCAGCTGCACGCTCTTTGTTTCAGGCACCTGAAGCAGACCTTAGGAATTAAATGATGGCTGGTTTTGGGATGATGTTTATAGATTCTTCTGCAGCTCGTCTGCAATGAAAGCTGCAATTAGGACAACATTTGCGTTCAAAACAGGCAGAGCTTGCACACTCTGAGGGGCCTGTTCCATTGCTGGGGCCATGCAGGGCTGTGAAGTCACTTTGACATCCAAGGACTGAGTGACATTAAGGGGTGGAGCAAACCTGCCTGTGGCAGGCAGCCCTCAGTGTTCTTCTCCAGGGGTAATTCCTCTTGCCTTGCAGAACTGCTGAGCCACACAACAGTGAGCCAGGGGAAGATTCCAAGATGGAGAGATGTCAGGTGAACTCACTCGGTCCCAAAGGTGGGTGGATGGAAGTTTGGTGACTGTGGTGTGCATGAAATTATTATTGCAATGAGAGAAGGATTTGTCATGACAATGGAAGAAGCAGCTCAGGTTGTGCAGAAGTGTCTTGAACTCAGGCTTTAGAACCCAGCTGTGATTCAAGGTTTAAATAGGCAGTGTCAGTGCCTGATGCTCATCTGCCAGGTACCAGTGTCCTGCTTTCAGTCCTCCTTAAAAGAAAAAAAATTAAAAATAACAGAGTATAAGATGCAGGAAGCTTTCACCTTACCAGTAGAAGAGCCTTAGGGCAGCAGAGCAGTTTAGAGGGGATGTAAGTGGGAGATATTTAACAAAATTTGAAAGTGCTCTAGAGGCTTCTAGTCTAAAATACTGGGGGTCACATGGCAAACTTGCCAAGAAGAAAAGATCAAAAAAGAAGTGTGGGAGAGGCTGCAACAGCATTTACTTTCGTGTGCTTGATACTTGTATTTCTACTGCTGTTATGGCAGCAGGAAATTTCTAGTCTAAGATTGCTGAACACTTTTCTTTCCAAGCAGCCTCCCCCCTTCCTGGCTCCAGTGTGTGGACAACACGTCGTGATGGAGAGGTCAGGCTGAGGATGGAAGAACAGGGCATTGGCAGCGAGGCACCAAAGACTGTGCACCAGCTCTTGCAGGAAAGTGTGAATAAATACAGTGACTATTATGCCCTTGCATCCAAAAAAGATGGCCAATGGATAAAGCTGACATATAAGATG
Organism: Lanius collurio; assembly: GCA_020086605.1. Classification (NCBI taxonomy): domain Eukaryota; kingdom Metazoa; phylum Chordata; class Aves; order Passeriformes; family Laniidae; genus Lanius; species Lanius collurio. The sequence continues at coordinate 1,305,619 of JACBWW010000088.1, forward strand.
TACTATGATGAGTGCTGGAAAGCAGCCAAAAGCTTTCTAAAGGTAAGAGTGTGTTGAATTCTCTATTTTTATATTCACAGAATCCTAAAATCAGCACGATTTGGGTTGGAAGGGACCTTAAAGCTCATTCAGTGCCACCCCTGGCATGGGCAGGGACACCTTCCACTATGCCAGGGTGCTCCAACCTGGCCTTGGGCACTCCCAGGGGCAGCCACAGCTGCTCTGGGCACCCTGTGCCAGGGCCTCCTCACCCTCACAGTCAAGGATTTCTTCCCAGTATCTGATGTAAACCTCTCTTCTTTTAATTTAAAACTCTTCTCCCTTTTTCTACCACTGTGTAAAAAGTCAAGTTTAATGTTCACTCATTTAAGTGCTGGAATGGCTGCATTCAAGTCTAACTTAAACCTGCAAATTCCCTGAGTGCAGATGAGTCTTAGTGACAGGGAAGTACCTGAACATGCTATGGACATCTTGATATATAATATTTTTGACACTTGCTTCCACATTTAGCCAAGAAAATAACCATTTAAGGAAACATTTAAAGTGAGGTGCTTAAGGTGTGTGGCAAACCTGGACACTGCCCCTCCAGAGGCATGGAAAAGTTCATCTTTCTAAGAAAAAAAAACTCAAAGGAATGCTTGCAAACCAGACTTAAATGTCCCAAGTGACCCAGCCCTTTGCCTGTGCTGTTGGGATTAGGAGACTTGGAGAGAGAAACCAACATTACCTGTTCTTACTGTTGGGATCAAGTCTTATCTCCTCAAGTTAAGGCCAGCCTGGTTTTACTCCTGTGGTGGGATCTTCCACTCTGGGATAAAACCAGGGAGTTAAAGACTGGGACAAAGCCAAGTATCACTGTCCCTGGAGCTTGTTGCTCTGGCCACTGCTGATATCTTACATACCCAACTTGTACCAAATGTCTCAGGGGGTTTTGTATGACTTCACCTCTCACCTTCTTATTCCCAGCCCCAGGAATTTGCAACTCCCTGGATTGCAGGTTTATGTTCCTGTTAGTGCCAGTGAGCCAGTCTTTCCAAGGGCAGACCTCAGCAAATTTCTATTTTCCTGCCCACTTACAGTGGTGTGAACCTTTCACTGGTTCCATCTTGACCCCTGGCAAGTTTTTCAGTGGGAATTACCCTGTGTAAGAACATGAACTCTTTCCCTCAGAGCAATGGACTCTGAGCTTTGTCCAAAGGAGAAGCCAGGCTGCTGTAATGTCATCTCTTGTTTACAGCTGGGGCTGGAGCGTTTCCATGGAGTGGGCATCCTGGGATTTAATTCTGCAGAGTGGTTCATTGCTGACATTGGAGCTATCCTTGCAGGGTAAGAGTCTTGTTTCATGCCATACATTTTGCTTTGGCGAGTGGAGAGTTGACTGCAGTCATGAGAAGCAGGTTTTGATTAAAACAAACAAAAAAAACCCCAAACCCAACTGCTTATATTTGAATTTAATGAAGGTAGGTAGAACATGAACTATTTCATAATGAATTAATGAGACAAGAATTAAATTCCTTTTTTTAGCCAGCTGCTTCTCTCAAAATAAGATGACCAGTAGGTTAATCCAAAAGCATTCTTATGTACACAGTGATTAAAATATGGTGGGAAATGCCAGAGAATCCCAGGGCTGGACTGTGATATCTGCCTTCCACATGAGACATCTTGGTCCCTCACACCACTCTTGACATTTCCCATGCCCCAGAACAGAATCTTTGCTGTTGGAATTAAGCCCTCCCCTCTTTGTTGACATTTTATGGGACATTCTTCCTAAAGTGTTTTTCTCTGAAATGGTCTGAATTTTGACAGCAACTCTGCTTGTCCTCTAACTATGTGTTTTGCTTTCCTGTTTTGTTTTTTCCCTTTTCCTTTGCAGGGGATTTGCTGTTGGGATCTACACTACAAACTCTCCCGAGGCCTGTCATTATGTAGCAGAGAACTGCAGTGCCAACGTTATAGTGGTGGAAAACCATAAACAGCTGCAAAAAATCTTAGAAGTAATTATGTTTTTTAAATGGCTGGGGGGTTACAGCAACCTGTTGACAGATGTGGGAGGGTAAAATGCTGTGGGAGGGCATTACCTTGGGGGAATGCTGGCTCTGAGAGCAGAGGGGAACTCCTTGGTGTGCTCCCTGCTCCAGCTGAGTGAGCTGGCACTACATCTCACAAGAGGTTAAGTGGTGCTTTCACTTCTTAAAAGCCTTGGGCTTAAAATAGGGGAAGCCAAAATGAACAACTGAGCATCCTCTAGGTTGTCTGGCGACATCCCAGCTCAAATTATGACTGTTCCTAGTGAGGCAAACACATTCTTTCAGGAGCATAGATGGGATTCTCTTGGCCATTTTACATAAAATGGCAAATATGAGGAGATGCTAGGTGGGGTTTACAGAGGCCTGAAATGGACAAACAGCATTTTCTTCTTCTCATGAATCTCCTTCTTAACACAGATTGAAGATAGACTACCTCATCTGAAGGGCATTGTCCAGTATGGGGAGGAGATCAAAGAGAAGAGACCCAATCTGTACTCAGTAAGTCCTGGACTTCTCCACTGCTTGTGAGTCCTGGTTGTGTTCAGCTGATGGCTGCAAGTACCTGTCACCTTCCAGGGGGCCTTAAATGAGATGGTCTTTAAGGTCCCTTCCAACCCAAACCAGCCTGGGATTCTGTCACCGTGATCCCATGAGCTTGTGTTAGCTGTGGGGGGCAGGAGTTTGCTGTTGTACAACCTGGATAATCTATGTTGTAAGGGGGCTGTGAGCCTACTGACCTGTGCCAGGCAGCCTCTGGCCCTGCAGTTACTCCAGGGAGTTGCTACAGAGCTGTAAAGCTGCTGGGGGTGGTTCTGTCTCCTTTGCCTGTGTCAGCCAGAAAACACTGTGGGATGACTGTGGACTTACAGCCTTTTCCAGAGGTTTGGGCAGGGACAACCACTTCCTTCTCTTGGTGTGGAGCAAGGAGTTTAATTTTTCATGTGGCTGATACCTTAAAAGTGACTGAGCCCTTCTGTTCTCTGCAGTGGAGGGAGTTCATGGAGCTGGGCAGGGACGTGCCGGACTCGCGGCTCCATGAAGTCATCGCGGCCCAGAAACCCAACCAGTGCTGCACCCTCATCTACACCTCAGGCACCACGGGGCAGCCCAAGGGCGTCATGCTCAGCCATGACAATGTGAGTGCCCAGAGCCACCCCAGCAACTGTGACCCTGGGGGTGTTGAGGGACAACATACCGAGCTGGAAGGGACCCACAGGGATCCTCAGCCCAGCCCCTGGCCCTGCCCAGACACCCCAACAATGCCACCCTGGGCATCCCTGACAGTGCTGCCCAAACGCTCCTGGAGCTCTGGCAGCCTCGGGGCTGGGACCATTCCCTGGGGAGCCTGGGCAGTGCCAGCACCCTCGGGGGGAAGAACCTTTCCCTGAGCTCCATCCCAAGCCCTGACACAGCTGCAGCCGTTCCCTGGGCTCCTGTCCCTGTCGCAGAGCAGAGCTCAGCCCCTGCCCCTTCACCTCCCCTCGGGAGGAGCTGCAGCCCCCGAGGAGCCTCCCCTCAGTGTCCTCTGCTCCAGCTGAACGAGCCAGGTCCTGCTGTTGAGATCCCAGGATGCTGTAGCTGTGTTGTGCCTGTCTGCTCTGTGCTGTCCCTGCTCTGAAACCCCTGTGGGTCCCTGTTGCAGCTGACGTGGACGGCGGCGGCGGCCGGACGCTTCATCATGCTGAGTGATGCCCAGGACAGGCAGGAGCAGGTGGTCAGTTACCTGCCCCTCAGCCACATTGCTGCACAAATGTCTGATATTTGGTCAGCCATGACCTTTGGAGTGCAAGTTTACTTTGCCCAACCAGATGCATTGAAGGTAAAAAAAAAAAAAAAGATAATAAACTTACACCCATCCACCTGCTTGAGCTGGGGTGAGTGCTTAAAACAAGGCTGTGTTATCTTGTGGTTCTGTCAGCTCTGCTAACTGAGTTTACTTTGCTCACTGACCAGCTGCCCCTGTTGGTTTCAGTGGAGCTACTCTGTCCATCAACTTTTGACTCAATCACAAACCGGGAGAAGCTGACCCAGCACTTCTCAACTGGGAGCTGCTCAGTTCTCACCTGATACCTGGTCCCACATTGAGAACTGATGGAGCAACAACTTTGTGTTTGCTCTGCCCACATTGCACAATGGCCCCAGCTAAATCTGAGTCCTGAGTAAAGGATTCTTCTGTCAGTGCTGGCACTGAGAGCATTGACCCTTGCTCCCTTTCCAGTTTCCACTGGAACGCCCCAGGGGTTCCCTTCTCTTGGTGGCACTGCAAAAAACAAACAATTCCTCAAAACTGATGGCAGTCACAAGTTTAGCTAGTGACCAATGCTGGCCTGAAGTCTGCAGTGAATCACTTCTAAAAACTGCATTAAATCCTGCTTCTCTCAGGGCAGCTTGGTGGAGACCCTGCGGGAAGTGAGGCCAACTGCTTTTTTGGGAGTTCCTCGTGTCTGGGAAAAAATGGAAGAGAAAATGAAATCTGTGGGCATGAAATCCTCAGCACTCCGAAGGAAAGTGGCATCATGGGCCAAGGGAGTAGGGCTGCAGACCAACCTGAAGAGGATGAATGGGTAATTATGAGCTACATTTCAGGGATGCTGATGAGTTTTAGGAGAACTTTACTGTTGGATCAGGGATAATATTCCACCCAGGGATTATATTCCATCCAGGATTATGTCCCATGTGAAAGGCCAGTGGCGCTCAGACCTGAGTGGCAGCAGCAAGGGCTGGAGGGGGGAAATAATCTGTTACTTTATTGAATAAAGTAGGATGAAGATAAAAGGAGGAAGGGGGAGAAGTTCCACGTGTGCCCGTTTTCCTCCCGTAGGTGCTCTGAGGTGCCGGTGAACTTCCGCCTGGCACGGCAGTTGGTGTACAGGAAGGTGCGCAAGGCCATCGGGCTGGACCGCTGCACCAAGTGCTACTCAGGAGCTGCTCCCATCACCAGAGACACCCTGGAGTTCTTTCTGAGTCTGAACATTCCTGTGCTGGAGCTGTATGGCATGAGTGAGAGCTCCGGGCCTCACACCATCTCCCTACCTCAGGCCTTCAAGCTCGGCAGGTGAGCACCTTCCTGGGAGCAGAAGGAATGGTGGGTTCTGCCTCTGGCACATCCCTCTCTCGTGGCACAGCTCATCCTCAGAGCCTTGCTGCCCCTAAAAGGTCACTGAGGAGCCACATCACAGGTGAAGAGATCTGCTGAGGGCAGAGGCAGCAGGGATGTGTGAACTTAGCTTGGCTGGGTTCTGTGGGAGCTGGGGAAGAAGTGAGGGAAGTGGGAAGAAGGAAGAATTGGTAACTCCAACCTACCCTTCACTTTAATGGCAGATGACTGAAGGGTGCAGGGTGTCTTTGGGTGGCTCGTGCAGTCTACACAGTGAAAGTTTGCTGCCAAGGACATGAATCTGTTCATTGAAAGCTCAGGTGTTGAGAACGAGTGCAAACCAGCAGGTGTGTGAGCACTGAGCTCTGCAATAACAGCTCTTTCTGCAGCTGACCTTCCATGAGCAGATGCCTTTGAAGCTCTTTGTTGCAGCTGTCATGCTAAAAAGCTGCTGGGCTTTGTTCAAATCCTTCAGCTTGAGAAGTGCTGCTGTAATTTCTGCTTGAATTAAGTTTAAAATAAATTAATCCCTGGTGTGTCCTCACTTTCAGCTGTGGGAAGGAGCTGACGGGCTGCCACACCCTGATCCATAAACCCGACAGGGATGGCATTGGGGAGATCTGCTTCTCAGGAAGGCACATCTTCATGGGCTACCTGAACATGGAGGACAAAACCAAAGAGGCCATCGATGAGGATGGATGGCTGCACTCAGGGGACCTGGGCAAGCACAACAAGGATGGATTCCTCTTCATCACAGGCAGAATTAAAGGTAGCACATAGCCTGACTTTACCTTGGTGTTGTGCAGCCCTATGGAACCAGAGAGTTCTTAATGTTGGGAAAGGCCTCATGGAGCCCAGCTGTTCCCCAGCACTGCCAAGGCCACCACTAGCCCATGCCCTCAGTTGCCACATCTTTTAAATCCCTCTGGGGATAGTGACTCCACCACTGCCCTGGGCAGCCTGTTCCAATGCTGAACAGGGAAGAAATTTTTCCCAGTATCCAACCTAAACCTCTCCTGGTGCAGGGGAGGCTCTGCTGGTTGCATGGTTGTGACTTGCATAGAAGAAGATTTAAATCCTTCTCCTTCTGGAGTTTCCATGTGAATGTGGCTGCAGGGTGTGGTGGGAGGAGAGGGGCAGCCTCTGGAGCCAGGGTGTGTTTGCAGAGTGAGAGAGAAGCCCTCTGATTTCAGCACCAGCAGAGTTAATGCTTTGTGGGCTTGTTTTACCAGCAGCACCCTCAGTTTCAGGAGCTTTTCTGGGTGCCCTCCATGGAAAACAGCAGCTTAACTCTGTTGTGCAAGTGCCTTGTAGCAATGTGGCTCTTGGGACAGCAATTTGAGCAACTCTTAACAAAGCCAAAGTCATGCAAGACTTCAGCCCTCAGAAAGAGAGAGGTGCTCACATGAGGGCTGCTCTAAAGAGCAGGAGATAACTGAGAAGGGGAGGCTCCCCTCTGCTCTGCAGCATGTGGGAACCTCCAGCACTGCCCCAGCAAATCTTTCACTTCTTTTCTGACAATTTGGGTGCCCACTTAGGTGCCTTAGAGCCCCACGGGTCTGTGCCAGGGTGCCAAGGGGCTCTGTATTGCCAGACTGCAAACACCCATGGAGCACCAAGGCAGCTCTGGCAGGGCTGTGTGTGCACAGCTCCTGCTCCTCTCTCCAGGCCTGGCTGGAGTCATGGGACCAGCACTGAGGCTGGAAAAGCCCTGTAAGATCATTGAGTACAGCCCTGCCAAGGCCACCACTAAACCACGTCCCCAAGTGCCACATCCACACAGTTTTGAACACTTCCAGGGATGGTCACCCTGTGACTTGTGCTGCCTCCTTCTGCTCTGCTCACACAGGCTCACTGATCAGCAGATACGAAGAAGCAGTTGGGTTGCTTCAGATTATGGGAAGGGAAGAAGCTCCAAGCATTAATCAGGATTTGGTTGTTTTCCAGAGCTCATCATCACTGCAGGAGGTGAGAACATTCCTCCTGTTCCAATCGAAGATGCTGTCAAGAATGCTGTTCCCATCATCAGCAATGCCATGTTGGTTGGAGACAAAGCCAAATTCCTTGCTATGCTTCTGACACTAAAGGTAATGGAAAACAGGATGGGAATCCACCACCTGTGCTGCTGAATCTCATTAAATCCAGGGAGGAGAGTTTTTACACACTTTTAGTGTGTTGTGGAGCCAGGAGCCCCAAGCACAATTTGCTGTAGCTGAGATGCGAAGAGCAGATGAAGGCAGAGATGTCACTTGCTCAGACCGTCAGGTCCTGCTCTTGTTCAGGGCAGCTTTTTCTGTGCCACACAGGGCAGGAAAAAACAGAAGGAAAAGACCCAAAAGTGAGGCTGGAAAAGGAAACCCATTAGCTCTCCTCACCTCTTTTAGTTTCTTCCAGAGCAGTCTGGGAGGTAAAAAGCTGTCAGGGATTTCTTTGTCAGACTCTGGCTTTAAACTCCACCAGGACACATCTGTGGTGGCCTGTGCTGACTGTCAGAGTGGGAATTGCCCCTTAGTGAGACCGAGGCCAACAGCCTGGCGTGGGGCATTGCCCTTTAGTGAGAGCTGAGGTGGCCCCGGTGGTGGCCGTGCTGTGCTTGTCATGATTGAGTGCTGTGTGTGACTTCCAGGAATGCTGCTGCACAGTATAGGGAAGTAAATTTTGCTCCAGAAAAAGTCTGGAAAAAGTGATTAACTTCGGGTAGCACAGGAGGAATTTGGCAGGTGAGCTCTGTACCCTGCTTGCTCCTTGGCCCCGAGGTGGCTCCCGAGCAGGCAGAGATCTCAGGGGTTTATCTGTGTTTTGTCCCCAGTTTCCGTTGGTGCCCGGGGAGGGGTGAGAGCTGAGGGGCTGATGGGGCTGGAGTGAGGTGGGGAAGGGAGCCCAGGAGCCATCCCAGGGCTGGAGGCTCCTCAGTGCAGAGGGCCTCAGGTGCCTGTTCTGCCTGTCCTGCAGTGCGTTGTGGATGCAGAAACAGGCGAGCCTGGAGATGACCTCACTCCGGAAGCTCTGGAATTCTGTCAGAAACTGGGCAGCAAGGCCACCAAGGTCTCGGAAATCATCAGCAGCAAAGACAAGGCCGTCTATGCCGCCATCCAGAAAGGGATCTCTGCTGTCAATGAGGGAGCTGTGTCCAATGCCCAGAAAGTCCAGAAGTGGGTCCTGCTGGAGAAGGACTTCTCCCTCTTTGGTGGAGAGCTTGGTGAGTGGTGGGGAAGGTGTCTGGGGTTTGCCCTGTGCCCCTTCCCTGGCTATTGAACACCAACAGACCCCCAATGCATGGAGCTGCCCCCGGCCTTTCCTCACTGTGGAGCAGGGAGCAGTGCTTACCCTTGTGCTGTGATGCCTCCTGCAGTCATGGAATATCCTGAGCTGGAAGGGACCCACAGGGATCCTCAGCCCAGCCCCTGGCCCTGCCCAGACACCCCAACAATGCCACCCTGGGCATCCCTGAGAGCGCTGCCCAAACACTCCTGGAGCTCTGGCAGCCTTGGGGCCGGGACCATTCCCTGGGGAGCCTGGGCAGTGCCAGCACCCTCTGGGTGCTGCTGTGCTGCTTCTGCTCACAGGGGAGAGAGGGAGATTCTATTAAACCCAAAGAGAAGTTTAGAACTAGTCACTGTTTCTGTGTTCTTGCTCTCCCCTCCAGCCCTGCTTCACCCCAGGCCTGGTGAGTGCCCCTGTGCTTCCCTCCCCATTAACCCCAGTGCTGGTTCCCCACAGGCCCCACCATGAAGCTGAAGAGGCCAGTGGTGGCTCAGAAATACCAGGACCAAATCTCTCAGTTTTACATGGACATCGAAACCCCCTCAGGGGAGCCCTCGACCCGGCCATAGAGCCCCGGACTGAGCCATTCCCGAGGATGTTCCCAGCTGTGCAGGAAGGATTCCCTGGATCCTGTTGAAATAAAGAGGCTCAGCCCTCAGGCAGCCCCTCGGTGTTGCTTCGCTGTCATTTCCTGGCCCTGCAGTGTGGTGAGAGTGGTCCTGCGCCTGTTGTCCTGCGGCTTATGTCCCGTGTTGAGATATCCCAAATATCTCAACTTTGTATTTTTTATTTCCTTTTTTATAAGGGTGATAAAATGTTTACCTTAAATCCGTGTGACATGTTACGTTCTAACCAAAGTTTTCTTTTCCTGAGATGAATGTAAACCAGGAGCTGCAAAGCAGGAGCTGCACTTTTCCTGCTGAGGGAGAAAGGCAGATTTCATTTTCCAGCAGTGTCCTCACTCCCTGCTGTATATTTCCCTGCATGCTGATGGCATCCATATAATTTTACCTCTCCTTTCCCACAAACTATTCCTGTCTGAGATGACAAATGCTTTGTGACTACACACAGCAGTGGAGGTGGAACCTCACATGAACTGGGTTTGTCTGTGCAATATTTTGAGTTTGTTTTACCTTTTTGAGTTATAATGACGCCATAAGTTGTATTGTTGAAGTTGTATCCATGGCTGGTATTCTGGGAAGTGATTTACTCCAGGGATTATTTATAAGGCTGTGTACAATGTGTGAAATCTGTCTGTGCTTTACAATCCAGAAGTGTTGTAGTGTCTGAACTGGGGAACTCTGGAGTGGAGCGGGGTGGGCTGAGGCTTTGGATCTGTGGGGAGAGGAGATGGTGCTGGGAGCCCAGGCTGGTTCTCCTGAGGGTCTGTGATCAACCAGCCCAGGGCTGTGAAAGGTCCTTCGTGCTGAATTCACTGGAGGACACAGAATTACCCACCTGCAAAGCTGGAGGGCAGCAGCTGGAGCCAGGAGCTCCTGGTGCTCTCTGCTAATGGTTCTGCAGGGCTTATTGCAGGCTGCCCAGTACCCGGGGGACTGGGAATCCCAACAGCACACGAAGGTTTGCCTGTAAATGGCTGATTTCAAACCAGAAATCCTTCCCTCCAGAGCAGCCCAGCTCTGATTCCCAGCACTATTTCCCAGGGAAAGGAGGAGCAGGGACAGGTGCGAGCGGCTCATTGCTGGTACCAGAGCAGGGCTGGGCTGGGCTCAGGGTGGGTTAAACCTAACCTGGTCTCTGCTTTGGGTCAGTGAAATTCCAGTGCCTGGTGGAAGGGTGGGAATGCACTACTGGAACTGCTGCTCATCCTCTGTGTGTGGAGGTGCCTGGAGTTTGCAGAGGAATGTGTAATAAACTCCTCCCTTTGTGTCTCAACTCTGTCTCATTCCTGGGAAGCAGCGGGGCCACGGCTGGGGGGGCTTGCCCCAGGCACCCAGAGCTGGGCCTGGAGCTGCTCCCTGGGCAGGGCCACAGCCCCTCCGGGGCTGGACGGTCCCGCCCTTAACTTGTGCTGAGCCTGCCCAAGGTCTGGCACGCCCTGGGTACAGTGGGGACTCTCTCAACTCCCAGGGGCGCTGCCCCAGCTCCCCCCAGGGCAGGGACCCCTCACCCGCACAGAAAAAGCTCCGATGGATGAGGGGAGGCTGGAGTCCAGCCCATGCTTAAAGCAACTCCCTTTTCCCTGGCTTTTCTCAGCCCCAGTGCTCCCCATGGGAAACCTGTGCCCTGAGGAGAGCTTTTGGGAAAGCCACGGTGCCAGCCCAGGAGAAACAACAACTGAAAAACACGAGTTTTACTTTTCCATCTTACTTTATTTCACTTTTTCTAGAAAATTCCTCCATAGTTCCACAAATTTAACAAAAAGTTTAAAATTCAGGACAAACAATCCTGTAACGTATTACAAACATGAGTTTTTTTGTGGTTTTATTTTTTTAATCTTGCAGTTAGTATTGGCTCAGCTGCATTTCTTCCAGCTGAGTGAAGAACTTTCTCCCAACACAACTTTTAAAATCCTCAGGTGCTGAGGTATTTAATACCTCGGCTCTAGGCAGAAATACAATTAAAAATTCTCTAGAAGTTGAAGTACTTACATTTTTCTTTAGGAGTGCAAACTCATCTTGTCAGTTTTTGATGGCTATTCCGCGCCCCAGGAAACCAACACCGATTTGGGTCCTTCCTGCACTAATTAACACCTGGCCCAGGGGGACCGGGGCACAGCATCACCACAGCACCCGGGCCAGCAGGGAGGAGCCTCCTCGGGGCAGAGCCGGCTCCAGCATATCCCCAATGGAAAACTGCGGAACCGGAGCCGCGCCGGCCTCTGCTCGTAAGGAGAGGCCGCTCTGTAAGGGATGTTCAGACCTCTCTCACCATCAAACACCTTCCAAGATCTGACAAAAAACTGCTTATGGATTGTTGCATCAATTGCTTGGCTCGTTCTGATGCTCCCACCGCACCCCACGATCCCACGGGTGGCAGAGTCATTGCACTTCCATGGATTCAGCCTGACCTCAGCCAGCCTTGCTCCCTACGTGGCCCAAATGCCTCAGCCGGGCTTTGCAGCCAGCCAGCCTTCCTCTCCTCTTATTTTTTTAGCTTTTTTAATAGTACTTGTCAGTCATCAAAACCTCAAGGCTCAACACATCGCAGACCAGGACCCAGGAAAATGCTCCTGACCCCTCCCTGGCCTCTGATCCAGGCCAAGGACGGAGGAGCCAAGTCCTGATCCCACCTTCAACATGATTCCAACTCAACTCGGGAAGCCCTCGGGCTGCCCAGCACCTATCTGTGCCAGCAGCACCACCACGAAGGACACGGAAAAGTAACAGAGTCCTGTCCATTTTCCTTGGAAAAACCATTATGGCTACAAGTCAATTTTGGATTCTTTTTTTTTTTTTTTTCTTCCTTTTTTTAACAACGCAAGCTACTACACATCCTCAAGGACCTGAGGCAATGCCCACAGCAGCACTGCCCCCTCCTTCCTAGAGTACAATAATCCATCCATGCTCTCAAGAGTGACACAAGAACAAACACTTTATCCACAAAAACCTGTACACGGCATGTTCAGAACAGCGTTCAGCCAGCCTAGAGGGAATCTACACAGGGAACTCCAAGGGGACACAAGATGAGGCCCAAATGTGACCATTCTTTGTTTGCAGAGTCATTCCTCCTGTGCTCCCCAATGCTACCACATACCCCAAAAAACATCAACTCTGTAGAACAACTAAGTACTTGCAAAAACCTTTTAGTAACAAATCAGCATGTGCACACAATGGAGAGGAACTATTGCTGGGGAACAATCCTACCTCGGGTTTTCAGGGGGATTATAAACAGTCTAAAAAAATTCATGTGTAAAATACTTCTTATAAAAACCAAACAAAATCCTTATCAATGCTCAGCAGACTTCACCACCAAAGTCACTTCCAGGACAGAAGGATGCCACGGCGCTTCCAGCCACGCTCAGGAACAGCCTCCCACGCGTGTCCTGGGACTGGCTGGGAGCTGTGACCACGGGGCACTGACAGCAGAAGGGGCAGGAGGGAGGTGGCACCTCCAGTCCCCCTTGAGGGGCAGCTCTGGAGGCCGTGGACAGTCCAAAGTGCTGGTACCAGAGCTGTGGGAGGAGTGACCAGGGCAGAGAGGGCAGCAAAGATCTCAGGATAGCTGGGGTCAGCCTGGCCACCCCCACTGCTCTGGGGACAGGACAGTTGTCACCAACCCCACCCAGCACGGAGGTGCCAGGCTGCCCAGAGCAGGCACAGCCCCACGGAGACACGAGGAGCTCGCAGTACCCACCCCGGGCCTGTGATCACCGGCCTCCACCATGGGTGTCCTGCTGCCACCTCCTCCTCTGCCCACTGCCCTCCACCTTCTCTGGCATTTCTCTCCAGCCCTGGCATTGTCCAGCAAGAAAGGAAAGAGCTGAGATCACTGGCGTGACAGGGTTTGCACCTGGCATGAGCTTGAACTTTATATATATATATATATATATATATATATACACACACATATATATATATATATACACACACACATACAACACATGAAAGGTGGTACAAGGACAAAATTAATGGGAATCGGGTCAACATGACCCAACTCAAACAAGCTTATCATCATATTGCCACTTCAGTTGATTAGTTGCAACATTTCCATGATAAAGAAAGGGGGAACCCAAAACAAGGGACAGCAAGCCTGGAGTGGTGCAACCCTCCCTGAGCAGAGGGGCTCCCCAGCACCGCTGCTCCCACAGCGCCTGTGCCCCACGGGCATTTGGCAAAAGCTTCCCACACCCCTTGGAAAAACGAGCAATTCCTGGGAAATACTGAATTTAGGGACTAGGTAAGTAACACAGCTTTGAGGAAGGCGCTGCTGGGATTTCCCCAACGCCTGCCTGGACAACACTTGGAGGTCAATACTAGTTTAACTAGAAATCCAGGGAAGGGGCTGCATTAGTGTTTGTGGTTCCTGCCTTTTCCTGCACAGGCAGCGGGGTGGGACAGGGAGGACGGAACAAACCCGACTCCATTCGGTGTTTTACATCAGCGCCTCCCAAAGATTTAAGCTCTCCCTTGTTTTGGTTTTCCCAAAGTACAGCCACTACTATAGGGGCCACTGTAAGGAGATTCCTCTTTGAGAACACAGAACAAAACCAATCACATGTTTTGGCAAAGTTATCAAACACTGACAAATGGAAAGACGATGGGTGAGCCCCTTCTGGGGCATGGGATGCCTGGAGGTTGCTGTCCAGCTTCCTTACACTACAAATTGTCCACATGAGGCATTGAACAAAACGAGTCAAATCTTTTTAAGCGCCTTCCCCTGCCAGAGCCATAAAAAAACCAACAGAAAAACACACCCTTAAGATCATAAGACCCAACTAGGCCCTTCTTATACATACAGTACATACATATATATAATATATATATATAAAATATACAGCTTACAGTTTTGGAGTCCTATTACAGTTAAAGCAGACTGAAAGGAGTGGGACTTTGTTTAGGAGCGCAGATCAACAAACAAGACATCTCCAAACCCCAGCAGGAGACAGCAGGTTCCAGAGGCCTCCTCACCGAGCACAGAGTGTCCCTGCACGGAGCTGAGGGTCCTACACCCACCGTGAGTCAGTGGGTGATCCCAGCTGCAATTCAGCTGCAATCTGGCCCCTCTCCTTTGCAGCAGGACCTTGGGGAGCCTCATGTGTCCCCGGTCTCCCGGCCAGCTGTCAATGTGACCCACACAGCACGGGCCAGAGCGGGAGGGCTCCGGAGCTCTCCGCAGGCTGGTCCCGAGCTCCAGGGGAAGGGAACAGCATCCACACTTCTTCAGAGCTCAGAGACGCCTGCAAAATGTGCTCTTGAAACACAGTTGCTCGAAGGGAAACTGAAAAGGTCGCGCTGTGCAGCCTAAGTGCAGCACGCCTGCTCTGCTCGGGGCCTGGCCCACGGAGCTGGGAGGGGACAGACTCAGCAAGGCGGGCGCTGGTTTGAAGCCTACAAGAAAAGTGCAGCTGGCTGAGCATTCCTAGAGCATGGCTGTTCTCTAAGGCAGTGCTTCTTCGGGTGAGGCAGGAGGATAAGAAGGCCTAGTTCCATGGGGTGGTTTCCTGTACCAATGGAGGGGATCTCTGGTCGAAGAGCAGAGCCAGCTTCCCAGGCCCAGCGTCATGTGGCCACGGCCTCCAGGTAGCTCTGCAGCTTGCGGACGGTCGTCTCATCCAGGGAGAAGAGGTCAAAGTCAAAGGTTGTGTTGGTGACGTTGAAATGCCCGGTTTCCTCAATGAGATTCACAATCTGGAGACAGGGGATGGACATCAGTACAGCACAGAGGGCAGTGGGCACACAGAGCCCATCCAGGCCTTTCCCATCCCTTTGGAAAAGCCTTGAACAAACTCAGAACAGGAGAGGAATGCTCTCCCCAAGAAAGCAAACTAGCTTCTCCTGCCTGCCTGGCTAGCTCAGTCTGGACAGTGATGTGGGCATATTTCTGTCCTTTTATATCACAAAGTAACAGAATCCCCTGAGCTGGAAGGGACCCACAGGGATCCTCAGCCCAGCCCCTGGCCCTGCCCAGACACCCCAACAATGCCACCCTGGGCATCCCTGAGAGCGCTGCCCAAACGCTCCTGGAGCTCTGGCAGCCTCGGGGCCGGGACCATTCCCTGGGGAGCCTGGGCAGTGCCAGCACCCTCGGGGGGAAGAACCTTTCCCTGAGCTCCATCCCAAGCCCTGACACAGCTGCAGCCGTTCCCTGGGCTCCCGTCCCTGTCCCAGAGCAGAGCTCAGCCCCTGCCCCCAGGAAGAAGCTGTCAATCAGACCAGGAGATCCCAACTCTGGGATTGCTGCCAGGATGGCAGAGGGAAGGTGCCCACACCACACTCCTGTACCACTTCCAACAGAAACATCGCATGCACAGCTGATTTTATTTTCCTTATTTTTGCTTTCAAAGCAAAGCAGAAGCTCTCTGGAAGGGCCTGGCTGAGCCTCCGGGACACCCTGGGGACAGCATGGACAAGGTCTGTACCTGCTGGAGCACGTTGCGCTCCCGTAGTGCCATGAGCCGCCTGTGGAGCTCCACCAGCTCATCCGTGTAGGCCTGGAACACAAACAGCGACATGTGGAGCATCTGAAGGCTGCAGAGGGACTTCCCCCATGAGGGATCAGGAGAACTTGAGGCCCTTTCAGACATTCCCAATTTTTCCCTACTTTTTTACTGCCTCCTCCTCAAGTACTGAAGACTTCCCTTAAATACAAGTGCTCTGAAGGACATTTTTTAAAATTTAATGACACCTACACCTGTAACCAGCTCCAAGAACGGGGCAGAACCTTTAAGGACCTCAGTGAGGTGAAGTTCACCTTGGTGACTTTCAGTGTGAGCTTCTCATCAGTGGATTCTCCTAATTAACTCCAAATTACCTGAAAACATCAGGTGTGTCAGTGACCAACACCCCAGCAATCTGCTGAGCAATGATTTGTATTTAGGTAAGGAAAAATTCTTCGAGTGCACTGTAGTCCCCGGTAGTTTTACCTACACCACAACAGGAAATGAAGGATTCCTCACAGGCTCAGCATGTTGATTGTTCTTGGGTAAGAGTGGTTTGGGTTTCTTTTTTAATTTTACTTTTTATTAGGCAGCCAACAACAGGTCCAGATCAGCAAAACTGATTCACAAAATCAGTGAATCACAGAATGGACACTGCTCTGCTCTCCTTGCAGGCAAGCAAGGAGGGAATTTCACTGAACAAACAAAGGTTCCAACTGAACCTGCAAAGCAGAGCAGCAAATAATCTTTAATTTATAAAATCAAAGCCAGATGAAACTGCCTTTTAATGAAGTGCCCCAGCACTGCAGCAGTGACCAGGCCATTGGTTCAGACAAAGGACAAACAAATACAACAATTTTAACATTTTGCCTATGAACACCACCTGGGGCTTCAGCCATGTAACACACACCATTTCTGCAGTGTCACTCTTCAAAGTCTGTCCGTTCAATATCTGGATTTTGTTAAACTCAAGCTTTTACCCTGCTGAGACAGAACAATGAACAGGCTGGGCTGATTCAGGTGGTTTTGTGCACGGTGAGGCCCAGCAGTTCCGTGACACTCAGCTCCTCAATCAGAACATTCTGGAATGGTTTGGGTTGGAAGAGACCTTAAATCCCATCTCATCCCACCCCTGTCATGGGCAGGGACACCTTCCACTGTCCCAGGCTGCTCCAAGCCCCAATGTCCAGCCTAGCCTTGGGCACTGTCAGGGATCCAGGGGCAGCCACAGTTGCTCTGGGCACCCTGTGTCAGGGCCTGCCCACCCTCCCAGGGAACAATTCCTTCCCAATATCCCATCCATCCCTGTCCTCTGGCAGTGCGAAGCCATTCCCTGTGTCCTGTCCCCTCCAGGCCCTCATGAAAGATCCCTCTCCACAGGACACACCTTGTCATATGTTCCCTTCTTCAGGATCTTCTCTGGCTTGTTACAAGACTCTGGGCTTTTCCTTCCAGATGCCTGAGGGGAAAAGAAACCAACAATGGGATCAAAATTAGCTCAGGAAACACGTGTGTGTGTCCCAGCAGAGTGCTGAAAAGGGAGGAATCACCTGTCTGCTGAGGACAGGAATAGGGGAAATGTGGTGCAAGTGAGAATTTCCAAGGGAGGAACCAGGAGAGGGGGGAAGCAGAGCTGTGGGAAGGTGGGATTCCATACCTTGTTGTTTGCTGGGGGCAGCTTCTGGCCAGGAGGCGGCTCCCGGCTGGGCGGGCAGGAGTCGGCACTGTTGTCACTGTCACTGTCACTGAGGCTCAGTCTGAAAAACCACCAGCAGAGAATGAGCATCACCAGGGAGCAGCAAACTCATCAGCTGCCAGCTGAGCCACGCAGAGCTGAGTGAAACTCTCTTTTATGTCATAGATACTACACTGCCTGGGAGAATGGGTCACTGGAGATTCCAAGAATCCCTTTTTTCCCAGATGATGTCAGCTGGCATTTCCCAGGCAGGTGGAGCAGGGAGGTTTAGGTGGCACGTCACAGGCAGCAGTTCAACTCTGGCATACACAAGTCCTCTAGAACAACTGAGCACCACTTGATTTTCACACTCAGCAACTGCTCAGTTCAGGAATTCCTCCCAGTGTCACCAAGTACCTGCCTGAGAGGCCCACTGACACCTCCAGAGGCAAAAAATGCATTTAGTGCTGCTGCTGGTGTGACCTCTAAGATTTCCTATAGATATGGCAGGTAGCCTATCTGTGATAAACTTGAAAACCAGTTATCCCCTAAAGGTCTACAAAAATACCCTTCCAAGTCTCTCCATCCTTGTTTAGCTGATGATGACAAGTGCAATAATGGATATTTGTTTGTTTGGGTAACCACGAGCAGCAGTTCCGATTTGCAGCTGCTCTCTGGGCCAAGCATTTGGGTTCAAGAATTCACTGAGACTCCAGGTTTGGGCTGTAACAGCATTTCCTGAGGGAAAAAGGATGAAGTTCCACTCCTTCCAGGGCCTGGAGCAGGAAATTGCTGTCACTGAGGCCAGAGGAGAGGAGTAGCTGACACAGGGTGGGCAGAGTGACTCCTGAGCCCTGTCAGTCACAGGCAGCCAGAGCAGCACACTCTGCCTGTCCCCCACATGTCCCTAACCTCTGCAGATCAAAGGTGTCACCCCCCCCAGCAGCTCTGCAGAGATCTGAGGGTCACAATTAGGTGACTGTTTGAAGGTGTTGGTCAGTGGTATCTGCCAGCTCAGCTCAGCACTTCCCAGTCCCTTCCCCTCTTTGTGCTCCTCGGCCAACTCTGCTGTCCCCAGCTCTGTGTCCCCACCTTGTGCTGAGTGACCCCACACATCTGCCCTTCCTCCCCTCCCCCACAGAGTCCCGGCTCTTTAATTCCTCCCTCCAAATGGAGAGCACCCTAAAATACCAAATGCAGAGGGCTGAGAGCCAACCAAACATTCCTGTTCTGGATTTGTTACCACCTGGAATCGCGGCTGACAGGGTTTGCTTTGACTGCTGCCTCCTCTCCAGAGGAGCTGTCGTCATCATCTGACTCCTCCGACTGCAGATCCTCTACCATGGAGCGCAGGGGGCCTGGGGCAGATGGAAAAAGGGAATTCAGCACCAGGACACGACCAGCACAGCCCCAGCCCAACCCCTGCATCTCAACTGAGACACATCCTGATTACCAGTGACATGTAACTGGGAAAGGACAGCCTGCCCCAGGCCCAGAGCTAAAGCAGAGCTGACAAACTTTACAACTCCCTCCCCTCCCTTCCCAAATGAGAACAAAAGGACACATTTTTCATGCCTGTGGGGCTGATTTAAATGTCACTGGAGACAGCAGCAGCACAGCATTTGCTGCAATTGGAACATTTACTGTTGCCAGGGTTTCCCTCTCTGGGTTATCAGTGGAGGGATCCGAGAAAGGAGCTGTTACACACTGGCAAAGTGATGAACGGCACATTTATAATATTTAATAAAACATAGATGAGATTGGAGGAGAACTGTTCTGGTGATTCTACACATCAGGCAGCAGCAACACATTTATAAACCGAGGCAGAAACCAAAGCCAGAAGGGAAAGAACCAAATCCAGAGGGATTCCCTACTCATAAATTAGCTGCCAAGAGAAGAAAAATACTTGCTCATGATGTTATGACATTATTGCCTTTTCTTGCTGAAGCATCACAGCTCCAACACATGGCTGCATGCAAGAAATTGTATTATTATAGTGCTGGAAAAGCAGATTTAATTCTCTTGAGCCTTTTAAGGTTACACAAGGAAGGTTTTAACAAACTATTTCTTGCAACACACCTTGACTGTGGTTCTGAGATGGCTCGAAATCAGAGTCAGAGCTGGAGTCGGAGCTGGAGCTGGAGTTGGAAGGGCTGGACTGGACAGACTTAACCCCCCATAAAAGAGAAACAAAAGAAAAAGAATCTTAATCTTTCTAATCCAGAAAAGCAGAGCACAAAGCACTGTGACACAGGAGCATCTGAGCACTCTACAACATCACCCATGGCTGAATGCAGTTCTCAGGATTATGGAAACAAACAAAATGTGAGGTGAATAAAAACAACATTTATGGAAGTCCGGCAGGATGCAGCTCAGCACTCCTGGGCGCAACACCAAGGACTCCCAGAAAACCCCTTCACACCACAAGGTTCAAATCCCCCAGCTGATGATATGGAGCATCTGAAAAACATTTAAATGAAAAGCCCTTACTCTGAAGTGTCACAGATGACCAGCACGGAACCCACAACTACCCAAGCCCTCTTAAAAAGTGTATTTATTGTACCCACCAAGGTTCCCTTGAGCCTCAGACTGATCACTGACCATGGACTCAGAATCATGGAGTGGTTTGGGTCAGAAATGACCTTAAAGATGATTTAATTAAATCCAATGTCCCAGGCTGCTCCAAGCCCCATCCAGCCTGGCCTTGGACACTGCCAGGGATCCAGAGGCAGCCACAGCTGCTCTGGGCACCCTGTGCCAGGGCCTCCTCATCCTCATAGCCAAGAATTCCTTCCCAATATTCCATCTAAACCCACTGTCTCTCAGCCTGAGGCAATTCCCCCTTGTCCTGTCCCTCCATCCTGTACAAAGAGTTTATCTTTCCTGCAGGCTCCTTCAGACACTAGAGGTCACCCCAAAGCATCTCTTCTCCAATGAACAATCCCAATTCCCTATCCCTTTCCTCACTGACGTAGAAATGTCTTTCCCAACTAGCTCAAATGACTCCAAAATTAATTCTAAATTATTATTATCATCCCCTAAACCCAGTTGTTTCTACACCAGTTTGAGTGATCCACTGTACTGGCTCCACTTCATTGAGAAAACGTAACAGAGACCAGCTCAACCCTTGTGACCCCAACTCTTCTGTCAGCACTTGGCAGAAGTACCAGAAGTATCCTGTGCAGTAAGAGTGAGTGAAAAGTAAATGAATACTGGTAACAGCAGCATCCAGGAAGGAAAACTGGGTGAGACCGGGAAATTTTAATCGTAAACCCGACACTGCACAGCAATCACCTGCAATAGCCCTGGGGACCACCAGAGGGCAGCAGAGGCCAGAGCAACTTCTTCCCCAAACAGCTCCTAAAAGCCCCTTAAAATTGTTTTATTTGGCACTCACGCAGGTTCTAGTTTAAAGATTCTCAAAGTACTGTAATATCTTGCCTTTTTAAAAGTAATTCCCTGGAAATCAGCATTTCAGTTTCACTGTTTCATTCCGAGGAATCCACTTATTACTACTGCTGCCAAATCCTCATGCAGGCGGGATCACACGTTCCCACTGATAAAATTAGGTTTGTTACAGGAAGGGTTAGTACTACAAAAACTTTGTGACAGACATAAAGAGGCATATTGGCAGCTTTGGGAACTGATAAGTGAAAGTGGCAGCAAAATTTTTCACTCCAACACCACCCTTCTTTATCATTCATCACAGAATCCCTGTGCCTGGTGCCCACCTTGTCCCCAGCCCAGAGGACTGAGTGCCACATCCAGGCCTTCTTTGGGCACCTCTAGGGACAGGGACTCCAAACCTCCCTGGGCAGCCCCTTTTGATTCCTGACCACCCCTTCCATGATGGAATTCTTCCCAGTGTTCACCCTGACCCTCCCCTGACCCAGGCTGAGGCTGTTCCCTCTCCTCCTGTCCCTGTTCCCTGTGAGCAGAGCCCGAGCCCCCCTGAGCCCCCTCCTGTCAGGGAGTTGTGCAGAGTCACAGGGTCCCACCTGAGCCTCCTTTGCTCCAGGCTGAGCCCCTTTCCCAGCTCCCTCAGCCTCTCCTGAGGCTCCAGACCCTTCCCAGCTCTGCTCTCTTCCCTGGACACGCTCCAGCCCCTCAGTGTCCTTGTTGTGAGGGGCTCAGAAATGGACATAGCACTCGAGGTGCGGCCTCAGCAGCGCCAAGCACAAAGGGATCCCTGTCCTGGTTGTGCTGGCCACACTGTCACCCAAGTATTGGTAAGAGTTTCATTTATTCCACTGTAAGAAGGGGGAAAAATTGTCAAAAAATGGTATTGGAACCTTTGGGAAGGTTTCAGGAGTGAAGGAGAATAATTTAAAAATTCCAGCATCAGACCTACTGGCACACGGCAGCAGCCCTGGCTGTGTAGGGAAGTTCCAACATGGCAGTGGAGAGCAGAGAGAACAGGCTGTCCAAATAAGCTGTGGTTGCCCCTGGATCCCTAGAAGTGGCCAAGGCCAGGCTTGACAGGGCTTGGAGCAGCCTGGGACAGTGGAAGCTGTCCCTGCCCACAGCAGGGGATGGAACTGAATGATATTTAAAGGTCCCTTCCAACCCAAACCATTCTGGGATTTTACAAATATTTTCAAGCTAAGGGAGCACAGCTCTTGTGTCTGACCCACAGCTCCAATCCTACATCCCTCACTCCTGGTAATCTGCAGGTCTTCCCTTAAAATGACTTAACAGGACCTAAGCAGCAGAAGTTGGAGGTAACTCATCTCTCCTTTTGCCATGAACCCCATCAGCTCCTTCAGCCAGAGGAGGATGCAGCTGGACACGCTCTGTGTTCTCAGTGACTGCCACCCGGATGTGACAAAAGCAATGTCGACAATGGCAAAAAGCAACGCTGCCTCACATCCCTGCTCTCCCTTTTGTCAGCACTGAGGCAGCCAAGCATGAGGCCAGTTTAGGGAACTGGACTTATGGGAGAAGAGGGAAAAAAAAAGGTAAAAAAAGAAAGAAAGGCCAACTAACTTCCAGCAAGAGCTGAAATAGCAACAGAAAGTCCTTCATCCCTCTGGAGAGTCCCCTCTGAGCTCCCAGGCCAGGAGCACAAATGGGAGCAGGGCTGCTCCTCTCCACAGCAGCCTGCAAAGATGTCAGCTGAGAGCCACCGTGGAGCTGCAGCCCCTGAGCTGTTGCACAATCCCTGGCTACAGCAGCAGAGCTGATTGAAGAGTTTCCGGGCCCTGGTCCACCTCCAGCTGCTCTCTCGCTTTAGTGATGTGGCTCCCACACAGTTCCACACGCAGCTGTGCCAGGAGAAACCCTGGAGCAGCAACCAGCAGTGCTGGGAGCAGGGAGATCCCCCACAGAGTGCACAAGGAGCCCCAGAGCCTGGGTGCTGCTTCCAGTGCTTTATGCAGCTGTGCCCTGGGGTTCAGGTTCCACAGGAACCTCCACTGGTGGGAGTGGCAGCTGCCATGGCTGCCTGTCCCTCCCAGTGAGTGTCCCTGCCCTCCCCAGATGCCCAACACCCAGCAGGAGCTGGAGCCAGGGAGGACACGGGCAGGACAGGCTGAAGCAGATGCTGAGGCCCCAGTGCCACAGGCAGTGGCTTCAGGGACAGCCTGGCAGCACAATCAGCTCACACTGCCCGGGCCTGCAAGGGGATGGGGACACCTCGGGGACAGCGAAGGACACTCTGAGATCAGCACAGGCCACAGGTCTGCAGGGAGGGCTGTGAGTCTGCAATGAGATGTGGAACTTGCTGCACACTGCTGCACTTTGGGTAAAAGGCTAAAAGTGGGGAGGAACTGCCTCTTCTTAATGCCCAACGTGAGCATTTAATCCATCTGGGAAATAAAGTCATAAAATCCCAGAATGTTTGGGGTGGGAAGGGACCTTAAAGATCATTTTGTGCCATCCCCTGCCATGGGTAGGGACACCTTCCACTATCCCAGGGTGCTCCAAGCTCTGTCCAGCCTGGCTTTGGACACTTCCAGGGATGTTACTTCTCTGCAGAGTAGAACTAACACTTCCCCAATCAACTCTTCTAACTGTGAACCCTGCAGGAAAAACCCTTCCTGACAAACACATCAATACTTGCTGTATCACAGTGCTGATTAAACCATAATACAAACTGTCCCTAGAAGATTCATCTTAATAAAATAAACCTTTCTTAAAGTGGTCAGGAGGAACCAGTTCCAGAATTCCCATGACATTATCCTGTGAACCCCACTACAAGATATATGACTTCTATATAACAAATATACAAGTGAAAAGTAGCAACAGTTTGGATTTGTCTGTCCCTTCTTACATTTTTTTTTGCCTTCTTTTGGAAAACACTTTTTAGAAAACAGAGGATGAGGAATGTTCTCAGTTGTAAAAAGCAAAAAAATATTTAGACAGCTTTTAAAAATAGTAGTACAAGAACATAATTTGTTTTATGTTTCACAACACAACTTATTTAGATTTAGTGGCATGTGGTTGCATTTTGAGCTTCAGCCAATGGCACACTTCTTACAGGTCATGACAGGAAGAGGGGCTTTATTTACATTTTAATTCTGGGGTTTTGTCATTACCAAAACTGAGATGATTTCCTTCTTTTCTGAAATTAGATCACAATTCAAAAACACTGCTATCATAAGCAGGCAGAAAAGTGTCTCTGTATCTCCTGTAGCTCTGTAGATGTCACTGCCAGGGATGAATTAGGGACCATAACCTTAAACTCTGATTTTTAGGTAACTCTGACTGCACATAAATCTCAATAGAAGTTTGAATCTGAAACAGGAGCTAAACCACACAGGAGGAATAATTAATATTGATTAGAGTTTCAAAGAAGAATTTAATTCCAGATACAACCCAGCCTAAGCATTTACCAATCTGCTTCTCTATCTTCTTTCAGGACTATTTTTAACATCTTTTTCAGGCAGGGATTTAACATCACCCTTCCAAATTCCAGTAAAGGATAAATCCCTCCTCACCTCTGACTTGAAAGAAGTTTCATCCTCTGAGTTTGACTCCTCCATTTCCATGGGCTTTTTGATCTCCTTGGCCTCGCTCTCAGACTTTACCTTTTCCACTTTGGCATTCATCTTCTCCTTGGTTTGTTTCTTCTCTGGATATGAGGAAGACGAGGTTCTGGGAGATGTCCCCAGGATATTCTTTACCCCTTTGGAGCTACTCTTCTTTTGTTTTTTGGCACTAGGCTTTGGTGACTCCACGTTGGAGGGCCTCTTGCTGGAAGACTTTAATTCCGGCTGTGGTCCCCCCTTTGGAGAGGTGTTCTCCAGTTTGGTCTCCTTCACGGCCAGTTTTGGTTCCTTGAAAGCAGCTTTTGGAGGTGCCTTCTCCTCCTTAGGCAGTTTGTTCTCAGTTGGTTTTCTGGAGGAGTCCTTCAAAGGCTTGTTCTGTTCTCTCTCAAGGTCTTTGGAGGAGTTTTTGCTCTCAGAGTCTTTCCTGGGCCTCTCCCTGTGCTCCTTGGTTACTTTATGTGGCTTGGATGCTTTGCTACTTTCCTTGTTTGCATCCTAAAATTCAGCAACAGAAACATACAACCTGGGTATGAAACTGCAGCTCTGCACAGAATGATAAAACACATCCTCATAAATCACATGGCAACGTTTGTCTCACACAGAAATCCACCCCCACGTGCCCAGGTACACATCCACACTTCCCTCAAGCTGGTGGACGCAAACTGACAGTGGGCACTTCAACACTCAGGAAAGGATGAAACATGTTCCTGTTCCTTTCCAGGGTCTGTCAAAGGTCTAGAAACATCTAGAGATGTTTAAGTCAGGTTTAATCTGAATGCAAACACAGATGTACCTCTGAGGGCACCCTGGAGGAAGGGAAGCAGGAGAATGCTGTCTCTTTAGCAACTGGCAATTTTCACCAGAGCTCATCTCAGAGCCCTTTATTTCTCTGCTGCCTCCTGTGTTTTCCAAAGCTTAATTCCTGACCAAAATGAAATCAGCCACTAACAGGTAAGTCATCTTTACTCTGTTTCATAACATCAGAAGGCACAACTGAGGTGCCAGAGTGTTTAGAGCCCTGAAGAATACGGCTATCAGAATTGAATTACACTGGAAAATGAATTGTTGTTAATACCTCTGACTGCTCAGGCTGATAAAGTGCATGTAATCTGCTCCAAAACACATTGCTTGGGGATCGTTTCTCCCATGTAGGATTATACAAAAATAGCTTCAGTGCATAAGGGAAAAAAAGAAAAAACTTGAGGTTCTTTAGAAGTCTCAAGAACTGGCTACTGCTGGATGCAAACATCGAATCTGGAAAGCACCAGTTTGACCGAGTGAAGCATATTTGATGTTCTCTCCAGCATTGCCCTGAGGACAGAGAAGGGCTGACTTTCCACTCAGCCTTCATGCCAAGAGGTGCAGGGACTCAGAGTGCAGCTGGGCATGGCAGACAGTGAGAGAGCCACAGAATCCATCCTCACCATTGAGGACACAACCAGAACAATCAGAGAGGATTTCATCCACCTTTAAGGAAGATACAATTCACTAAAAACTTCCAGTTTTGCACATTTAATTTGCTTTTCAAAACTTCCCTGGAGAGAAGTCTATCAGATCATAAAAAAGCCTCCTAAAGGCTGGGAAGTTCCAGACCATTAACTACTGAACTGCAGAGTACAAGGAGGTTCAGAATTAGCAGCAGCCAGGAACAGCTGCTGAACAAGCTCTCAGCAGCCTGGTCTGAAAGACTCCTTCACCTCAGGCTGACCCAAAAGTGTGCTGCACTGACCTTTGACCCATGGGAGGGTTTGGTCTTCTTGGGATCAGAGAAGGCAGAGAGAGGTATCGTGGGCAGCATCGGATAATCAGGACTTGGCCTTGAAACAGTCTCTGCTCCTTCTGGCATCACCATTACCTGTGAATAAAGAGGAGGGAATTATGTCTGTGCAAAATCTCACGGACTATTAACTATTAACACATGATTATGTTAAGCCACTTGCTCAATTAACACACTATTATTCATCTTTTCAATGCTTTTTTCCTCTCCTGTTTAAAGGCCATAAAAAGATATCGTCTATGGAACGCTCAGTTTCAAGGCAACTCCTCAAATACAGAATATTAAACCCACAAAAACTGAAAGGCAGCAACGCAATATTGAGTATGTTTCCCAAAGGGAATGCCAATATTCTGAGCACAGGCAGGCATAAAAGCTCTGGACAAGAACTGTGTGTTCTACTGCAAATGCTCTTCCCCTGAAAAAGGGTAGGGAGATAAATCTGGAAGGAATGAGCAAGACTTTCTCAGTTTAGGAGAAGCTGGATTCACTCCTTCAGGGAAAAAGGAAAAAAACAGGGCTTGGGTCTCTCCCTTCACAAAATCTTAACACCAAGCACTGAGCTCCATGGAACAATTCCCTTCTTACCTCCCCTACATTGTCAGGATAATTCTGTGGAAAACTGCCACCAGAGAAAGGGCATCAAAAGTGATTAACAGCTGAAACACCTCGCTACACAAGGACTAAAATAACATACTGTGAAAATCCTAGAGACCAGATGATGTTCCGGCCGTCCTAGGGCTGAAATGAGAACCCTCCTCTGTGTGCCCAATATAGGAAAGCCCTGGCACAACGAGGAACAGGAATCATGGAGCGATTTGGATTGGAAGGGACCTCAAAGCTCATCTCATTCCACCCCCTGCTGTGGGCAGGGACACCTCCCACTATTCCAGGTTGCTCCAAGCCATGTCCAACCTGGCCTTGACATCCTCTGGCTCATTAAAAACTTCTTGCCCTTTGTGGCTTGGACTTATTTGCCCAGATCCTGCAGTTATTTGAGGATCATCCTGTAGTCCATCACTATTTATTGCCTTCCCAGATGGAAGAGCTCAGCTACTGTAGCAACCCATACCTTACTGGGCCTTCTAGAGAATATCTATTTTTCAACTCCCACACCTGTTTTTTCACTCTATATTGACTTTTTTTCATTAATTTTTTATTGTCAAAGCCACAAGAAGCTGATGCCAAGTTTAGAAGTCATTTACTGACCAGGAAGCACTACCTACAAAAAATTAATAAGCTAAAAAAAATTAATAGGGAATAGTTTGGAAGTTGTTCTCTTTCCTTGAGCTTTTCTGCATTGACCCAGCTGCTGGCACCAGGAAGGTCACAGGTAACTGCAGCCTGCAACATCCACTGCAGATCTTGCTTTCCAGACGGGTTCAGTGCTTTGATATTAATGCTCACAATTTAAACTGACAAATGAAGTGTCACCAATCACACACCAACAACAGGTTTGCTCTGCTACAGGTGCTGCAGTCCTATAACCACAAGTCAAAACTGACTGGCTTATCTTTTAAATGAATGAAGAAAACTGCTTGAAGCCTGCTGGGCTAAAGGAAACCTCAGAGAAAAATGAGCTCACTCCTATTAGGATCCCAAATTGGGCACTTACCCCTCCAGCCCTGATGAGTTTGCGCCTGAATTCCTTGGTGGGGTTGTTGAAAGTCAGTTTCTCACAACGCAGGTGGTTCACAGGTGGATTCCCCTCCAGATTTAGGAATAGGTCGTATGTGAAACAAACCTTTTTGGGCTCCTCCTAAAAACAAGAAAGGCTTTGGGAAACTGGAAGAAGCTTGGCAAACACACTAAGTCTGGGGATTGGAACAGTCACTCCTGAAAATCCCAAATAAACCACCAAGTGTTGCATTCATGGAGTTTTTCACCATGAGATCAGAGAGCTGGAAATTAAACTATTTGTGCTTAAAGTTAACATTGTTCATCAGGAACTCAGGCAGGAGGCTCCTCACTGCAAAAGCAATGCATGGACACAGATTTTGAATGAAAACCGTCTGTTTAAAGCTGCTCAAATCTCCACAGAAAACCAGATTCCCAAGCTTTATGCACTACTGTTTTCACCAAAATTCAGATCCTATCCCCTTGGGAAGCAACTCTAAGTATCAATATTAAGAAAGGCATAATCCTTTTTTTAGAGAAGGAACAACTTCTGAACTCCCAGGATCTCTGCAGGCACTGAGAAAAGATTAAACGCAATGGGAAAAGGATGGCTTGGTTTGCAAAATCCTTTTCAATATGCATATTGCAGGGGCTGAATGGGAAGATATCTCAGGCTTTTGAACTTTCCAAGGGCACTTTCACCCAAGCAATCCAGAGTTTGTATGCATGGTGGGGGGATCATCTGCGCCTCACTGCTTCTGTTCCACCTGCTGCGTTTGCAGCACAGAATGGAAGAAATCCCCCTCCCCCCCACCAAAATTGCAAATACACTTCTTGTGTATTACAAATATCGACAGGACATTGCCTGGTGTTTCTTGCATTTTGCTTTTCCAAGCTGGAAATTCAATGTGGCAAGAGAGACTCTGCTGGGAAGTCCAGCGAGGCCAGCGGTGCCCTGTGTATTTCCATGAATGCATCCCACATGCCTCATTCCCTGCGCAGCCCGAGCAGCTGCACAGCAGTCTTTTCCAGAATTCTCATCCAGCAGCTCCATTTCCTGGTGCAGTGGCATTGTTGGATGGGAACAGGCACTGCAGGCTCCCAGCCTCAGCCATTAGATTTGCTGGAAGGAGGCTGAAATGGCTTCAGACCACCCCGGTTCCCGCTGTTTGCTCCAGAGGCCATTCTTTGGACAAACTATGTCTCTAATAATACAAAGGGTGGTAGCTACACCTGGTTTACATCAAAGTCAGTACCCTGAGCTCATCTGGGAGTTGAGGTCTTGGATCCTCACCCCCAAACAGCGGCAGGCATCAACAGACACAGAGAAGAGTCTCAGATTAATGTGCTGCCAACACCAGGTCTTCAGACCCTCTTTTGGGAAAGTCCCAAATAATCCACACGCTTCTCCAAGGAGTCTACTAAAACAGATAGATGGGAGGAAAAAGAAAAATCCTTGCAAAGTGCACTGCCCTGTCATTTGCCTCTTTTCCATGCCTGTTCTCATTAACAGAATCATTAGCGAGCTCTGCGTGTGCGCTCGCTGTAGTTCAAACAGCAGCTGCACAGGGTCCCTCAAAGTCTAATAAACTGAAATGAAGGATGAATAGAAATCCAAATGTGGCCTAATAATGGCTTCTAAAATGCTTTCCCTGGTTTACAACAGAGTAAATAATCTTGGCTCTATCAGCAAGCGCAGGCTTTGGTCAGGAGCTGTTTTTCCATCCCATTACCAGCTCTGCTTTGTCATTTACCTATTTGCTTTCTGAGCAGGAGAGAGGCAGCAGATCCCATTCCCTCTCACCTTGGGTATCCCATTTCTAATACAGCCTCACAAGCACCAAAATAGTCATCATGTCTCTGTTGAATTTTTGTAGAATTAAGGCAGTTTTTTAATGTGATATTCCCCCAGCTCAGAGTTCACAACTGCTCCAGGAATGAGCCCCAGCAGAGTGCCCTGATCATTAAAAATCTCCTTTGTATCCCCCAGGCCACAAGGAGCCCTCTGCCCCCCCAGTGAATAGTTGAGATTACAGCACTCCTAAAAGAACCACCACAAAAGTCTCAAAGCAAAAAGCTGCAAATAAACATTCTTTCCTTTACTGCCCTCACTACCCAGCTAATGATTACAGCTCAGGCCACTCCAAAGCTTAATCCATCCGGTCCTCCCTAAAAGGTTCTTCCTCCAAACAGCCATCAAGAGCAAGACAGGGGGGTAGAAACCCAAGGAAAATCTCCCTCAATTGACCCAGACCTACCCATCCTCTAACTTTAAATGAATGAATCCAGGATTCTGCCAGGCTGAATCCACACTTCAAAGCCTCTCTCAGTAATACGCTGGGATCCATACAGTCTGCTGGTGGGAGCTGCAACCCAATGCAGGGTCTTTCTCACCCTACAAACTTTGGTCCAGACAATCCTACAACATCCTTCATGTACTCCTGCTTCAGTAGCAAGTACACACACAATCCAGGCTTTGCTCTTAGATAATTCTACCTTCTGATATTCCTTGATGTCAATCAGTAAAACTGATCAGGGAAGACTCTGTAGGTATTTTGCTGCTCCCAAGACCATAACATTTTCTAAAGGGTGCTACTTCCAAGAAACGCTTTAAAAAAGATGAATTACATCCATTTCTTACTGGTAGATATGAATTGTTCAGATTCAAATTCAGTGGTTCATTTAGCCATGAAATGGTTAAGCTGGTGCAGGGATGTCTCAGCAAGGCACCTCAGAACCTCACTTTACATCTGCCCCTTAAATCCCAGGATGCCAGAGAAGTAAACTACAAGTGAGCACCACAAAGCCAGGGCTTTTATTTGCAGCTGCTGTAAACTTCCCTTCATCCCATGAATCCCCTTATTCCACCTCCAATCTCCTGAGCTGGGTACATTAGGTTTTATTTTTACTGCTTCCTGTCTGCACCGCCTGCCACTGTGCTGTTACGAGCTCTGAAGCTGCTTTATTTTTCCTTTGAGTTCTGAAGTAATGGGTTAAAGTTCTTTTGGCACTTTTCGTAAGAGGAGGAATTTTTCAAAGTCTTTTGTTAAAATTTCCTTGTCTTGTTTTTAAGGCAGGGTGTGCCCTTTGCCACTTAACACAAATCAAAAGAATTTCACTTGTAGCGTGCGCATAAAGCTCATAAATCACTTTTAGAAAGCCATAAAACAAAATTATCTACAAAAATCTAGCACACCAAGGAAGCAGGCTCATGGTTATTCAATAACTATAACATCTAACACCACTTCCCTTTTGCCATAGATCCAGCCTGACATAGGCATTTATCCGGAACGTCTGGAGAAATTAAACCCCTTCCCAGGCTGGTACAACCCGTCTGACTGGTCCTGGGGCTGCTTCCAGACAGGGCATTGGAAAAGCAATAGCCCAATATTCAGATTTTGAAATAAACAGCCTTATGTTCCACTCAGGTAGCCATGAACCATCCTTATCTTTTGGGAGATTCTCCAGGGTTAAGCATTTAGGACTTTGCTCCAATAGAAGCTTATTACTTTGTTTGAAAATTGGTTTTCTTAATATATTTTTATAATATATATATATATATATATAATATATATATATATATAACGAGTACAATAAATTTATGAGTATAAATAACATAGATGAGTGTAAATATATCTCTTTATCTACTCACTACTCCAAGACAAGCACTTAATAATCTACCAACTCTTACAAATACATGATACAAAGCTGGCATGGCTGATAAAGCTGCAAACACAGCCGTGCCACACACTGCAAATATATAAAAATATTCATATGTATTTTCAGGCTCTCGAGGTGCCTATGTGCCACACTGAATGGCTACTCAAATACACGCAGCCCAGGGGTTTTGGCCCTGCTCAGATAAAGGAATGGGTAAATTGATAATCCATCCTAATTTGTGACAGAAAAAGGTAAAAGGAAATATTCACCAGTCAGCAGCAGCAGGACAAAAGGAATTGCTGCATGTTTGGGAAGGAAGATGGTATAGGACAGATCTAAATTGCTTCCCTTAAAGGGCAGACAAAAGGACAAGTTTTACTCCACCTTCCACAACTTTCAGCAAGACTGAGTAAACACCAACAGGTTAAAGCTACTCCTCCTCTCAAACCTGTGCACATCCTGCCCCAAATGGCAATTTCAGTAAAATCAAATGTCTTATGCAAACACAGGCTCTTCAGCCTTCCTTAGGAGTATTTCCCTGGCCAACACTTGCTCCAGCCTTCCCCAGAAGTATTCCCAGGCCAAGCCCTTCCTGATGGCACAGTCCTGACACCAGTTGTAGCTGATCTCGTTTCACCTCCCCTGCCATACTCACAGCCCACCTACTTCCACTGAGTTCCTACTTTGATACACAAATAATTTTCCCATTTTCCAATATTTCTCTATTTGTTTTCTCTATCACACCTCCAAAGGTTGCAGAAGGGGTAAAATATGCATATTTTTCTTTTGAACCTCACTGGAAATATCAAATGGATTTCTCTGCTTTCTCTGCTTATCTCCTCCTCACTAATAGGAAAAGCCCAAGTTCCATGTATCCATTATGTAAATCCTGGAAGGCTTTTATCTCCAGCACTAAAATTAGGAGGTAGCATCTTTAAAGAGACTTTAATACAACATCTTATCCATGTTGCATTAATATCATCTGCCTTATATCAGAATAACATGAAAATCTACTAGACCTTTAGCTTTGTGGGGAGGATTGATCTAATTTGATTAGGATGCAAAAAATGTCACAGGGAATGAATACCAAAGCCAGACCTGTATTACAGCCTCCAGATTACAACGTGTATCACTAGAAGAGATTTATTTGGAGACAACAATGAAAAAAAAAGCCTCCAGACTGATGAAATTGAGGGGGAGAGGGAAGGGGAAGAGCAGGAGGAAAACAGCAACGCATTTGTTGTACCCGGTTTGTATCGATTTGAGCACCAGAAGCCACTCACAGCAGCCCTCGTTACAGGAACACAAAGGATTTCAAAACAAAAATAGCACACTAACATTTCCAGTCCAAATGATCTGCTGTCATTAGCCAACTCGACTTTCAAAAGCTTTATCAATCAACCTGCTGAGCCCCTGCCATTTGTTTTTCAGGATCAGTTACAGCAGCAAAGGCTCTGCCAGTGTTAAAGGAGACTGCGAATCCTGTGGCTGCTCAGAGCCCCAGACTGCCCAGGATCACTGCAATATTCACAATTCATATTCTGCAATTCAAATTCCAGCCCTGAGAAAGCACCTACTCTTGGGGGAGCTGGATTGCAGCACAGGAAGGACACAGACCAGCAACGCTGAGAGAGAATAAGAACAGGCTCTTACACCTTCTTCACACTCTGCTGACGCTTCCATGTCTGACACAAAGGCACCAAGAGCACCGAGTCTGCTGCTCCAAACACATAACAATAACAAAAAAGGAGTCCTCCAACACGAAGAGTCAATGGGCAATTTCATGCCAAGCTGCCTAAAAAATCCCTGATGAAATTCATTGAAACCATTCTTAGTAAAGCTGCTCCTTCCCAGAGCACAGGTTGGTATTTCTTTAGCCAGAGTAAAGAGCACATGGGCTCTGACAGTCAGGATTTGTCATCCCAGTAACAAATCTGAACGTGGAAAGGAAATGGCTAAGAAAGGAGGCTTAAACTGTGGAAAAAAAACCATTTCAGCCAACCATGGCAAAGATCAATCTCCACAGACTGGCTCACTCCCTCTTTGAATCCCTTCTCTTCTCACCTTCACAAAGCTAAACATGCATCGATAAACAAATCCCAAAGCCTCGGCAAGTCTGGTTTCAGCTGAGGACATACATCAACAAAAATGTGTCAGAATGTGAGGAACATATGGCCACAAAACCCATTCAACTCCTCCTGCCCAGTCAACTCCAAAGAGCCTTTTCACCCCAATCCCAGAATCAATCCATAACATCTACTTGAAGAGAATTACTCAAGGATGAATCCCAAATGCTGTAATCAATTCACAATATCTGCTGCACACACACCAGCTGATCCCCACCAGTGTCAACAGGTTTAAACAGATCAGAGTAAAAACATGGTGTTGAAGTAATGAAGATTTTGATTTATTTGGTGTTTTAACATCATATTCTTTAATTCAGGAGAACACAGGCTATATCCTAAACCTTTGCCATTCATCCTCCTCTTTCCCTATCTTTTAAATTTTTATTATATCCCAGTCTTTGCATTTCTGTCTTTGTAGAAGTATTTACCTCTTACATTTCCTTCAACTCCACTTACTGAAAATAATCATTGCTCTTAAAACTCCCAGATGGCATCATCACTGGGCAATGATGGATAGAGGAGCCCAACTCTTCACACAGAATCACAGAATATCCTGAGCTGGAAGGGACCCACAGGGATCCTCAGCCCAGCCCCTGGCCCTGCCCAGACACCCCAACA
The DNA here is from genome assembly GCA_020086605.1 of Lanius collurio. NCBI lineage: Eukaryota > Metazoa > Chordata > Aves > Passeriformes > Laniidae > Lanius > Lanius collurio. The sequence continues at coordinate 1,339,526 of JACBWW010000088.1, forward strand.
ATGCCACCCTGGGCATCCCTGAGAGCGCTGCCCAAACGCTCCTGGAGCTCTGGCAGCCTCGGGGCCGGGACCATTCCCTGGGGAGCCTGGACAGTGCCAGCACCCTCGGGGGGAAGAACCTTTCCCTGAGCTCCATCCCAGGCCCTGACACAGCTGCAGCCGTTCCCTGGGCTCCTGTCCCTGCTCACCCCCTCAGCAGCAGCTTCTGTGCTCCCTGCAATCCTAAGTTAGTTCATGGTTGAATCTGAGAAAATGTCTTTGTTCCAGTGATGTGCTGGAAGACGAAACCTGTCACCTTTTCCCTTAACAACCCCTTGCCCCAATTAAATAATGGGAGGTGCTGCCTGAAACTCCTTAATTAGCAATTTTTTCATCAGCTTAAAAATGGAAAAGAACTTCTCCAGAAAATATGGAGCTAAAAAACAGGGCAAAAATGAAAATTTTGAAGATCTGTAGATTTGAAAACAAGTCTGCAACTCAACCTGTTCTTCTATTTATTTGTCATGTTTCTGAAGACCAAAACATCAGAAACAAAGAGCCTCCTCCTAAATTAACAGCTCCTTCCATTGTTTCCAGGGAGAACAGAGTCCACCTATTTCCCTTATTTATAAAAGCCACCTCTCTGCTCAGTGCTGGGGAACAACTCTGCAGTCACGTGCATAGAGAAACAATGAGGAGTGATGACCCCAGTGGGTGTGAAACCAAGTTCTAGTCAGAAAAGCTGCCAGCTCCATATTCTGTGAGAAACATGGGAATATGAGGGACAGAGGAAAAAAGAAGCCATAGGAATGCAGATGGCAGTCAAAGCAAACATGAGCACCTACAAAAAGACACACAGAAATGAGGGAGATCTGAGGTTTTGTGAAAGACAAACCACTGGAGAGCTGCAGGGAAAATGGAAGTGTGGGGAAAGGCTGGGGGAAGAAAGGAAGGGAAAAATAAAAGGAAAAGGCAGAACTAAAACACAGCTCACCCCTCCCAGGCATTAGAGATTCCACTTCTAAGGAATCAGTGTAGAGAAGTTCACATTTTTTGGTCAGGAGTGCAAAGGACTTTGAACCTGACTTAAGCCAACATTTAGTGCAGATGGAGAATTTTCTGATTCCCATCTAAAACCTCAGAAAAGCCACCAGGAGTAGAACTACTTTCAAGCTTTTGAGCTGTTTTTGTTGCACTCAAGTTGTAGTTCTCAGTGTTTGCCAAAAAAATTGCTTTCATCAACAACATTCACCCCCCAGCCTCTGACTGCCATTCCTCTTCCCAGCCTTCTGGCTTACCCTACCCACCCAAAAAACAACTTGTGGGCAAAACATTTCCAGGTTTAGGAGAGCAGTTTGTCTTCTGTGGCTCAGTCCCATTATCTGGCTTGTTCCTTTGACCCATAAAGTGGGATCAGAACAATGTGGTAGGCCAAAAATCCAACCCAAAATGCTAATTATTCACAAAATGACACTGCCAGGAGAGCATCCTGAGCTGGAGTGGGGACAGAAGGAAACAGCAGACAGATGTTTGTGGGAGGGACAGGGAAAGGAGGATGGGAAGCTAAATAGAATCAGGCTGTTACATGTGGTCTGCTGTCAACACACCTGGGGTAAACGCTTGTCATTGGAGAGCTGAGGGGGTGGGAGAGCACAGATTACAGGGATGTGGCTCAGCATTTTTAGTTTAGTTTACCTTGGTTCCCTCTTAGGGATCATAAGCAAAACATTAGTTTTTATTTTATTATTTAAGCAGTAATCAAACCCAGAAACATCCATTATTCATGTTTAACAAAACAATTTAACTGCAACTGAGGTAATATGAACACAAGTGCCCAATTCCCTGTTTTCATAACCTACAGCATGTGACCTCTGTGGTAGACTTAAAGCAAGCAATAAATCCCAAATTTTAACTTTCATATACTTGCTGGCAAGGCATCTTAAGACTTAAAATATTTAGTGTTTTCTTTCTGGAAAAGCACTGAGTTTAGAACAAGGATATCGTTAACACAGCTCTGAATACTTGTGTTACACATGCAAATGTTTGTCTTGGGCTTCTAAAAATTTCATACCTATACAGTTAAACATAATAAGCTTGCAAATTTAAAAGCAGATTTTTTAATATATATTGACAACCAATACAGTGTTTACAAATCTTTATAATATCAGTGGTTTATGTTTATTTACTTCCATATGTACATAAAATATTTTAAGTGGTTTTAATACCCTCCATGCTAAAGAAGCTACAAGTGGTACAATCTCTGCTCAGAATCTCCAGGGCCATCCATTGTCCTGCTATCACCTCTCTATGCAATTCTATTTCTGCCAAAAGCTTTCTTTTGAAGTCTGGCAGGAGCTTCCAACTCCCAGTTAAATTCTATTTATTAGACTAATAAAAAACACACACATAAAACAGTCACATAATTTAAGAGTCTTTCTGTCAGGCAGTTTCAGGCTCTGGCACAGCTCAAAACAATTAGAAGACCAGAAATCAGATTCTACCTTATTTTTGAAGTGCACTTCAATGGGCATAATGAAGCCAGCGTAGCCAGACTCCTCCACCTTGTAGGGGGGCTCTTTGCACACTGAAAGAGAACAAATAAATGTGAACTTGGAATTCAGCACAACCTTCTCTGAGCCAAAAAGGAGCTGCAAGAGGAGAACTGGGTCTCTGTCTCTGGGTCTCTGCACAGTTAAAATACTGACCTTTGTGGAAAAACCCACACAAATTAAGATGGTGGCCACAGGCTTAGTTAAAACATGAAATCTGTTCTTAGCTCCTCCCATGGAACGGAAGCACAAAACACTCCAGGCCCCAGTCTGAGATCCTTCCCCTCCTGTGCAGTGAGATACAATTACATTTCTGGGCAGTCCCACAACTATGCAAACTGCCAATTCCAAGTGCCTGGCAAGGAAAGGCTAAGACCCAAAAGGTGGAACAGCACAGAAAGGTAAAGTTTACTTTGATGCCCATATTTGTGAATCAAAACACTACTACATACAAAGAAGTGATTATTTTTTCCTTGAAATACTCCCCTACACTCCTCAAAGCTGCTAATTGGGTAACGGCCACGCTCCAGGCTGCTGCTTCCCCCAGAGGTGAAAAAACCTGAAGGGCAGGTGAGCACTGCTATTTATTTCACACACAAGGAAACACGAGGAGGAAGGTGAACCAGTTTGCTGCTAAGGTCAGAGCTGCTTACTGCAGAAACAGCAATTAGAAAAGTTAATTGCGTCTCAGAAATTAATCTGCACCTCCCTGCCTCAGTTTCCCCTGTCCCGCTACCTGGTGCGGCTTCATGCTCCTGAATCCTTCCTATTATCCATTCCAGGATATCCAGCTTGAAGGATTCCAGGATCTTTTCTTTGGCCATGACGTAGCAGCACACAGCAGCTGCCAGGAGAAACATGAGACCCACACAGATATTCTCCCTCTCGGGAACCGGATGCACTTGCATATAATTTATGCACTACAATATATGTAAATAAAGTCAATTAGGTAATTAGAGGAATTCTGTGCAAATCTTTTGAGTTTCTCTTAAGAATTCCACATAATTAATATGATTAGGAAACAGTACATCAAACCTAAAAGCACACAAATTATTTTCCTTTAGTGTAGCTGTATTATCCCCACCCAACTCTAAGCACTTCTACCATCATTAAGGTGCTGGAAAGCAGCACTCCAAATTCAACTGTGAAAAAAGGGCATAACTAAAAATAACAAAAACCTCTAGACTTGCTTCAACTTGAATTTCATATAAGAACCCTGTCGTTTAGAGGGAAAAATCCCAAACCAAAGAGCAGTGCCAATATGGCAGCAGGAATCTTAAGCCTATCTGCCAAGCAGCCTTTGTTCCTCTGCCACTCTATACTGACAAATTCCAAAGGCTCCAAGAACAATCTGCCAGCAGCACGAGCTCACCTTCAGCACCAGGATCTGCTCCAAGAGGGGACCATCTGAAGAAACCCTTCAAACAAACCTAGGAATAGGAGGCATTTGCCACAGTATTTATGTACAATCCAGACATGCCTTGGTCAAAGGCACGCCGGCATTAGGAGCAAGCACAAGGAAGCATGGAAAACCCAGGGACTGGGAAAAAATACCTCTGTAAAGGCAGATGATACAGCAACTGACTGAGCAAAGGCCATGTTTTGTTTTATACTGCCAGAGGGCAGGGCTAGATGGGATATTGGGAAGGAATTGTTCCCTGGGAGGGTGGGCAGGCCCTGGCACAGGGTGCCCAGAGCAGCTGTGGCTGCCCCTGGATCCCTGGCAGTGCCAAAGGCCAGGCTGGATGCGGCTTGGAGCAGCCTGGGACAGTGGGAGGTGTCCCTGCCCATGGCAGGGGGTGGAATGGGACGGGCTTTAAGGGCCCTTCCAACCCGCATCATTCCAGGATTCTGTGTACTACCCCAACACAGTTGTTTGTAAGGCATTAATTACACCAGAGGACAAGAACTGTAACCCACAGATTGCATTTTTATTCTATAAATCAGCTTTCAGCTCAGTACTGCACCTGCTTATCAGACATCAGTTTTAGCAGATCAGTTTGAAGGAGACATTATCAAAACATACACCAGAGTCACATCCTTATGAATGCTGAGTTCCCTTCCACTGTGGACTCCCACAAACACCCAAAGTCATAGGTTGGCCTAAGACACCCTGAGTGTCCTGCTTCCAAAGCAGTATTTCCAAGAATGCACATTACAACAATTCTCAGGGGCAGCTTGTATTTCTTAACCCACTAATGCTCGCAGCTTTCAGTTACACAATCTTACACAGATGTAACTGCACTGCCCCTGAAAAGGGCAATTCCTGCTCCTCAACCTCATGAGCTCCGGCTGCCCTTTGCCAAGAATTTTGCTACAGTCAGAAAACAAAGTCAGAAAATAACACTATATAACATCCATACTCCCCCCAACCACAGTGACTGCACATGGCTTGCAGGGGAAATGTACAGCAAAGACAACATCACCCCTTGGCAGCATTGATTTCTGCTGGGTTAAAGCTACCTGAACTGGCACCTGAGACTAGAAATCGCAAGAATCTGCAAACCTCTACATACCCAGTACACATCTGAGCCCAGTATTAGAGCATCTCTCATGTGCTTCCAGCTTTTGCTGGTGAATTCTAACAAATCAAACCCATCTTTCCCATTCTGTAACATGAGTTATCTTCTGCTGTCACTTGTGTCTTGAGAACCTGCCATACTAATGCTTAAATAAGAGGAGAAAGCAGCTCACCTCCTGCCCTTTCAGCAGAAGAAAGGTCCCATTCTCCCTGACCTTCCTCAAACATGGTGGGGAAAGGTTAAAGCTGGAGTGCACACAATGGACATTTCGCTCCTCTTTAAGGAGATATTTCACAGCAAAGTGACAGTTCAACACAACCTCGACTTGCAAAATGCTCTTTCATAGAGATAAAACATCCCCAACCCCTCTGACCTCGCTTGGGTTTTGGGAAGCTCTCGTGCAGCCGGAAGACGACGCGCTCCACGAAGTGCTGGATGTCGCACTGCTCCGGGCCCCGCACGAACACCATCCAGTCATGGGTGAACCCTTCCGTGGTCGGCTTCTTGCGCAGCTGGGCTCGGTGCCCCAGCTCCAGCTTCACTTGCACCGTGCACTGTGTGGGGACAGAGGCGGGACCGTAAGCAGAGACAACACAGAACCTTGCTGGAAGGTGCTGGATCCACCAGGGAACACAACAGCCACCATGGAGGGATCAGCCTCAGACTGCAAGTCAGTGTTATCAACGGCAAAGATGGCACAAAAACAGCTCCCAGCACCATATCATACCTGTTTTCTTCCTAATATTAACATTGCAGAGATAGCAGCTCTCTAAAAGGGATCAGTTTCTCTGCCTCACTTATCAGTTAAATTGTCAGCAAAGTCCTAATTGAGGAATATTTATTTCTAGAAAGTGTCAGAGACAGAACTTGATGTTCACAGCTTACAGAATTCACAGCACTGACAGAAAACTCATCTTGAAACAGGAAAAATCAGTTCATGAATTGGTGGTTTATTATATTCTCTAGAATATATCACTCACCAGAAGAAATTTATGTTTCCTGTATGGTTCTAAATATATTTTATTATCACACTTTCAAAGACCAAGTTAACATATCTGCCTGTACAATGTCCAGTACTAAACTGACCTAATTCTGATTTGCACTCCTGAATCCTACTCTGATCACTGAGTAACAGAGAAGGTGTCAGAGAAGGTGTACTCCATGTCTGGCTCAAAGCACAAAATCCCATTAAGTGCCTTAAAAACCAAATGAAATTAATGGTGAAAATCCATGCAGTATTGCAGACTTCACAGCCAGAAGGAAGGAAATGAATTAAACAGATGTAACAGAGAAAAGGCAAATGGGATTCAGACACAAGATAAATCAAGGAAATCTTAGGGCCATATTTGTAGACAGAGAATAACACTCAAGGTACATTACTTTTGTGCACATTTGTTACACAAATCAGAGCAGCAGCAGTGATTCCAAACTAAACCTACCAAAATCCAGTTTCAGCACCAGGAGACTCATAGAAAAAGGTGCTGGTTTTAGTCCCTACCTCATTCTCCACTTCAGGCTTGAAAAATAGGTGTCTTGCTCTTGCTAGCAAGTCCCAATTACCATTGGGAGAAGCAGCATTATTTGTCATTACCTATATTACATGCTGACCTGGAGCCAAACCAAGGGCATGTCAGACAATGAGCAGGGAAAGAGAAAGCTTCCCGAGCTCCAGACAAATGTTTAGAGAAAGTATCACCCTTATTTTCCCCCTGACAAACTGCAGCAAGGAGTGTGATCACAATTAAGTCTCAAAAAATATTTTGCATCTCCAACCTGACTGTTTTTTTCCAGAGCACGATGAATACTTGCTGAAAAAGCACAAGTGACTCCATCTCAGCCTTCGTGTCTTTGTAAAAAGCTCTCACAGGAGGTCTGCAGAGCACCAGGCATCAAAGCCTGACCTCCCAAATTGCAGTCCAGTTCCAATTTCAACCATAAGCCTTAACACACTCTTTCAGGCAGTTTAAATCTTTACAGCAAAATACCCTCAGCCACCCAACGCATCAATCCTGCGGCTCGCGGACAAGCTCATCTAATTAATTCCTCCACCATTATGCTACAGCATTTCTTTGGGGTACCTTCCTCTGCAAGTTCTCTTGGCAGGCCATTTTTTCCTGTTCTTAAGGCTTATCTCTACCAGCTCCACCTCACTCCTGTGCTAAGAACCAAGGCCCAGGGCCGGCTGTTCTTTCATGTCGCATTAAGGGCTGAGAAGAAAGGCAAGGTGTGCTTTACTCCAAGCACAGCAATCCCTCCAACGCTGCAAAAGCATTATGTGGAGCCAGCCTGCCGAAATCCTAAGCTCACATTGGAGTGTGCCTGCAGGCCTGCTTTATCTGGGATGCTTCCCACAGTGATCACATCCCCTGAGCCAGTCTGTGCCGCAGCCTCACGTTATCGATTCCATAATTACCCTTTAAATCCTGCTACTGTTGCCAGTTACTACCCCTCTCCTGAGAAGTGCAAATGACTGTCAGGCTACAAAATCTGCCTTTTCGAGTAGAAACGGCTGAGAAATGGGAGCTGAGAACCAGATGGGGCTGTGTGGAAGAGACCGAAATTAAACATAAAAGAGAACTGTTTAACTGAGAGTGAAAGTTGTACTTGCTGCACTCCTCACACCCTGCTCCAATTAACAATCGCTGTGAATTAAGCCAGAAGTTGAAACACATTTGAAAATAAGATCTCCCAACAAAACCAGCATCCAAAGTTGCTCCGCTGAAAATGGAGGGTTTTTCCTTTTTTTTCCAAGCGTGTCTCTCAACAAAGGGAAATCAGGATCCTATTCAAACAATTTGTAATAATACAAAGGAGCCTGCTTTCAACTTCTCAATAAACATTCTGAAGGCTGCTCTGGTTTTTGTTTGATGTGCTAATTGCCTGAAAGCCATCAGCAGCTCCCATTCCCGCTCCTCCGGGTGATTATCCGGGATAGCGGGGCTCGTTCCCGAACCCCAGCCCGGGAGGTACCTGTTACCCGCTCCCCGCACACAAAAGGCTCCCCATCCCCATCACCTCAGGTAAACTTCGCGCATCCATCCTGTAACCTCCCCGGGCCGGTTGGGACTCTCCCGGTGGCATTAACCCTTCCCAGTGGCATTAACCCTTTCCGGCACGGCTCGGGGCGGGGGGTCGCCCCGCGGGCACCTCCCTCCCCGGCAATAATCCCAGGCAGGAATTTGCGGGAAATGCTGCTCACACCCCCCGCCGCGGGCGAGGCTGCAGCGGCCGCCCACGGCGGGGAGAGGGCTGAAATCCCCCCAAAAGGGTGGGGGGAGGTGTCTCCCCTCAATGGGATTAGGAAGGAGGTGTAACCCCAGAATGAGGGGTGGGAAGGAGGTGTGCCCATCAAATCAGGGGTGTGATGTGCCCCCGCCAAATGGGTTGGGGAGATGAAGTACCCCCTCAAAGGGGTGTGTACCCCAAATGGGGGGTGTGGAGGAGGTGTGCCCCCCCCCCCCATGGGATTGGGGAGGAGATGTGCCCACACAAAAGGTGCGGGAAGGAGGAGGTGTGCACCCCAAATGGGATTAAGAGTATATGTCCTCCAAATGGGGAGTGGGGAGAAGGGGTGCACCCTCCCCAAATGCGGGGTGGGGAGGAGATGTGACCCCTCCAAATTGGATTGAGGGGATGTGCCACCCCCAAAAGGGTGTGAGGAGGGACATGTCCCCTAAGTGGGGAGTGCAGGGAGGAGGTGTGCCCCCACAAAAGGGTGTGAGGAGGATGTGTATCGCCCAAATGGGATTGGAGAGGAGATGTTCCCCCGCAGCAGGGTGTGGGAAGGCGGAGGTGTGCCCCCCAAAATGGGACTGACGAGGAGGTGTGCCCCCCAGAAGGGGCTGAGGAGGAGATATGTCCCCCCCCTAAATAGAATGGGGAGGAGATGTGCCCCTTAAAGGGTATGGGGAGGATATATACCCCCCAAACGAGGGGTATGGAGGAGGTGTGTCCCCCCAAAGAGAGCATGAGTAGGACATATGTCCCCCCAAAGGGGGGCGATACCCCCCAGGCCCCCTTCCCGAGGACGGGGCGGCCCCCCCCATTCAGGGCTCCCTCCCGGGGGTCGCTCCCCTACGTGCCCCCCTTTCTGGGGGTGGGGGGGGCGGCACCGCCCCACCCCTCTGGTAGCGTAGCGCGGCCGCTCCCCTCACCTGATTGTCCATGGCTGGGCACAGCAGCGCCGCGGGCCCCGCTCGTTTGCTCCCGCCGCCGCGGCGGTTTCGCTGCCCGGTCGGCGGGGCGGGGGGGAGAGAATCTCTTCCCCCGCTCTGTCCACGAGCGAAGCCGCTCTGTCCGTCCCCCCCACCCCCCTCCCCACCGCCTCGGCCGCCGCCTGCTCGGTCGCGGCCCCTCACGGCCCCGCCGCCCGCCTCATTGTGTGTCACTCACAGGCAGCGCCAGCCCCACGCCCGCCCCGCGGAACCGGAAACCGCCTCAGCGCCACAGCGGCCCCCGCGCGCCGCCAATGCCCGCGCGCCGCACGCCGCGGGGCGGGGCCTCGCCCTCCTCTCCGTGATGGACATGAACTTCCACCAATGAGCGGAGGGCGGGCTGCTGAGTGGGCGGACCTGTGGGCGGAGTCAGCGTCGCGGGTCAGGCGGGGGGCGGGAGCGAGGTCCGGCCGCCCCCCAGCTCCGTGTGGGGCGATGCGGCGGCTGCGCTCCTCGGGCTGCTGTCCCCCGGAATGTCCCTCTTAGTGCTCCACCAACGCCGAGACCAGGCGAGTGGGCCTTGTCGTGCTCTCCCGGCCGCGCCATCCCGCCCCTTCTCCTCCCATCCCGCCCTTGGTCCACGTTTCCCCGCGGTGTGTTAATTCCCCACATAAATGAGCCAGGAACAAGGGGAAACGAGGGAAGCCGCAGGTCACGATGCGGCGGGCTCGGCAGCCTGAGATGGCCGGGCAGGGCTCGCCTTGTTCCCCGCAGTCTCGCTTCTTCCTGCGCCTTTTTTCTCTCCGGCCTCTCCCTCACGTTCCCCTCTCTCATCTTTCCCCTCGTTGTCTTTCATTTTCCCTCAGTGCTCCCCTTTTCCCCCTGCCTATCTCTCATTTCTCCTCAGTTTCTCTCATTTGCTCTTGTTCTCCCCCGTTTTCCCTTACTCCTTTATTCTCCCTTCTTCTCCCTTCTTTTTCCTTTGCTCTCTCTCGTTTCAATTGCCCTCGCTATCCCTTATTTTCTTTCCATTTATTTCCTTTTTCTCTCAGTCGCCCTCATTTGTCCTGTCTCCCACATTTTCTCTCAGTTTCCATTTTCTCCTTGGTGTCCCTCCTTTTTCTGTTTTTCTCCTTTCCCCCTCAGTTTCACTCTTGTTTCCTTGGTCTCCCCCCTTTTCTTTCAGTTTCTCTCATTCCCCCCTCATTTTCTCTCCTTTCCCCCTCAACCTCCCTCATTTTCCCCTCAGTTTCTATTTTCCCTTCAGTATCCCATGTTTTCTCTCATTTTCTCTCAATCTCATTTTCTTTCAGCTTCTCTCATTCCCCCCACTCTCTCATTTTCCCCTCAGTTTCTCTCATTTCCCCCTTCATTTTCATTCCTTCCCTCCCCTCAATCTCCCATGTTTCCTCTAAGTTTCCATTTTCCCCTTGTCTCACACATTTTTCCCCCAAGTCTCCCTAATTTCCCTCTGTTTATCTCCTTTTCCCTTTGGTCTTCCTCGTTTTTCCTCTTCAGTCTCTCTAATGTTATGTTTTTCTCCTTTTCTCCTCCGTCTCCCATATTTCCCCTCTCAGTTTCTCTCATTTCTCCCTCAGTCTCCCTCCTCTCTCCTCTCAGTCTCACACATTTCCTCAGGTTCCATTTTCCCCATAGTCACCCTCATTTCCCCTCACTCTGCTCATTTTTTCCCCTCAGTCCTCTTCATTTTGCTCCTCAGTTTCTCTCCCATATTCCTCCTTAGTCTCTCATGTTTTCCCCTCATTCCCCTCAATTTCCCCCTCACTCTCCCTCATTTCTCCCTCAGTTTCTCTCCTTTCCCCCCTCATTTTCCCTCATTTTCTTCCCCTCAGTCTCCCACATTTCCTCTCAGTTCCCATTTCCCCTCCATTTCCCTCATTTCTCCCCTTTGTGCCTCATTCCCCCGCAGTTCCCTTCCCCTTCCCGCCTTCCTTCCCCCTCTCCCCCCTCTTTCCCCCTCCATCATTCTCCCTCCTGGGGAAGAGTTTTACCCTTTTTTTTGAGACTTTTAAGTGACAAGTTATAGCTCTCAATTTTGCCAGCCCTTAAAGAACTCAGGACTTATCTTTACAAGTGCAATTGGTGACTGTTTCAGAGCAAACTCGCTCAGAATTTCTTTTTCTCCGTGCAACTTTCTTGTTTGAAATAGTTTGTTGATCTCTGCGAGGCAGCAGAAAGACCCCGTGTTAGCCAATAACTCTGTGTGTCGCTGACTGATCGCCACAGGCGAGGATTAATCGGTTCCCAAATCATTCTAAAGAGCCACTTTACCTCATCAACCTGATAGAGGATATTAGCAAAGCAAAATGCTTAATCGCTTCAGTTAACAACAACAACAACAACAAAAAAGAACCTGATTTGAGTTCCTTTAAGTGCTCCAGTTTTAATTTTCTGTGTTTCTGTCTGATGCAGTCCCAAGAGACATCTCCTTGGACAGTCCCTTTTCTTCTCCATTGAGACAGGGCCTCTTTCTCTGGGAGTTCTCATTGATATCTTTAATTGTGAACATTATTACCATGCACGTGACTCTCGGGTCTAAATCTTTTTATTTTCTATCTCCCCATCTTGGCTATTCACTCGCAGCCTCATCACAGTCGTTGGTGGTTATGTGCTCCCAGGGCTGAATATTTCCTGGGAATGTCTTCATCTTTCCCAAGCTTGCTCTTGCTCTGCTGAATTTCCACCTTGTGCAAGAGATGTTGTTCAACACACCAGACCATGAGTTTTTTCCTGAAAAATTGCCTGTTACTTCCTCTGAAACATCATTAGAATTTGCTTTTTGTTTTAATTTCCCTCAATGGCAGCTTTCCTCTGCCTTTATTTTTGCCCAGCCTGGTGTTAATGGTTGTTTTTGTGCTTTCCCAGTGCAGGACACAGCTGCCCTCCCACTTCTGGATTGGACAGAGGTCACTCCTCCAGCTTTCAGGGGCAGGATCTGAGCAAGAGCTTGGACACTTCCAAGATAGAAGAGCCAGAGCCAAGTGCCTCAGCTTCCACATGCATGCTGGCAGCCAAATAATTGGGTATTAAACCACATTTTACTGAACAATTTGGAGCGTCCCATTTGGGGTAAGCCCAGCTGCTGCTTCAAGCACTCTCTGCTGGGACAAGCAGTTTGGAGCTGGACTTTGCTGATCCCTGTGGATCCCTTCCAACTCAGGATATTCGATGAAGTGTTGTGAATGGATTAATTTAAAATGTGCTGGGGTGGCTCTTTACATTCAACTGTGAAAACACTCAAGGAGAGAAATTCCTAGAACCAGCCTTTGCTCCACTAGCGGTTCCCAGCCTGAACTGTTTCCAGCGCAACCACTGATGGAACCTACCCCGGTTTTCTTTTCAAGCTCCCCTCAAAAAGAAAAAAAAAATCACAGCCAAGGGTAGAAAATTTGCCAGGCTCTTTGGGAGTGCGTTTGGAGTTTCGGGTGCTGGGGACGCCGGAGCCAGCAGCCATCCAGGCTTCTCCAAACTCCTAATTTTGCAGGGAGATCTCAAGCTAACGAGCTGTCAGCCGAGTGCCTTCACACCCGAGGCAGCCGTGGGCTGAGCTCCTGGTTCTTTATACCTATTCCAGCAACTTCTGGGCTTTGCAATAAGCGTCTGCAAATCCAATTAGCGTCTTTCTTTGTGGCACTGGATGCTGGCAGAGATCCGCTGTGCTGCTGCCATCTACAGTAGGGCCAGTGCCAATGGATAAGAAACAGCTCTGTTTTGCATATTCAAATATGCAAATGAGACGCGACAACTCTCCTTCATTTTTGTTTGGGTTTTATTTTTTTATTTTTCTTTCCAGACTCTTGCCTCAAAGATCCTTGTCTTGGACTGAAAGGTGTGTGTTTAATCTGGCTTGGCCGATGGTAGGAGACCATGCCAAGGGCTGGTTCTGTCCCGTGAGAGTTGAGGATGATGGAAAATAAAGTGGAAAAAAGACTTTGCACTGCACTTATCCCTGTCTTGGCCAGGGATGGGAAAGATTTTGGGGGTGTTTTCCCAGGTTCCAGCCCTGGGAAAGGACAACACGTTCTTTCCTGCCTGTGCACACCACAGATGCTTTACAGGCTGAATGTGGCTGTTCCTGAGGAGTGTGAGTAAAGAGGCACTGAGATCAGATGAATCCCCGTGCTCCAGTGGGGAAAGTCTGGACAGAGCAGCCCACACTCAGGTGTCCCCAGTCACCAGACTGTCAAGAGTTGTGGCAGAGCCCACCCTGGCTCTCGGGATGATCTGAGGAGCAGGCAACTGCAGACAAAACTGCTCCTTGAGGCACCTTTTCCCTCCACCAGCTCCCTTTCTCTGCAGGAACACAGCACTGACCCCCCCAAACACACACACAGAGCCCCCTGCCCTCCCCAGCAGCCCCTCCAGACCTCATGCAGCTCAAGATGCCTGAATTGCTCATTTTTCAGCAAAAGTTCTTTCCCCTAGGTTTAGCATCCCTCGCTACGAGGTGGGCTGTACATCAGCTGTACATCAACTGTACATTGACTGCAATTCTCTGTCATGGTTTTGTATGTCTGTGCTTGTGGCTTGCCCTTCCTGTCTCTGGAGAAACAAGTTTGTTTCACTGTTTTTCATCATTCATTATTATTTTCTCATTACTAATTTAGTTGCAGCCTTCCTTGCTTCCCCTCTTGCACTGAAGACCATGACTTCTGTGGTCAGTCTGGGCTCTGAGTGGCTTGGGCACCAGCCAGGGAACAAGCAAGGCTGATTCCAGCACGGAAAGAATCAGGGAATGTAGAAAAACGATCATCTTGTAATAGCTCTAAAAGATTTAAAGATTAAGACACAAACCTCACATTTGAGGAGGGGGTTCTCTGAGACAATTCACTCTTCCACTTTGGGCCTATGTGCAACATGCCTGAGTGGAAAGATTCTCAAGTTCTGGATGTCAGTGACTTCACTGCCTTCTCTTACAGCTGCAAAGTGATTACAGTGGTCTTCACCCACTTCTGCAAAGCACATCCCATGAGCCAAGTGCTCGGTGGTGTTCCCAAGATGAGCAAATCTGCAGCTGAAACCCAGAACTGGTCATATTTAGGTAAGAAGGGGCAGAGATCTTTCTCCTGGAGTGGACCAAGGCTTTGCTGACAGCAGTGCCATGTCCTTGTGTGCAGCCTTGGAAAATGTCCTGAACCTGAAGCTGAGAGAGGATTTGGTTTTTCTGGGGGGGTCTGGGCGCTGCTCTGGTCTGTGTCTGGCACAGGGTCACCTCAGGGTGACAGGGAGAAGCTGTGAGTGAGGGGTGAGTGAGGGCTGCAGCCACGCCGGCTCCTGGTTTGTTAATCAACACGGATCCCTGCAGGGAATCCTGTGCCTGTTCCAATCAGCTGTTAACCCCAGCAGTGTTTATTCTTCTAAAAAATGTTTTTCTTTTGCCTGTTGTCTGCCTTCCCCTTCTGCAGTTCACACTCCACACTGCAGTGTTCACAGAACATATTTAACACTGGTGTAGTGTAGCAAAAGCCCAGATTGTTAATAACCAAAAACTCTGATTGCCAAAAAGATACTCCTAGCAACTACTAGCTGCATCTGGGAAAAATTACAGACAGCTTGGAAATTCTTTAGTTCCTTATTAATGAAGGACTTTGTGAAAAAAACCCAACCCACACTGTAATACAGTTTAGCTTAACTAAGTTCTTTTGCGCCCGAGGAAAATCTAAATTATAGCATGCTATAGCTACTGAAAAACGCAGAAGAATTTAAATGTACAATAACCCTCCAAACCAGAAGGAAGAGGGAAAATTTTCTAAGTGGGAACACAATGAGAATTTATTTTATTCTTTCTGGGTATTTAGAGCTGGTGAAAAGAGCCAGATGAATAGTCCCAAACACGTCATCTCCCTTGCAGATGTAAGATGGGCAGCACAAGCATCCTCCTCAAACTGCCCCGCCAACGTGATCCAGTTCTGAATGAGCAGCACCAGCTTTCTAGGGGAGAAAGGAGCCTGTCACCATTCAGCCCCTGACCCCTGTGCTCCAGGCTGTTAATGAAGGGGCCTCATTAACACCAAAGGTGAGTTTGGCAGTATAATGCGCTGCTGAAGTGACACCCATCAATCCTCGGCGCTGGCTATTGAGGTGAGGGCACCTTCCCCTGTGCTGTGCACACACGGGTCAGCTTTGGCCAAGTGATGTAACGGCCTGGTGGTGCCAGAGCTGGCCACACCTGCCGCAGGGAGAATTTCACCGACTGCATCTGTCCCAGGCTGAATGCAAACTGCTGGCACGAGGACAGCTGGAGAAGAGTGGCCCAGGCACTTCATGTGGCCACTGGAGCAAACACAATCGTGGGACAATAGGAGGGAGGGAGATTCACTGCTGAAATCGGTGTCTGCTCTGCACAGGGCTGCCTTTGGCTGCTGCCAAAGTCTTTGAAAGGTGCTCATCTGCATGCTGAGAGAGAGGCCACCTTGTGACTGGGCACTGTCACCCTCAGCAGGGTGACCTTTAGGCTACTGAAAAATACCAGGTGGGGGAAAACATAGCTTGAAAAACAGAACATGACTGAAGGAAATCAGTAGGGAAGTCTGACCAGCACCAAAGAGCCTGTTCTGAGTTGTGTTCTGAATTGAGGAGCCCAAAAAGTGAGTAGGGATTGCTATCCCACATTACCTGGAGCAGCTGTGGCTGCCCCATCCCTGGAAATGTCCAAAGCCAGGTTGGACAGGGTTTGGAGCACCCTGGGATAGTGGAAGGTGTCCCTGCCCATGGCAGGGGTGGGACTGGATGGGCTTTAAGGTCCCTCCAACCCAAACCATTCCATGATTCTATGATTCTACAAGTACACTGAGATAGAAGCTCTCCCAAGGCACTCCCAGTGCTTGGAGATTCCTAGGGCTCTAATGTGGCGCTTCAGTGGCTGCACACTCGTGCCTACCCTGGTTCTGGGCATTCTGAGCTCTTCTCCTGTTGTGTGGAGCCTTCTCTTGGATCTGGTGGTCCTCCCTATTTCCAACCCCAGTAATTCAGCGTGGTGGCTTTGAGAGCACCTGGCCTTTTCCAAGGGCAGTGGATCCCCAGCCCGGTGGTGTGTGATGCTCTCTGCACTCAGAGCACATTGCAAAATGAAACCAGAGCTCCTGGAGCTGTTTTTCAGAGCCTGTAGCATTCCCAGGCTCAGCCTGGAGAAAAGGAGCCTCAGGGGGGACCTTGTGGCTATGCACAACTCCCTGACAGGAGGGGGCACCAAGGGGGGTCAGGCTTTGCTCCCAGGGAACAGGGACAGGGCAAAAAAACAGCCTCACATTGGTCCAGGGGAGGTTGATGTTGGATATTGGGAAAATTTTTTCACAGAAAGGGTTGTAAAGAACTGGAATGGTGGAATCACCACTGCTGGAAGTGTTCAAAAAGCTTGTGAGTGTGGCCCCTGGGGACATGGTTTAAGTGGTGGTGCTGCTGGGTTGGTGATTGGACTCAATGATCTGAACCATTGCGATTGATTCTGTGATTGTACAGAATGATAAAGAATTTCTGATTTTTTTTGTGGATTCTGGGTCAGCGGCTCCCATGACAGATTCCACTAAACTATTTTTCCAGAATGGTGTAAAAAGAGCTTTCACCTATCTGCACAGCAACTGCAGGAGGGGTTGCCACATATGCAAATGTATGCAAATCACCCCTGCTCTACCTGGTTCAGATACGATACCAGCTGAGATAGTGCCCCACGCTGCGGTGGGGGCTATGCCAATGTGCTGTGACTCAGGGCATTTGGCTGGCCCTGCCATGCTGAAATTCAGCCCACTGAAACTTCAGCTTTATCACTGCCATCATTACCTGTGAGACAGGAGTGCCCCTGATTGCAGCAAAACCATTTTTTAGCAGCGTGGCACATCTTGAACACCCTGGAGCTGGATTTTGTTGCAAAAAAGCACAGCCAGTGCAGTTCCAAGGGAGTCAGGCTGGAGTATAAAGTGACAAACACATGTGACAAACACAGGGAGGACTGAGAGTTGTCACTGTGGAGGCAGAGCTGTAACAAATTCTTTACCTTTGTTACTCAGCCATCAAATAAGCCAGGTAATACTCTCCCATGTGTGAATCCACTGCACTTATAAACTTAAAAACCATCAGTATTTGAGCTGGATGGAGGATACAATCAATTTGGGCACATTTCATAAAATTTTGGAATACACTGCAGGTGCAGGCCGCTTGGTTTGGGTGCCTGGGCATTTTTATAGGCCAGGAGATCTATGTTAAATACATGTGAAATGTGTCACAAAACATCTGACATATGTGGGAAACATATTCCTGCACCGTCTGGGCAGTGTGTGAGGTCACTGGGGAACAGCTTGAAAACAGCAATCATTTGCATATGGGTATAGAGTTATTTGGTGACACTGTCCCAGGGGAAGAGGGGCACGGCCCAGGTCTCTGTAGGTCACGGGCAATGTCAGGGATGTCAGACTTGTGAGGAGTAAAATTGTGAGAGCAAATACAAATGGCTGAAGTGTTTGTGCCTGGAAATTTTTTATTTGATCCTCATAACAAAGTTTTCTGCAGGGTAAGAGGCAAAAAGAGGAAAATAATGTTATTTTTGACCCTTTGCTCTATGATATTTTAATCATTAAGAGTCATGGAATCACAGAATACCCCAAATTGGAAGAGACCCACAAGGATGATCAGTCCAACTCCTGGTGCTGCACAGACACCCCAGCAATCCCACCCTGTGCCTCCCTGAGAGCATTTGAGTTGGAAGCTACCTTAAAGATCATCTGATTCCAAGTCTTAATTAGAATTAATCTATATCTGTGTCTGCCTGTAAGGATGGTAAATGTTATTTAATGTTACATGGGTAAATTGTGAAGTCTGATAGGATGATTCATGATGAACAACACATACAACTTGTTGCCATTTTTGCTCTGTTTCACAGATTTGGGTTTGATTTCACTTGTCTGTGCTCTGTTGGATGTTAATACTTGGCAATACTAGGAAAGCAAACAGCAAAATCTTACATATATTAATTCTTACATTTTCACATGACAGATCTTCATTGATTAATTTTTAAATTGGTCCCAGAAAGCACCTAGTGAGATATTGCAATTTGCACTTTATTGGCATTACATGGCACTATTCCTGGCTCCAGCTCAGCAAAATATATTCTTAAGTGTAAGTGAGTGCCATTGATATCAATGGAATTATTCATATTCCTAAAATTAAACATATGTTTAAACATTTCAGTGAGCTGAGACAGCTGGTCTCTTGTTGAAGCCCTATCTAAATAAATGCAGCATCTACTGCAGATGGTGAAATTTATAACCCCATGCACAACTTAATGTTGAATATTCCAGCATTTTGGGTAAAACTTAGCCTTCTGTTAAATATTTGTGCCAGTGAAGCAAAGACCAGGACAGTCCAGTTTTACATTTGAACACATCTGGGAAGAACCACTGCAGAACTGAGCTCATGAATAGGGACAGGAGTGACTGAGTGTTCGTAGAAAGTGAATGAAGAAAAAAGTGGAGACCGACCCTAATTGAAACCACATTTTGAGCTGTAATGGGAAGGCACAGAAAAATTAATCCTTCCATTTTAGGTATTTTGATAGCAGCCATTAGTAGAGAGCTGAAGTTATTCAAACCACTTTGCCAGACAGAAGGGAGCTGCTTGTTTTTCTTCTGCCAGCAGCAGTGGGAATGTCTTCCCAAGTAGAACCAAACCACGGGGGTTTATAGAAACAGCCAAAGAGATTATTTGATCTTTTGATTAAAACCTCATTTTTTGGTCAACTGGTTTATTTGCCCAGGTAATGGCCGTGCTTTTCCTTCCCCACATCTCTATGATCCCTGGTCAAACCCAGCCCTGGCTGTGGGTGCAGCTCAGACAGAAGGACACAGGCAGGGACCTCGACACCCTGCAAAAACAGTGACAGAGTATTCCCTGGAATATAGTGACAGTATTCCCTGTCAGCTAGTCAGGACCTCATAGCTTCCACCTTTCCAGAACAGCCACCAATGTCTGGGAAATCCTGGCATTTATGGTTAATTTTGTCTTCTAAGAAAAGTGGACAGCAAGGATGTAGGGAAAACAGGGAGGGGGGGAAAGGAATTTCTTTCCTAGCAGTTGTGAAGTGGCTGGGACAGGATTGCCAGATTCACAGTTGAAAATCCTGTGTCAAAACTCAAAAGTTACACTCAGAGTTGAAAGGACAAGGCTTTTAAAAGGAATAATTCTTGGAGCTTATCTCTTTCCTTCCTGGGTTTCTCAGCCCTTTGTGTTCATGGTTTCAAACTTTTGACTGCAGACACAAGACATTAAAACTAAACATAAAATCAAAGCTGAATCAATGTTAGTTTCACATGACTCCAGCAGAAGGTTCCTTAAATCAGTCCTGAAGATTACCAGGCTGTCACCAAAATCCCAGGACTGTGTGCCATCCATTCCCTGTTTCAAAACTACCCTGTCCTTTCTCTCTGAGACACTTAACAAATAAAGATCTTTTCCAAAAGGCATAAGCAACACTCCAGTGAAGCAATTTCTTTTCCTGGCATTGCTAAGAGCAGGGACTGAGTTATTATTAATTACTTTTGCATTATTTATGCAGGTCCATGAATGTGCAATATCTTTTACAGATAAATCACTCTGCCTTGAAAAGTTTCCAGTCTGCAAGCCAAATCCTGGGAATCTGAAACAGCGGGAGGCACCTGGTGCAGCAGAACAGGTAAATGTTAATCCCTGATGCTGCAGGAGTGGTGTCTTATCAAGGTTTTTCTTTCATTTGTGTTGCAATTGCACCAAAGAGACTCGACTGATGCTGTTGTTTCCCAACCTCTTTAATCTGGTATCAGCTGACAGGAGTAGCCTTCCTCCTCTTCCTTATTCCCACTCCTCCTCTTGCCTCTTTTTTTTTTTTTTGTGATTTATGCAGCCACACGGAGAACCAAAGCAGGGGAATGATGTGGCAAAAATAAAGAGAGGTTTCTTTTTGGCTGGTCCAGCCCAGCCCTCTGAGCATGGGGGTTTGCAGGCCCTCTTGTCCTGCCTTGTTTTCCTGAGCTGAGCTGGTGTCACACCTGTCACACCCACATGGCTGCGGGTCCCGGGGCACAGGGAACCCTCACAACTCCCCGAGGTGTTGACAAGGGGCCACTGCTGCCTCTCACCCCCTGAGGACTCCCCCATTCCCTGCTCTGACCATCCTTGCAGGACCCCGAACAGTTTTTAGGGGTGTTTCTCAGATCTGCCCCACAAACTGCAGCCATGGCTCCCCGGCAGGAAGGACAGAGCATTCCCAGCAGCTCGGGGACCTTTTGGAGGTGCAAACCCAGCCTCAAATAACCCCGTGCAGCCCTGGCGATGCCCAGACCACCGTCACGCTGCTTTCGGGGCTGCTTTGCTCAGGCTGCAGCTTGGAGCAGGAGGCCCTGCCTCGGGCGCTGCCGCCCTTTTAAAGCTGCGTTGTGGGTTTCTTTTCTCTCTCTCTCTTTTTTTTTTTTTTTTTTTTTTTTTTTTTTTTTTTTTTTTCCCCAGGGCTGGGGATTCAGCTTCTGGCCTCATCCAGAAATCCCCGAGGGTTTCAGATCCCCACGAGGCCTCTCAATGTCTTGATCTGCTTGAATAGGCATTTTTAACGCGGCCCCGGCTGTCATCGGGGCCTGTTACAGTCACTCAACTGCAGCAACATTGTTCTCCAGGCAGCAGCGCCGGGGACACCTCCCTTATTTCCATACTGCACGGGGGGATTTGCCCACTGGGCCGAGCATCCCTCCGGGGCTCGGTGGCCGGAGGTGGCCAATTAGCCCCGCTCGCCCACGGCCCGGCCCTTCATCCCCTCGGCCGCTCTCAGCATCTCCGGCCCGCGGGGCTGCTGGCGCCTGTCCATCTCGGCGGGTCCTGCCGGAGGTGAAGGTGACCCCCTTTTCCTGTGCCAGGGGCTCCCTGGCAACGCCGCCTTTTCTTTGGAAGCGGCCTCCTCCACCCCCGACGGGGCTCGGGGCTGTGAAAGCCCCGCTGCACTTTTGAACTTGCTCCGGCGCGTTCAGTGGCTGCGCGGGGCAGCGGCGGCGGCGGGGCCGAGCCCAGCGGGGACCCGGTGCAATTGCCCAGAAGTTATTAATAGGCTGGGGAAGAATGTGATGGGCCGGGGAAAGGGTGAGGAGGGGGGAGAGCCACAGGGAGGGTCAGCGAAAGGGAGACGGGGTGCTGAGGCGAGAGGTGGGAGTGGTGGCACGCAGGGGAGACAAAGAGGCAGAGAGACGAGGTGGGCACCAGCACGGGCAGACAGGGGCATGCATAGGCTGGAGATGCGAGTTCTCAGTGCCCTGCACCTTGTGCAGGTGTCTCATGGGTGGCCGTGCTGGAGGAGAGGTGTCTGAGCCCGGTGCTGGGGGATGGAGAGGACGGAGGGACCAGGCTTGGGAGGCCAGTCCATGGCAAGGCATCCCTCTCCCAGCATGAACTATTGCTCGGGGTTCATGAGCCAAATTTGCCATCTAGTGGCCCTGGGGACCATTGCAAGAGGGAGCCACGGAGCAGCTGCACCCATGGGAGAAAGCACTGCCCATGACCTTCTTCTCAGAGACAATCCCCAGAGTACTCCTGCTTTTGCTTTACTCGCAGGGGCCCCAAAGTGGTGCCTGGAGTGGCATTACCCTGGTGTGGCTGCGTTGCAGGGAGCCAGCCTCAGCCACCCTGCTAGACTTGGTGCACCCTACAGACAATCCCTGCAGGACCCAGACCCACCAAAAGGCACATCTTGTCACAGTGAGCAGCAAGGTTTAGGGAACAGGAGAGTGTCCCATAGCTGTGAGAGCAACTGTGGGGACAGCCTGGAAAGCACAGCAGTGTCTTTCTCTGAGGCTCCACAACTCTTTGCTCCTGCAAAGATAACAGCATTTCTATTTAATGTCACAGAATCCTAGAATCCCAGAATATCCTGAGCTGGAATGGACCCTCAGGGATCACTGATCCATCCCCTGGCCCTGCCCAGACACCCCAACAATGCCACCCTGGGCATCCCTGAGAGCGCTGCCCAAACGCTCCTGGAGCTCTGGCAGCCTCGGGGCCGGGACCATTCCCTGGGGAGCCTGGGCAGTGCCAGCACCCTCGGGGAGAAGAACCTTTCCCTGAGCTCCATCCCAAGCCCTGACGCAGCTGCAGCCGCTCCCTGGGCTCCTGTCCCTGTCCCAGAGCAGAGCTCAGCCCCTGCCCCTTCTCCTCCCCTCGGGAGGAGTTGCAGCCCCCGAGGAGCCTTCCCTCAGTGTCCTCTGCTCCAGCTGAACGAGCCAAGTGCCCTGAGCTGCTCCTCAGACCCTTCCCCAGCTCCATGTCCCTCCTCTGGACACTCTTCAGCAGCCTTGGACCCTTCTGATCTTGTGGTGCCCAGAGTGCCCCCAGCACTGGAGGTGAAGCTGCCCCAGTGCAGAGCAGAGTGGGACAATCCCTTCCTTCAGCCAGTTTTGACCATCCTGGCTCCTTATCTCATCTTGCCCCCAGACAGCCCTTCCAGAATGCAGAGGAGTCTCCAAGTTACCTTTGAGGCCTTTGGAAACTGTCAGAGCTGGGGAGGAACAAGGGTCACTGGGGGTTGAAGAGGGAGAAGAGCCTGGGGCAGAGCAGCCCAGTCCCTGGGCTAGCAGAGCCTCTTTTGGGCTGTCACCCAGGATTTATCTTTATAAACACCTCTCACTAGGTCAGAGAGAGCTTTGGCCACCCTGTCTGTGTGAGTGACTGGCAGATGAGAGGATGTAGTACAGTCAGAGGGAAAATAAAGAGCAGTATAAGTCAGTGTCCACAGCTTTAATGCACAGCTCTCCTGAGCAAGACCACATACATCAATAAATAGAGTTAATAATAATAACTTGAGCAGCCCCAACAAACCCAGCTGTCACCAGTTTGGCTTCAGTGTTCTCCGCTGTGCCCTTGTCAGCAAGGGGTGCTGGTGCTTGACTAACACAGAGGACACAGAAGGAGCACCGTGTCCCTCCCTCCCCTCCTCGTGGGGATCTGCTGGAGGAAAATCTCCAGCTCCTTGGACACCATTCTGGGCAGAGCCTTCCAAGGCACCTGTGGGCTCCCACCCTGCTTCATGCCCAGCATCACGAGGCCTCAGCTGCTCCCTGCCCCCTCCGCTACCGCGCAGCCGAGATATTCCCTGTGTGAGTATCACACACCCCACGCCCCAGGGAGGCCTGAGGGCACCCAGCTCTAGCACTGCTTGTGGGGCTCCTCCAGGGTGACGTAGGGCACCACAACAGGCCACGAGTCACTGGGCCAGTATTCCAGCTTCGGCTTGAACGAGGGCATCTCGTAGCTGACGTTGAAGTAGATGACCAGCGGGCAGCAGTACAGCAGGGACATGGCTATCAGCACGTGCCTGCCAAGGAAACCAAAAAGCTGTGTTGGACAGGGAAACTTTGCCTGCTGGCATGGTCACCCTGAGGCTGCAGCCACCAAAGGTCCCAAGAGGGCTGCAGGGAGTGTGTGTCCTGCAGGGTTTGTGCCTACAGGGAAATCCAGGCAGAGCTCTGTGAGCTGGGCTGGGGACAATTCCTGATGCAGAGGGGCTGGGGTGACACAGGGGACTCACTCCAACCATTCCCTGTTTCCTGGCTGAGTTGTCTGTCCCAGCCATCCCAGTGCTGTGTGAGGATGCATCTGAGTGTGCAGCACTTGGGCAGGCACTGAAATGTCAGGTCCAAACAAAACCCTGCCTGTCAGTTTGGCTGTTAAAATAGCCCCAAGGACATTGCACTTCACACAGTGCCCTGGGAGCAGCCACAGCCCTTTGAGAGCCAGCTGCCCACCTGGGGGGACTCCTGGAACAATTTCCCTTGGAAAACGGTGCTTGGCTGGTGTGGAGGAGGAGAGGGACATGAAACAGTGGTTAGGGCTGAATCCTTGGGCTGAGCAAGAAGCAGCACCAATAGTGACAAGAAAGGGGGAGAGAGTGGGGAAATAATGCAGCTGAGTGTCTCATCTCGGCTGCTGTTCCTCTGCCCTGGACATTTCAGCCCAGGAAATGTTTGGGCTGGGGTTCCTGGAGCCCTTACCAGAAGCTGTGGAAGTAGGGGAAGTTGATGGCCTGCCAGAGCCAGCAGAGCCACCGGTCACTGATCCAGCTGGTGATGGCCAGTGCCCACCACATCACCATGACCGCGGCCATCCGGTGAACCCGCTTGTCATTGCACCTGGAGGACACAGCAAGGGACAAGGAGCTGAGTAATCGTGTTGGAAGGAAAGGGAGTTTTGAAGAGGGCTGGTTCCTGCCTGCACATGCAGCAGTGCAAACCCCAGTGAGTTCCTTCTGGAGAGTATTCCTCAGAATTCCACAGCAACTGGGCAAGTGCAGCTCTGGAGAGAGGCTTTCTGACTTTCTAGGTGTGAAGATGATGCTGGGAAATGCCAGCATGCTCCTGTCTTTGTCTCCAGATCCTGGTGGGTTCTCCCAGCCCCACACTAGTTCCCAAATGCGTCACAAAGGGGAAGGAGCTGCAGAGATGGCAGCTGAGGGGGAGAATCATGGAATCATAGAACTGTAAAGGTTGAAAAAGACCTTTAAGATCATTAAACTTAACCCAGCAGCACCATGTTTAGCACTAAGCCCTGTCTTCAAGTGCCATAGCCACAGGCTTTTTCGAAATTTCAAGGGATGATGCCTCCACCATTGTCCCATGGATTGTCCCCACTCTGCACGGCCACCTGGGCCAGGTGCCCTTCTTGTACCCTACTGCCCACAGTCCTGCCTGGACCTCTGCCTGGTTCCTTCCCAGTACATGTGGCTGCTGAAGACTTGGGCTTAATTCACTGTTGTGGACAGAGTCACTGCCCAACAGGAGCACATCTGGACCCGCAGGTAACCCCTGAGCCCCCTCCTTACTTCTTGAGCTCCCGCCAGGTCAGGTAGAGCAGGTGGAAGGCGATGCAGTTGAGCGCATAGGCATTGAGGGTTGGCTTGACAAAGGACATCAAGGTGCTGATCACGGTGGTGGTACCAGTCAGCCAGAAGAAATGCCTCCTGAGGGGAATTGGGGTGAGTGTCAGTGCCCCCAGGACTCACAGGATGGGAGGGTAAGGATGGGAAAGGTCCTGCTCCTGTCCTGAGAGGGGAAAAGCTTCTCCAGCACCTCCTGTCTGTTTGCACTAGGCTGACCTCAGTGTCTGTGCGGTCCTGGCAGGAAGGTTGAGGCAGCAGCCCCCAGTGGGTCCGTGACAGACCTGGAGAACAACCCAGAAGGCGGCTCCTGCACTTCCATGGTGATGCCAGGCCTGAGGCAAAGGCTCTGCATAGGCAAGGGCTGCCAGACAGGATTGTGCAAACACCCCGATTTGGGCTCGATGAGCAACAATAGGGCTCAGAGGGGCCTTTCACATGCAAATCCCTTCTCAAGTCCTTTCCCTCTCCCCCTGCCATGTCTCCACGGTGAACTCCTGGTGACCTCCTGTTCGGCATGGGAAGAGCAAATTTGGAGCAGGTCTTTGCAAGGCTTCTAACCGGGCTGGCTCAGAGGGCTCCAGCCAGGAGGGAACATCCTCTGAGTAAAGCCCTGCTGGGTTCCCCTTTCTGCTGGTCCATGCTTTCCCAGTGTCCCCATCTTTTCTGCTGAGTTCCTCCAGCCCAGCCAGCCCTCCTTGAAATGAGTGTAACCAGCTTGTTCTATGGGAAACCTCTTAAAGCCTTCAGGGAAAGTTCTCTGTGGATGGCAGAGGATGCTGGAACAGATTGACAGCACGAGTGATTGAATGTTAATGTTCAGGAACATTTCATTTCCTAATTGATTTTGAAATTCTCCATGCAAAGTTTCCTCTGCCGTGACACAATCACGAACAGCTCCAGCTGAGAGAGCCCAGCACAGGAGAGTTTTGACTTTTCCTCTGTCAAAAGAAGGAGGACCTGGTCCTAAAGCCCTTCAGTGACCTCAGAGCAGGGGAACTGGGGGACCTGTGTGTCACACACCTCAGTGTTAGTGTCCCATCCCTCCCCTCAGAGCCTGCACCGTGTCGCTCTGGCTCATACCTGGTCTTGATGCACTTGGGGAAATAACACTGTGGGTACCAGAAGGAATAAGCCACAGCCAGCGTCCAGAGGATGGAGAGCTCATCCAAGAGCTGTCCCACATAGCTCAGGGTCATGTGGAAGTACATGGAGAAGAGACCTGGAAGGAGCAAGAACACTTTGAGATGGCAAAGCTCCATCCTCCCACAAGCCCTGGGAGGTTCTTGGGAGCCATTCCTGAAGAGCAGGGCATGAGTTTGGGTGTTCAAGGAGGCCAGACTGAGTCAGTCCGCTCACACCGTGGGGATTTACAGGGCTGGAAGCTGCATATCCACAGCTGGCAGGAACCATGGGCTGCATGCTTCAAACAGACCTGACTGCTTGGTTGCCCACCCATGTTTTCCCCATGCTTTGGCCACTGAGACCCTCCAAAGGTCTCATGTTGGGTACTTTGGCAACCTGTCTGGTCTTCCCACAGCCCTGGCACCCACCTACGAGGAGGAGCAGCCCCGAGATGAAGTAGAGGGGCACAGCCCTCTTCTGGCAGTACTGCCGGTTCAGGTACAGCAGCGCAGGAGACAGGATGAAGAAGCTCACATTGCTGATCTGGAAAACAAGAGGCACACTCAGCTCCTTGTGTGGTCCTGAGCAAGCCCCATCCCACCTCGTGCCTCAGTGTCTCAGTGTGTGAGGATCCTGATCTCTAGCAGAGAGCCTCATGCAGAAGCAGGGGTTGCTTTTGGCACAGGGAGAGGGCAGAGGTGTTTCTCCAGAAGCCAGGCTGGAGCTGGCGGGGAGGCTCTTGCTGTGACAGCAGTGGCTTCAGACACCTCTGCTCTCACTCTTTGGCCAGCAAGCCCAGGCTGAGCTGCTGTGTCCATTTTGGTTTATCTTCAGCTGCCCAGTGGCTCCAAACAACTCCTCTGTTTGCAGCCATCTCCCTCTCCTGTCAACCCAGACCCTCCAGGAGCTGCCTGGATGGCTCCTGACCCTTCCAGCCAGCAGTGATTCCCCTGTGAGGGCTTGGAAGGGTGTGAGGAGCTTGGCCAGCACAACAAGGCATGGTCAGCAAAACATCCTGAACTGGGAGTGGGTGTGGTGGAGAGCAGCAGGACATCAGGAGGTGGGAACAGGCAGGACTGAGGTGACATCCTGTGGTGTCAGGTGTGAAGCCACCTGGCCTGGGGAAGGGAGGTGTTCTGGACACTGTTAATTACATGAGGTCATAAACCTCTGAACACACCTGACAAATGAACACAGAGGAAATATTCTGCTCTGGTTTCCAACGCTGCAAAATTCCTTCTTTGACGGACTTGGATTTGTCTGGGGTGGAGGAGATGACACTAGGGAGGAGGGGATGGCACTGAGGTGGAGGAGATGGTGCTGGGGAGGAGAGGATGGCCCTGGGGAGGAGAGGATGGCACTGGGGTGGAGGAGATGACACTTGGGAGGAGGGGATGGCACTGAGGTGGAGGAGATGGTGCTGGGGAGGAGAGGATGGCCCTGGGGAGGAGAGGATGGCACTGGGGAGGAGGGGATGGCTCTGTGGAGGAAGGGGTGGCTCTGAGGCTCAGCCTCTTGCTGGACTGGCTGAAGGTGCCAGTGCTTTGGAGAGAGGAGATGCTAATGGGCCAAATGTGGGAGCTGGGGAGGAGCAGCGAGAGCCCAAACCTGGACCTGTCTGCTGGGCCAGGCCCGCTCCACCCTGCAGTATGGGGGAGGGAAATCTGAACTAATTTAATTACCCTCTGTGGCTTCTTACCCTACCTTTTTCACCTGACTTTGCAAGCTCATGGAAGGGATATCACCGGGGAACCCAGCCTCCCCAGGGAAAATTGTTCTTGCTTATGAAAGGTTGGGATTGTGGTGCTGCATTTACCTGCCAGACAGCTCTTTGGGGTTCTGGAGCCATCTGCTAAGTGCCATTTGGCAAACCACCAGGGTGACTTTTATCTCAGCCTCACAATCCTTTTCCTTTCATCTCCCAGCTCGATGCTGACCCAGACCCCAGGCCTGGAATTGGCATCCACAGCTGGAGCCTCCCCGCTCAGCAGCACCAGGTAAACTGCAAAATCAGTGCTGGGCTTGTGGTGTCCCCTGGGATCCCCGCTTATGATAACAGGGCTGCAAATCACCGGGATTTTGTCATCTCTCTGGAACACACCCTCTGGTATTCCAGAGGGAAACACAATTCACACCTAATGTGAGGTCTCTATTCCCTTAAACACAGAAGATTCATCTTGATTTTCACTAAGGCCTCTATGAGACAAGTTGATGCTCCTATTAGCAGCAGTTCTCAGGCCAAATGGATCGGTTTTCCATAGGTGCTTAGAGCCAAATCCAGGCCTATTCCCACTCCAGCCATGAAAAGAGAAGTGCTGCTCCCACTTGCACCCTCGAGGTCAAATTGTTTAGAAACGACCAAGAAATCGAACCATGTGTTCAAGCAACAGCTACGCTTTAAACGTTTCTTTTCCCGTGAAATGATTGAGGAGGCTTTTGGAAGGCAGGCAGGGATAGCAAGGAGAGGGAAAACGCTTGGGGAACAGGCAGAAAAGTGCAAGTGCCAGCACGAGCGGCAGTGAGGAAACGCGGGAGAGCTCCGTATCCCTGAGCACCGGGCATTGCAACAGTGCCATTAATTACATGATAGCTGCGTTATCACTTCATTAATTCAGAACGAGATGTGCAACATCAGATAGCAGAGGGGAGGGATAACCGGGGGAACCGTGCCAATAGGGTCAGGAAGATAAGAGAGATTCCTTACAGAGCAGCCAAGCCGGGAGTTTAGGGGACAGCTCCCACCCCCGTGAGGGACACGGGGTTTTCATCACTCGTCGGCTCCAAGCCCTGATTTGTAAATGCTGACTTTCTGTCTTCCCTCTGGAATGTGGCAAGCTCCATTACAGATGTGGTTAGGAGGGTTTTGCTCCCAGTACACCCATTACAAGTTTTTCTGGAGTTTCTGCTCAGGCTGGGATCCCCTAGCAGAGGTTCTATTTAAACCTCTCTGGTCACTCTGGCCAGGAGGCAGCAGCTGCCTCTGCCTGGGGTGTCAGGGAGATAAGGGAGTGGTGATGGAGCCAAGGTGTGACAGGACATGTGAGAGCCCCCCAGCCTGAGCTCCCAGCCTGTCCCACTCCTCAGCAAGTGTGAGTTATTGCTCCAGGTGCCTCAGCTGAGCCCAACTATTTGCTTTTACCAGGAGAGAAGTGAGGCTGGAATCAGCAACACGGCTCTAATCCTGGTAGGATCATCCGGAAGAGCCCAACTTATGCAACTCCAACCCGGGTGGAGGGACAGAACCTTCACCTGTGACAGGTGAGACCAGTCTCTGATATGGATTGAGGCAGGAGGTGATGCTTTGAGCACAGCAGCAGAGGCCTGGGCTGCTCCTCACTCCGGCCAAGCACCTTCTGCAGTGGAAGGAGATTCCTGTAGGACTCATGGCAGAGAGTTCATTCTCACTCAAAGTGAGTGAGCTTTAGCTGATAGAGGAGCCCACAGGGCCAGAGACAGAGTGAACCTCTGAGGCTCTCCAGACTTGTGCAGCAAGTTCCTAAAGCCAGCTTTGTGTTGCAGGGAATGGGGCTGCAGGTCCTGACATCACAGTGCTGGTGCTTTGGGGCAGGAAGCAGCACTTTGGGGAGTGTTTGCTGCATGCTGGGCTGGGCTCCTGGGCACAACCTTCTGGGCAGGCAAGAGAGCCATGGGATTAGTGAGTGTGAGAGGGCCAAGATACCCCACACAGCCCTGCCACTGCCACTGAGCCCTGCTCTGGTGGATCTGCACTCTTTGTTTCACCACTTGAAGCATCCAGGAGCTCTGGGTGTGCAGCAGTGTCAGAACTGCTGCAGAGACACTGCTGAGGTGTGGCTGTCATTACCAGCACCCTGGATCAGTCATTTCAGCAAAGAAACAAGGGTAAAAAGACAAATCCCTGACTGATGACTCTCCTGGAGGACAATTCTGCTCTCCCCTGAGCAGCCAGATGACAATAAATTTCTGGGTCACTGAGTCACTATAAATAGAGCTTTGTTGCTGAACTGCATCCAGCCATGAGCCACCAGGTATTATTAGGTACTTAAAGGTACTGTTTACATTCTTTTCTCATACCCCTAGTGCTTATTTCTAATAAAAAGCATCCAAGCCAAGCAGGCCTGAGAGAATGTGGCTGGCACAGAGCAATCCCCAGCAGCACATTTGCTGCTGCTGGCACACAGCTGCTCTGCTCCAGCCCCGGGCAGGGCTGGGGAGAAAACATTGAGAAGGATGCTCCGTGAGGAAACCCTGCAGATTTAGTGATCCAGGAGGCTTGGGAAGGAGCTGGCTGGCTTCCCAGCTAGTCTAAAACTCTGGAAAATTGACACTGAGGTAAATATTGGTGTAATGAATTCAGGGCAGGCCCGTAAGGCTTGTTGCAGAGAGGCAGCAATCTGAATATGGGGAACAAATGAATGGGGAGAAGAAGAGAAGATGCAGGCTGTTAAATTCACACCTGGGATAGCGCCCTGAACCCCAGCTGGATCTGCAGGGTGCAGCCAGCAGGGATAGCTACGGATCTCAACCTGGCCAGATTTTGTAATCCCCCCTTTAGGGCACATCACAAGGAACCTGATCCTGGGGGAGATCCCAGAGCAGGAAGTGGGGGGTCCCTGTGCTGCTGCAGGGGGTGAGAGCCAGGCAGTGCCAGCCGAGGATGGGACCCAGGCAGTGCCAGCCAGGCTGTGCAGGCTGAGGAAGGGGTGATGCCCATGTCAGTGAAGCTTCTGCCCACTTCTGGTGGCAAGATCTGGCCCTGAGCACACTGCAACCTCGAGGCTGTTTTCAGATGCTCAGATAATGGCAGATTTTAGGAGGGTTTGCTCCTCTGCCACCCCTTGTCTGGACAGGAGGTCACCTGCCAGCTCAAGGCAGGCAGCTGGCATGGCAGGGTTAGATTCCTGCTGCTCAGGAATCACATCCTAAGACACAGGCTGCAGAATTGTTTCCCTCCCTTCCCCGCACAGGCACCCTGCTGATCTCCTGAGCCTTGCAAAAAGGACATGATAAAAAGCTCTTTCTCTGCTGAGGAAGAGGTACTCAGTGTCACACAGAGGAGAACAAGGGCAAGTCCAACCACTGGAAAAAAATCCTGCCGGGTTTGCTTGTCCACATCCCTCTGTCCCTCCGTGTCACACTCGTTTTTATCTGCATGGAAGAATCCATTGGAGAGGTTTTCCTCTCCTGGAGGAAAGCTGTGCCTGAGCCCTACACAGTGAGAATTCATCCCAACAAGCCCAGTGGTGTGGTATGGAAATCTGGCAGGTGGCGGTGGCTCCTCCATCCAGGGCTGGGCACCTGGGTAAGATTTTCAGGAATAGCTACAGAATTTAAAAAGCTGTGCCACAAAATGGCCCAGGCAGCTGAGCGTTAATGTTTTATGGGAATTAGAGGGCCTACAAGAGTTAGTCCTGGATCTGGCTACACCAACAGGTGTCCAGCAGAGGAATCAGACACAGAAGTGCTTTTGAAGGCTCCTGAGATAGCTGTTAGTGTGATAAGGATTCCGAGCGCTTTGCCAGTCTGGGTGTAAACAGTGTCTCAGCTCCAAAAAATGCTGCCTTATGTACCAAACTAGGACATAAGGCAAATTTGTCTCCTGCAAGGAATTCAGACCAAAACCAAAACTTTCAGGCTTTGTGCTCTTGGTGCAACTCAGCCCCTCTCCAGTGTTAGCACAGAGGCTTTGGGCACTTCCAGCTGCATTTAGAATGGTTTGCATTGGAAGGGACTTTAAAGATCATCTACTTCCACCCCTTGCCATGTGCAGGGGTATGTTCCACCCAGCCAGGTTGCTCCAAGCCCTGAGATCTGAGATGCTGATGTGAGTGATTTCTCTATCTCCTTACTCGTTATGCCCTGCTCTGCACCTCTGAGCCCATAGAGCAGCAGCAGTAAACAGCAAACAGCAAAACCCACCCAGCTAAGTGCCACAGGGATGCAGGATTTGGGCTGGACTGGCAGATCTTTCTTTGTTGAGTGCCTCAAAGGGCAGTGACTACACACAGCCCCCTCCTCTGACACCCTGGCTGGGCAATTAGAGCCTGCAGGACTCAGGCTGGGGAATTATCGTTGTTAGAAGTAATTTATAAAAAGCAGGAAATGCTTTAAAAAAAGAGGAAGAGCCATTTCCATGAGAATGATAACTTCTAGTGTTAGACAGTAATTGCCAAAAGTTGTAAACAAGGCCTGTGGAAGGCTGTAAATCCACATGCCTCACACCCCTGAGAGCCTTTAATTGCTCCGAGGGAGCAGAATGTGCTTGGAGAGGCCGCTTATCTCGCAGTGCTCTGCAGGCAGATATGGATGCTCCAGCCATGGCACTGGCACTGGATGCAGTGATAAAGGATCACAGGAGGTGATAAAGGATCACAGGAGGTGAAACTGGCTCACACATCAGCTTCCCTGTGCGCTGAGTTCCGGATTCCCAACCTGCCTGACACGGTTCATGGAAGTGCTGCCTCTCATTTTGCCACTCCTGTACATTTAGCTGGAATACTTGAGCCCTGTGTGGGACTTACCCCGGTTGGCAGCAGAGCTGCAGGACTGGTATAACAGGATCTCACAAATCTGGGCTGCGAAGGAGCTCTGCCAGAGTTTTCTCACTGGGAGTCAACCCCACAGACACACCACAAGCACAGCACGTTTTGGGGAGAGACAGCTGGAAGCATCAGAAATCCCATGATTTACCTGAAGCTCAGAAAACACTCCCCACACCAGCACCCTCCAGCACCAGGAAGTTCAAAGGAGTGAAGAGAAGGAAAGAAAATAGGGATGTCCTGTCCTGTCTGGATCCCAAAAGCAGCTCCTGGGTGCCTGGAGCCGGCCCCAGCCTCCCTCAGCCACTCACGGTGTTGTAGTACTCAGCAATCACCGCTGAGCGCACGAAGTTGCTCTCACACCAATCCACCTCAGCACTCTGGTAGGAAAATATGCTCGGCATCGTCGGGCACCTTGGGGAAAGGAGAGAAGCAGGTCAGTGGTGTGCACGGGGAAGGGAAGGCTGCACACCCAAAGGGGACCCCTCTCCTCACGCGTGTGGTGCCAGCCAGCCCAGCACAGCCTTACCCGGCTACCAAGGGCTCATCCTCTTCAAAACACACATCCTACTGCAGAACAGTTCCTCTCTCCCCTCGATGCAGCAGTTGCAAATGGCCCCAGAAAATGCTCTCTGACTCTGAGGGTGGTGACCAAGCCATGGTATCAACACCTCTTGTCAGGTGCCGTTGCTGCCGCACGGTGCTTCCCCATTTCAGCCCAGTCCTTTGTCACCTTGTCTTCTCCCTTCTCCTCACTTTCTTTATGACTCAGACCTTCCTGCCAGGAGGACTTCCCTGTGCTCTGAGTTACCTCTGGGGAGTGGACAACCCTACAGAGGTTGGTGCTCATTGGCTCTGTTCTCCGCAGTCGTTCCTCAGCATCTTCGCAAGGGCTGGAACTCAGCTCATGGGAGCTCAGCCCTGGAGCACCAGCACAGACCCTGGGCATTACTGGAGTCCTGGGGCACTAGGAGCACTGGGAGGTGCCTCTTCACTCTGAGTTGGATTTCACTTGGAGTGCACTCCCAAGCAATCTCCATCCTGATTCCCCAGTGACAGGGATCGGGGTTTGACACCTCCAGCAGGTTCTCCTCTGCCAGACCTGGCCTCTGGTAGTGGCAGAAGCTGCAGCTACAATGGAATTCCAAAAAATAAAGACAATCTAACCTTCTGCCTGATTTTCTTCCCCCTGTTAAAGACTTTCCTGTCCTCATTGCTTCTCAGTACTCTTTCATTAATTTGAAAAACCGGAAGTTCTGATCCTATTTTGATCAGAAGTCTCCAAGTTGGCATTTTTTTTTTCAGATCCTTGAGACTTTAGAGCTGTTTTTGAAGATCAGTGCCAACCTTAGAGGCATCTGGAAGCACCACCAAACCCACAGTAGCTGGATTTTTGGTGCAAAACAGAGACAGAAATTCGCTGGAGCTGAGCAGTTCAGTCCCTGGATGAGGTGTGGGACTGACCCATCCATGCTGCTCCAGCTCTGCAGAGTGAGCAGGTTTGGGGTGACACCAGGCAGGTGCCGAGGTGTCATCAATGGCATCTCTGAGCTCCTGAGGCACTGGTGGCAAACAGCTTTCTTTGCTTCTCTTTGAAAATCTTTTCATCTCTAATGCAGGGAAGGAAGGTTTATCCCAAGCCCACTCATCAGCTGATGTTCTTGAGGAGAAACTCCCTGTTTGCAGCGGGGTGAGCTGAGCCAGCACCGTGCCCGGCAGTCCCCGTGGGTGTGCAGCGGGGTGAGGCTCCCACAGCTTCCTCTGCCTCCCTTCCCGAGCAGTTCAAAGGGAGAAAACACAGGAGGGTGACAGCAATGAGCTCTTCTGCAGCCCCTGCTCTGACCAGACGAACCAACTCGGGGGTGAACCTCCACTGTGCCTTTAGAACTGCAAGTTAACGATGGCCTCTCCTTAATCCTGGCTGACTGCTTCCCAGAGCAGCTGCGATCACAGCTACAGCAGGCAAATAAAATCAGCAGCAGGCAGAAGGGTTTGAGGGGTGACTCTTCGTGCTCCTACGTTTCCATGTGCTCCTTCACACCACAG
This sequence comes from Lanius collurio, assembly GCA_020086605.1. Classification (NCBI taxonomy): domain Eukaryota; kingdom Metazoa; phylum Chordata; class Aves; order Passeriformes; family Laniidae; genus Lanius; species Lanius collurio. Next base: position 1,374,311 of record JACBWW010000088.1, read on the forward strand.
GGACTCTCTCCTCATCCCTCATCGCTTCTACAGCAAGGCAAGGTGAAAAAAGAATTGGACCCAGGATGGCAAATCCCACCTCATGGCTGAAGAGATGTCAGTTGAGAGATGGTGAAGGCATGGGGAGACAGAAGAAGAAGAAGAAGAAGAAGAAGAAGAAGAAGCAGAAGCAGAAAAATGGAAGCAGTGATGGAGTACCCAGCACTGGCTTCTCGTGTCTCCTCCCAGCCTGGCTTACCTGTGATCCCTGGATGGACCAGCACTGCTTCCACACGCTCTGGGAGCTCCAAGGTTTCCAGCAAAGCCGGAGCAGCAACCTGCCCTGCTGCTCTAGCTCCGAAGGAGTGCCCACGGTGTGAGCTCACCGCCAGCAGCCGCCAGAAAATCCCCTCGCTCTGTCCCTAGGGAAAGCGTCGGGATGGGACAGGAGCCATGTGCACCCTCCAGGCAGAGCTGGGCCCCCACAGGAAACATATTGGCTGGAGGGGTTTATATCCGTGCCCCTGGATGGGCAGGGGCAAGGAGGCAGGGCAGGGAAGCGTGAGCTGGAAGGGTTGGAAGAGCGGGGTGGAAATGCAGCCTGAAATCATCCGTGTGCCCCCGGGCAGGTTCCCTGCGCAGGCGCACGCACCTGGTCCTGGCCCTGCTTCTGCCCGGGGAGGGAACATCCACACAAACTCCCTTGCACATGGAGAACACCCAACACAATGCTTTGCACCAAAAAGTGTGGAGCAAGGTGATGCTGACTCTTTCAAGATTTAAATTCGAGCCACTTCTCAACTTTTTCCCCAGTGTTTTATTATCAAAAAGAATGTTATCAAATTTCACTCCTTCTAGCCTTTTTTTTTTGTTATTTAGTTAAAGAATTTTCTGAATGGGACACCTTTGGGTGACTGCTTTGCAAATATTTTCCTCCTGGACCTCATTCAGGCGTTCAAGAAATTTGGCAGCAATTAAACTTTTCCCCCCGAAACAACATTTTTTCCCTCTGTGTAGAGTTCAGAGAAATATGTTGTTTTATTATTTAGCCAGTGCTTCCTGGTGGAGCAGGGGAGACACCACAGGCAGGGTGAGTCCAGGCTCTAAGGTGTCCCTGTCCCTGTCCCTGTCCCTGTCCCTGTCCCTGTCCCTGTGCTTCCTGAAGAGTAGGGATCACACAGCAGCCTTCGCTGTGGGGAGAAGCTCTTTGGGAAACTCAGCCATTTATTTTGCTACTCCTATGAAAAGGAACATCCCTGGGAGACCTGGGCTGTGCCAGGGCTTACAAAAGCCCCACAGATCCACCTGGGTTTGGAAATGAGGGTAATTAACCACCGAAGCTGATGTTGCGCCATGGTGGAGCCTCCGTTACATGGCACTAAGTCCAGGCTGGAGGTCCTTCTAGGACAGACCTGGAGCAGAGGATCTGAGGAGATCCCAGAGAGCTGCTCCCACCCCTGGAAGGTGAAGGAGTCTAGGCTGGATTTGCTTTTTATTCACTTTGAACTCTTGATGCCTTGAGAGGCCACCTAAAAACAAAGACTGGATAAGAATAAGGGAATAAAAGTAGGTAATTATTTGAAGGGCCTTCAAAGGTACATCCTGGGGAGTCCAGTGTACTCTGCAAGCAGAACACTGAGCTCCCAGGCTGGAAGGAGCTCCCCAGTTCCACAGGGAATCTCAGAGAAGCAAGCAGTGACTTGCCCATCCCACCGGGAAGAGAGGCAGGGAAGGTGGCAGAGATGGTATTTGGGAAGAGGAACCCACACAGGTGATGCCTGATCTGTGTGAACATTCAAAAAGAATGAGTTTTCCCACCCCGAAACCTCCGGCATCCTTGGGGTGAGCCAAGTGTCCAAGCATCCCTGATACATCCTGTGCCACACAGCAGGGACATAATTGGGAAGGTTGTCATGGGTCTGCCTGTGCCCTGATTCACCAATAAGCAGGTCATAAAGAGAGTTTGGTTTCCTGCTGAGTCCTCCTTCCCAGCTCCTGCTGATGTTTACATGCTCCTGCCTGTGGTCAGCATGGCCTGGGAGTCTGGGGATGCTGACCTGGGGGTGGGCTGGGAACAGGAGGGTGCCCAGGGAGCACAGGGTGAAGCTTCTGGATCTCATGTGGGAGTAACAGAGATCCCCCAGTGCTGGGCACTGCTGAGGCCCCAACTCTGATGCTGGGGGCAGATTTGGGCTCCTCATGACCAGCAGGACAGTGAGGGGCTAGAGCCAGGGATGGGAACAGAGCTGAGGAGGATCTAGAGCACCAGGAGTGGCTGAGGGAGCTGGAAATGGGGCTCAGCCTGGAGCAGAGGAGGCTCAGGGGGGACCTTGTGGCTCTGCACAACTCCCTGACAGGAGGGGGCAGCCGGGGAGGTCAGGCTCTGCTCCCAGGGAACAGGGACAGGAAGAGAGGGAACAGCCCCAAGTTGCTCCAGGGGAGGTTTAGACTGGATTAAAAAATTAGTGGCAAATTTTCTTTCCTCAGAAATGGTTGTAAAGCATTGGAATGGGCTGCCCAGGGCAGTGGTGGAGTCACCACCCCTGGAGGTGTTCAAAAGCAGTGTGGATGTGGCACTTGGGGACAGGGGTCAGTGATGAACACTATGACAGTGCTGGTTGATTTTTAGACTGGGTGATCTTAAAGGTCTCTTCCAGCCTTAAGGACTCTGTTATCCCAATCCTCCCTGTATTTGAAACTTCCTTCTCTCAATGCTTCCCCCTCAGTCCTCACTTCCTTGCTGAGCCCTGCTGCCTCCTCTCCACCTGTCTCCTCACACGAGACAACTCGGCGCAGCTCTGTGAAGGTCAGTGAAACGTGGCATTCCCCAGGGACTGTCCTGTCCCCTTGGCTGGTCCCTTCCTGCTCCCTGAGACTGATGCTCTCTTGCAAGGCCCCAGATCCCAGGCAATGTCCCGGGCTTTGTGACACGGGACAGGGTTTAACCTGGAAAGCCTCATCTCAGCTCCTGTGCCACTCTGTCACCCCTGGGGCAGGCAGTGGGCACCAAGGGTCTCACTGGGACAGCTGAGAGCAGGCAGTGCCATCACAGAATCCCAGTTGGTTTGGGGTGGGAGGGACCTTAAACCCATCCAGTGCCACCCCTGCCATGGGCAGGGACACCTTCCACTGTCCCAGGTGGTCCCAAGCTTCCTCCAAGCTGAGGGATGGAGCAGGGGCTTCACAGAAACCAAACCAGCAGCCTCAGGGTGCAGCTGCCAGGGCTTTGTAGCTGTGTGTCCACAAGCCATGCTGGGCAGGCACTTCTGCTGCTGGTGCCACCAAAAAACAGGGAAAAGGGGACTCTGGCAGATGAGTTTGAGAGAATCCAGTTGCTTAACTCGAGGCTGGTCCTACCTCCTTTGTCCTGTGGCACCTCGGATGGAGATTTCCACCTGAACTGCTGCTGACGAGGGATTTTGTTTTAAGAGATACCAATTGCAGCAGCTGTGGTTCAGGGCCACGTGTGTTTATTCACTGCTTTGGCTGCTGCGGGCAGAGGGGCAGCAGCAGCAGGGCAGGGAGGATGAGGTGGGAGTGCTGGCATGCCATATTCCCACTGCTGTTAGCTCAGCACCGGTGAGTCAGAGCCCTGGGGTGGATGGAGACAAATGACTTTGCTCCGTTCTCACATCGAGCAGAGGGCGAGTCAGGAAGGCAAATGAGGCATTTTGACTCGTTATTGCCCTGATGATCACTCTGTCCATGCCCAGGAAGGCCCCGGAGCTGCCTGGACAGGCTCCATCCCACTGCCATCCTCGGCTTTTGGTACTTCAAGGCTGCAATTTCCTGCTTCCAGGTATAAAAACACAGGCAAGTGACTTGGGAGCCTTGCTAATGCTGAACAGTCAGACAATCCCCCTCATTCCTGGCTCCACAGGGCAGGAATCTGTCCTCTGCCTGGCTGGGAAGCTGTTTAGCAAATGGTGGTGGGGAAGAAATAACAAGAACAGCAGGAGATGTGCTAATGCTGGATGTGCCTTGCCCAGCCAAACGGGAGCATTTGCCTCCATCGCTGCCTTGGAGCCCGTCAGGAGCAATGTCCCCACTCCTGTTCCCATTTGCAGAGCTGGAAATATCTCTGTGTTTCATCAACAGGCAGGGCAGGGGCTCCAGGCAACCAAAAACCAGCAGCAGCAGCAGCAGCAGCAAAGCCAGGAGCACCCCACACGAGGTGTGGCTTTGGAGCCTCCAGTGCCTGAAACTCCTGCTCTGTGCAACACCTTGTGCAAGTCAGCCTCCACAGGGCCACGGCACAAGCCTTGTCAGGCCCCACAGGGCTGGTCTTGGGGTCCAGGAGAGATTCCCCACCAATCCCTCAGCACTGAGCAATCTCCCAGGCACCCTATGATCTCCTCTCCAGGCAGGATGCCATTCCGGGCAACCCAGGAGGCTTTGTCAATCTGACCACCCCGGACTTGTTTTGAAATCCTGACAAGTTTAAAGCAAATGCCATAATTGCTGATGGTGACAGCGAGAACAGGAGTAATTAAAGGACGTTCTCCCAGCGCTGTCATCTGTCACATGTGCCTCCAGCACAGCAATGTGTGTGGAAAGGCTCTGCCTTGTGTAACTCACAGGGAGCTGCTGGAGCTGCAGGGGCTGAGCAGGGACTTGCCTCGTTCTCCCCTTCTTGTAGACGAAAATGTCTAAATCAAGAGGGAGGAGAATCACCTTATTCTCGGCCATGCACAGCACAGCCAGGGCTTTCTCAGCCACAGGGCTGCCTGGAGCAGGCTCTTGCCAAACCCCTGCTCCCAGTAACTTGTCACCTTTATTTCATAAAATCCTAGAAGGGTTTGAGTTGGAGGGACCTTAAAGCCCATCTCATTCTACCCCCTGCCATGGGCAGGTACACTTTACATAAGACCAGGTTGCTCCTGGCCTTGAACACTTCCAGGATGGGACATTTGCCAGAATGTTGACTCTGAAGAGATGTGAAAGTGGAAAGGGACGAAGAGAAAGTTCCTTTTTGCTGGGGCTGAGCCTTGGCAGCAGCTCAGAGCCAGGGAGCTGTGTTATCCCACACCCCAATCCTGCCCGGAGTGGCGCAAAGTTTTGGCAGGAGACCCCAGAGGTTTGTGCAAGTCCTCGGAGAGATTTGATAGCAGAGTCTGCAACCAGCCCTGGGAACCAGAGACTTCTCCATGCAGGGCTGGCTCTGAGGTCTCAGCAAGGAGACCCCCAGCCCCTCTGTGCTCCCCACTGGGCAGAGAGCAGGAGCTGCTGCCTCTGCTTCAGGAAGGGGAATTGGAGCCGTAGGAAGTTCCTAAGAAGACAGAGCACAGGTTTGCCTCCTGCCCCATCTTCTGGTGGTCAGTGATTTAATACTTCCTTAGCTGGAGGTCCTGGGCCATCTTGTTTAACCAGTCACAACAGGCCAGTCCTGCCCGCGTTTATCTGAGCCTTTGGAAGGTTATTTTTGTGGTCATATTCTACAGCAACAATGTTCTGTTTAATTAGTGCTGCCTGGAAAAGCACCTCCTCTTAGAATCTCAGAAAGGTTTGGGTTGGAAAGAACTCCAAAAAGCATCCAGTACCACCCCTGCTGTGGGCCGGGACACCTCCCACTGTCCCAGGCTGCTCCCAGCCCCAGTGTCCAGCCTGGCCTTGGGCACTGCCAGGGATCCAGGGGCAGCCACAGCTGCTCTGGGCACCCTGTGCCAGGGCCTGCCCACCCTCCCAGGGAACAATTCCTTCCCAATATCCCATCCAGCCCTGCCCTCTGTCACTGTCCTATTACCCTCCTGCTGCCTGATGACTGCACTGGGAACCCATCACTTCTGGAATGGGAAATCCCAAGCAGTTGTTCCCTGTTCCTCCAGGCCCCTCCAGTGCATCCCCAGCCACCTCCCCATCCCACCCTGCTTGTTCCCAGTGCTCATCCCTGTGCCTTGTGGATTGTCCCATCTCTGTTCAAAGAAGCACATCCCATCCCAGAGGGTTTCAAGCTCTGCCTGCCTACAAAAATAAAAGGAGATGGATGTTTGGCACGGTCTCCCCTTTGAAAACAGAAGTTTGGTGTGAGTGCCTGGAGGGCACAGAGGGACTGTAGGAACACGGACACAGTGACACTTTGGAGAGCCCCTGGAAAAACCTCTTGGGAGAATTTGTCACCTGAACTGGCAAAGCCTGAGAAGGGCACAGAGGTGCAGGAGTGTCCCTGGACAGTCCCCTCTATGCACGCTCCATGGAAAGATCCTGATGCCATTTCCAGGGCTGTGCCAGCGCTGATCTATTGGCAAACTTGTCTCCATCTCCCAGGGCTGCTGCCCCAGGCACACTGGGAATCACTAAACACGGAATCGCAGAATCCCTGGGCTTGGCAAAGCCCTCTGAGGACATCAAATCCAACCATCACCTCAGCACTGGCAAGGCCACCATCAAACCTTGTCTCCAGGTGCCACATCCACAGAGTTTTTGAATACTTTCAGCCATGGTGACTCCAGCTCTTCCCAGGACAACCTGTTCCAATGCCTGAACATCCTTTCCGTGAAGGAATTTTTCCTAATAGCCAATGTGAACCTCCCCTGGTACAGTTTGATGGGCCAAATTCTGTGGAGAAGATGTTTGGGGACACTCCTTTTATTGAATATCCACCCTGGCCCTTGCCAGCCCTCACCTGCAGAGACATTTCCTTTCTTCATTTAATAACTTCCTGATTCTCCACTACCTTGTTACTCTTTTAATTCCTGCCTCTCCCTGCAGGGACTAAAACTAATCTCCAACTAATAAAACCAACTAATCCCAAGAGTTTGAGTCTTCAGGCAACTCCAAGGCAAAGCTGAAGGGCCCAAAATAACCTTTGGCTGCTGCAACTGCTTCAACTTCCTGTTTGCATCAGGATGGAGCATGGCATCAAAACAGCTCTGGGCTGTCAAATCAGCTCTGAGGAGGATGTGGCCACCCCATGCCAGCTCTGGAGGCACACAGGGGTGTGAGGGGTTGGGATGTGGGGGACTGGAGAGGGTGACACTGGCACGGGGTGCAGGAGGAGCCTGGGGGCTCTCCCGTGCTCCTGGAGCTGTTTCCCAAGCCCAGCTGGACCCTGAGCAGCCCCTGCCTGCCAGAGATTCTCCCACGCCCTCGGAGGGAGGGCCAGAGTCTTGCACAAGGCTGGTGACAGAGGAGGAGGCTGCTCTGGCCTCCAGGCTAAGCCCGTGAGTATCTCCCCTGTTGTTGAGACTGGGAAACTGGAATGGGAACTGGGAGAGGGATCCATCCCACCCACAGTGAGCCTCTCCCTGTGGCACTCTTGCCCAAAGAGGGATGTTTCCCAAATCTTATTGTCCTGTCCTGAAATCTCCCTGCAGGGCAGAAGCAGAGCACAGAGGCCCCCTTGTGCTCTGGGACCATGGAGGTGAGGAGGAGGAGCTGGGACCATGGAGGTGAGGAGGAGGAGCTCCAGCTTGTCCAGGGATGCTCTCACTCCAATGTTTCTCCTGCAAAAAACCCAGGATATTTGCACAAACCGTGCAAATTAGGGGCAAGAGCAGCTCTGACTGAGCAGCACTGTGGGAGCAGAGAAATCCTGAGTTTTTCCTACCTATTCACAGAAATTCTCCAGACAAGTGTAAGCCCAGGTCAGGGAAGGGAAAGACCTCAGGGTTCACCTGTCCATGGCCCTGCTGAGCAGAAGTGTCACAAGCTGGCTGAGACCTGATGCACTTGAAGCTCAACTGAGGGGGCAACAGAGTGGTGCAGGGATAGGACATGGTGACATTCCAAGGGGAATGTGAGTGCTGCTTCAAGCCCTGATTTGTGAGCTATAAACCCTAAAGTGGTGACATTTGAGGATCCTACACACAGACCTCCTGCCTGTTTGCTTGCATGGGTCGTTACCCTGGGCTGAAGTGTCCTTTGGTGCTCCTGGGGTCCCTGGAAATGCCATCCCAGAAGATGCAGCGTTATTTAACCCTAACCAAGGGTGCACCTTTGGGCCTGAGGCACCTGGATTCCACTTCCCACCTGAGTCCGTGCCTGTGTAAGCTCTGGGTTTCTCTGTGGCCGCTCTGGGTGTTGGTTCCTCTACAGGTGATCCCAAATCCCTCGGCAGCACCAAGCAGGAATTGCCATCATGGTTGTTCCTGGTGTTCCTGCTTGGTCTGGTTGAGCTGGGGGGTCATTACAGGGCTGGTAAAATCAGGAAATTAATTTTTACTAAGTCTTGCAAGCAGCCTGGGAGGTGCTGGGGCAGCTGGAGGTGACAACTCCATATGCAGGTGAGATGGAGACAACACCCAAAGGCAGCCCTGGCTCCCCAAATCCCACCCCAGGCACATCCCTGCTGTCTCTCCCTGGGGCTGCAGCCAGAGCCATTCCCACCCTCTCTTTCAAAGGCCATGGATGTGATGCTGAATTGCCTGGGAGCAGCTGGGCCCTGGCTCTGTGCAGGGATGATGGATCAACACCTTCCCTGCATGGCTCGGCCTCTTTATCCAAGAGATCAGGCAGGGATCTGCCAGGTGCCTCTAGATGTGCTCTGAGATAGGGGCCGGGTGTTGTTTCATGGTTACACGGCACAGGGATGCCAGAATCCACTGCTAATTGCTGCAGAGCTGAGCTAATTACTGCAGGGCACAGAGGCAGCAGGCTGAACAGGAGCCAGCATGTGCCCAGGGGAGCAGGAAGGCCACTGGCACCAGGCTTGGATCAGAAGGAGTGTGACCAGCAGGACCAGGGTGACTGTCCCCTGTGCTGGCACTGCTGAGCTCCTCATGTCTCGAGGACAGTTTGAGATCCTCAAGAAGGACATCAAGGGGCTGGAGTGTGTCCAGGGAAGGGAACGGAGCTGGGAAGGGGCTGGAGCCCTAGGAACGGCTGAGGGAGCTGGAAAGGGGCTCAGCCTGGAGCAAAGGAGGCTCAGGGGGGACCTTGTGGCTCTGCACAACTCCCTGACAGGAGGGGGCAGCCG
>JACBWW010000088.1:1388191-1398714 GCA_020086605.1 Lanius collurio
GAACGGGCAGGGCCGGGCTGGGCCCCGCCACACCGGAGGCAGCAGGCCCGGCCGGGGCGGCCCCGCGCGGCCATGGCGCCTCGGCCATGTTAGCGGCGCCTGGCCGGGCCGGAGCGGCTCCCGCGGGTCCCCCCGCCCCGGGAAGCGGTCGGGGCTGCGGGGATGAACCTTTAAGGTGCTGCTGGGGTCGCCTGTTCCCTTGTGCTGGCGGCCGCGGAGTCGGGCCCAGCACTGTGCGCCCACTCCGGGGCCGCCACATCCCCGGGTCTCCCCCGCGTCTTCCCTTACCCCGGATCTTCCCCCGGCCGCCCCTTCCCTGGATTTTCCCCTTTCCCTGGATTTTCCCCTTTCCCTGGATTTTCCCCTTTCCCTGGATCCCCCCTTTCCCTGGATCCCTCCTTTCCCTGGATCTCCCTTTTCCCGGCTCTCCCCAGCCCGGGCCGCCCCGCTGGGCCGTGGCCGGTCCCTCCCTGGCCCCGGGAACTCTCGGTGTCGTGGCATCTGCGGGCCGTGGCCCCGAGCACGGTGGGAACGAGCGGTGAGCGGGGCTTTGGGTGGAGATTAAGGCGGCTTCGTGCATGGCGAGGGGATTTGCAGGACGAGAGCGGCTGGGCAGGAGGAGCTGCGAGCGCCTGGTCTCCGTGGAGTGACGCCAGGAATTGCAGAGCCAGCGGGGTCAGGCCCAGGTGTCTCGGGACGTGCTCTGTGTGACTGCAGCGCATGCTGGGCCATCTGAAAGGGCCCGGTCTGTGGCAAAGCTGGGCTTGCCTGGGTTAGTTCATAGCTCCAGGGAGGCCCTGGCACAGGTGCCCAGAGCAGCTGTGGTTGCTCCTGGATCCCTGGAAGTGTCCAAGGCCAGGTTGGACGGGGCTTGGAGCAGCCTGGGACAATGGGAGGTGTCCCTCCCCGTGGCAGGGGTGGGATGGGATGGGCTTTAAGGTCCCTTCCAACCCAAACCATCTGGGATTCCAAGATAACCTGGTGGAGTTCAGGCTCACCTCTGTGCCCACACAGCACGGCAGCAGCCACCCAGGTCTGGCCTTTACCACCCTCACATCCACCACGGTGGCAGTCTCTGGTTGGTTGGAGCCTTTTCTGGGGTGTCGGGAGCAAAACACACTCAGCTCCAAAACTTCTGGCAGAGCCTCGACTCAAAGCCCTGAGCAGCGATGGTACTGGAGGAGTTAGAAGCGATAATTCATTCAGAGCTTGTGTTGTGAAGGTGGCAAAGATGGCACAGCAGCCCCCAGACTCTCCCACTGGGAAGGCAGAGTGGTTTTAAAATGACTCCCTAGCAGTTGGCTGATGTGAGCAGGAGAGGTAAAATGGGAGTGCTGCGAAGGAGGAATTTGGAGAGCACCACGAACTTTCTGGCCAAGGCTCATTTTTGCATCTTGCTGTCAAGAATGTGTGGGGTGAAAGCAGGGTTTGGAAGTGGCTTATGAGAGCTGGGGCTGTGTCGGGGGCCTGGGAGGGACAGATATGTTTCCCCCCAGGTGTTTGGGGGGAGCAGTTCTGTGCTGGTGCTTTGTGGTCCTGATTCCTGTACTGAATTCCTGGCTCGTGAAGGTTCCTGTGTGTGGAATCCATGCTGGGCACGATGTTTGATGCCATCAGTGGTCCTGTGTCACCAGCCTGGGGAGTTTGTGTGCTGAGCCCTGCCCAGGCACCTGTGTCACTTCACTGGGCACTGTCACAGGGAGGCCAGTCTTATGGGGATGGGTTTTCTGGCACCCCAGTGGCGTGGGGGACGAAGTGGAAGGGGACAAACCCAGCTGACCTTGTTTGGCCTCTTGTTAGCAGAGCCTGGAGCTTTATTGATGCCTTGTGTGTGCGGTGCGTGGGGATGTGACCTCGTGGTTCCAAACCCCTGTGTGCTGCTCCCTTGCAGGATGAGGACCTTGGTGGGGACAGCAGGAGTGTGTTGGTGGCTTGTGCTTAAAGGGTGAAACCCCATCTACACTGAGGGACTGTCACCAAAAGTTATTTGGCCTTAACATCGGTCTTAATTTTGAGTGAGGAGGAACTTGAGGCGCAGCTGCGCTCTGGATGTGCCGGCGATGCCACCTTGAGAGTGTCACTGTGACAGGCATGATGACAGCTGTAGTGTCTCTGTGCAGGTGAAGGAGCTGGTGTTGGACAACTGCCGCTCAGAGGATGGCAAGGTGGTCGGTCTCTCCTCAGACTTTGAGAACCTGGAGTTCCTCAGCATGATCAACATCAACTTGCTGTCCGTGTCCAACCTCCCCAAGCTCAACAAACTCCGGAAGGTGAGGCAGGGCTCTGGTCCCATCCCCAGCAGCCCTGGTCCTTGTGCTGCCCCTGGTGGCTGCTGCTTTTCCTGTATTTGCCAGAAAAAGGCCGTTGAATTTCACTCTTTCCTCTCTCTCTGAGCAAGAGAGAGGGGTCGGTTTTAGCGTGCAGCAAAACCCTTCTGAGCTCGTCAGGTGTTTAGTGCCCTTCCCCTCCTGCTTTTGCTCTTGTGCTGCTGGCACAAGCTTTGTGACATCACCAATATTTTGGATTTTGGAGCACTGACCAGCATGGGGGTGGCTGGCAGGGCTGTGTCCCTGCAGGGAAGGGATTTGAAGGGAAAACTTGACCTGCTGCTCTGTGACTTGGAATTTGTGTGCCCACTGTGGCCCGGTTCCCTGGGCAATTTCCTTCCCTGCATCACAAGCTGAAACACTTGGTGACCATGTGATATTCCCTCCCTTCAGCTGGAGCTGAGTGATAATAGGATTTCTGGTGGCCTTGAAGTTCTAGCAGAAAAAACTCCCAACCTGACACACTTGAACCTAAGTGGCAACAAGATCAAAGACATCAACACCCTGGAGCCCTTGGTGAGTGGAGGCTGTGCTGGAATCCCAGGGATGGCGTTTCCTTTGGGGAATGGGTCTGTGCAGCAGGAATCCAACGTCTTGGTAACTGTTCCAACAGCACTTCGTGGTTCTGATGGGAACAGATTTGATCCCAATTTGAGGCTTGGCCAGTAGTTTATGGCTCCTCAGTCTGGAAAAGCAGCAGCCAGTTGCTAAAAGAAGCGTCAAATGGGGCTGGATGAGTAAAACTGTGGATGCTCAGTGCCCATCTGAGAAGGGACCAGAAAAGGGTCGGAGGCAGTTGGAGGTAGGTGGCACCTGGGGTGTCATGCAATGAGGTAACTGGACACCAGTGAGGGCGTAAGCCACATGAACCCAAAGATTCTGCTGTCACAGCACTGCAGGGCCCCATTCCCAGAGCCACAGGATCAGCAAGGTTGGAAAAGGCCTCTGAGGCTCCATCTGAGCTGCCCCAGGAAGGCTCTTGCTGTGAGGGACACCTGAAAGGTCTGACGCAGGGCATTTGTCTCATTGGCTGTTTTGTCCGTCCATCCTCTCCAAAAGAAATTTGGGATTGTTTCACTCCTTTCCTTGGTGTGGTGCTCGGTATGATGGGCTGTGCCAAGGGCAGCCGGGCTGCAGCTCTTCCTGAGCTCTGCCTTGGTTTTCTGCCTGATATTTTGGGCAGGATAAGCCCAGCCCAGTGACTCCTGAGCTTTCTGAGCCCGTTCAGAGGAAAGAAAGATTTGTACATACACAGAGAGTTTGTTCCAGAAGGGGAAGCCAGGACTGAGGAGCTGCACAGAAATTTTCATTGCTCACAGTGAGCAGGAGCGGCAACTCCTCTCCATCCGAGGAGCAGATGGGGCAGAGCCACTTCAGTGCTAGCCCTGGGCAGTGCCCCAGCCACCCCATCTTCAGACAGTGCTGTGAATAACCCTAACAAACTGATTTTTGCAGAAAAAGTTGCCAAACCTCCACAGCCTGGACCTGTTCAACTGCGAGGTCACGATGCTCATCAACTACCGGGAGAGCGTGTTCGCCCTCCTGCCCCAGCTCACCTACCTGGATGGCTTCGATGCTGACGAGCAGGAAGCCCCTGACTCAGACCCTGAAGCAGATGGGGATGCACTGGAAGATGAGTATGAGAACGGGGAAGGTGAGGATTTTCTCTCCTTCTGTTTTTCCTGTTGGGGAACCACCCCTTTTCCACTTCTGGATGGGCTCTGTAAATGGGGATTGGCACTGGAATAGGGACTGAGTGGGTGCCCCCAGCCCCTTCTCCATAGGGGTGGGGAGGGATGGGACTTGCTGGGAGGTGACAGGAGGGAGTGGCCCTTGCTGGGAGGGGACAGGAGGGAGTGGCACTTGCTGGGAGGTGACAGGGCTTGGTGCCGTCCCTCCTCATCCTCTGTGAGCTCTGCCTGCTGCTCACACAGCACTGAGGGGTGAGGGGTGTCTGGATTCAGGAACTGGGGCACTTCCCTCCCTCCCCCTTTTGGTAGAAGGTGAGGAGGAGGAGGACGATGAGGAGGAAGATGATTTGGATGAAGAAGTCATTGATGACGAGGAAGATGAAGATGATGATCTGGAAGGTGAAGAGGAGGAGGATGGAGTGGATGATGAGGTGAGGCTGTCACTGGTTCAGCACCAGGTTGTGCATTTGTTTCTTGTCTGGTGACTCACAGGAGCCTCTCTGGGGGCAGATCTGAGGAGTTTGTAGCCCCATCTGTAGGGATGTGAGGAGCTCTTGGAGAACCAACAGCTTCTCCTGCCACCCTGAGGCTTCAGCAGGGTGGGAGAAGGGAAGGAAAACTGGCATTACTGCTCAGGGAATTGTGGTTTTTGCAACAAAGCCTCTTGTTTGACCTCCAGGAGGAAGATGAGGAGGAAGATGGTGAGGAGGATGAAGAAGATGAAGCTGATGAGGGTGAGTTGAGTCCTAACAAAACAATTTCTTGCAGAGCTGCCTCAACAGTCAAATATTTGGTGGTTTTGGAGCTTCCCCAGCCTCAGTGCAGGGCTAGTGTTGCTGCATCTTTTCTGCCAAAGCTGGAACTGAGCAGTGCCATCATCAGGGGTCACACAGGGAGGGAGAGGGGCTTCAGGACCTCCAAATTCCAACCATGCCAGGTAGTTCTGGGACATGTGAGAGGTCAGTGGCTTAGAAAAGCAGCTCTGGGAACTGATGGGCCATGCAGGAGCAGGGTTCTGTCTCAGGAGTGTGTGAGGGAACCTCTTGGGGACACGTTCCCCCTCTCCCCGGCTTAGACTTGAGCTTGGGGCCAGACCCCTGTGGTTGTGACAGATGTGAACACCCACACGGGTGTTAACAGAGTGTTGTGGGTGGAGTGAATTCACACAATCTTGGATGAAGATTTAAGGCTGGGAAATCCCTCTGAGTCCAACACCACCACGTTCACCACTAACCCCTGTCCCCAGGTGCCACAACCACACATTTTTAATACTTCAAGGTTGGTGACTCCACCACTGCCCTGGGCAGCTGTGCCAGTGCCTGACCACCTTTTCCTTGAAGGGATTTTCCCAATATCCAATCTAAACCTCACCTGGTGCAACTTGAGGCTGTTTCCTTTTGTCCTGTCACTCCTTACCTGGGACAAGACTGAGCCCCCTCCTGTCAGGGAGTTGTGCAGAGCCACAAGGTTCCCCCTGAGCCTCCTTTTCTCCAGGATGACCCCCTTTCCAGCTCCCTCAGTCACTCCTGGGACTCCAGCCCCTTTCTCAGCTCTGTTCCCTTCTCTGGACACGCTCCAGCCCCTCAGTGTCCTTTTTGTGAGGGGCCCAAAACCGACCCCAGGGTTTGAGGCCTCAGCAGTGTCAGCACAGAGGCCATGAGCTTGGTCAGGAGTGCCTGAATTCTGCAGATGCTGCTTTTTTAAAGGTACTCAACAAAAAACCTCCCCTTTTCAGCTATTGAAATGCAGGATGCTTGTAGGACATGGAAAGTTTTGGTGTCTCCTGCCAGCCCAGGCTTTTCCACGAGGAGCAGGGCAGGGTGGATCTGCTCCCAGATGGTGCCAGTATGCCCCATGCTTGCCCCCAGCTCCAGAGCTCAGCTGCTGCTCCCCGGGCTGGGCTGAAGAATGAATCCTCCCCTCTCTTTGCAGACCATCCGTGTGGGGAGAAGAGAAAACGAAGTCTAGAGGATGAAGGAGAGGAAGATGCAGAGGATGAAGAGGACGATGAGGATGACTGATCCCAGCGAGCCAATCAGTTTTACAGACTCTGACTGTGCTTGTCTTAAACCTCCCCGTTGTGTCTGTGTGAGACTGTAAATCCCCGTCTCCCACTCCTCCTCTTCCTCCCCCTTTGTATGGCTGCAGCGTCCACAATATATTTTTTTAAGATTTAGAATACTGTAGGCATTCAGGGGAATCTTCCATACAAGGCTCACTTTTTTCTCACAAGTATCTCATGACCAAAGGCTTCTCTCCGTTCGGTGGTTTGTGCAGCAGCTTGCAAAAAACAAAAAAAAACAAACAAACAAAAAAATCACAAAAAAGAGAAAAAAAAAAAATCTCCTCCTTAGGGTATCTTTGTGTCTGAAATCAGCTGTGCCACACTGGACCCAGAGCTCCAGCTCACGCCCTGCCAGCACAGAAGGCCTTTGCCACCCTCATGCCCTCAGCCCAGGGCTTGGAAGACGCTTTTTGAGCCATCTCGGGTGCAAAATCTGGTTCTTCTGCGTGGACTCGGAATGATCCCTGAGGGTGTCTCAGCTCTGAAATCATGGTGATGTGATCTCTGGACATGCTTGAAGATGCTTTTAGTGCTGGGGATGGGGGTGCCTGGGGTTTTGGGGGGAGGGAGGGGGCTGCTTGCATGACCTGGTCCATCTGCGATGCACCTTGCAGTAGCCCTGTACTTGCTTTCCTATTTTTGTTGTAAACTGGACCATTTTCCCCATTGGCCACCTGAAACCCATCCCTTGGGATGTCCCGAGCGAGTGGGGATTTTGTGGCCGTGTCTTGTGCTGTGGGGAGGCGCCCAGTGCCCCGCAACACCTTCGGGAAGGGATAGGGAATGCAGATGTGGGGATACTGCTCCTCCATGGGTGTCACACTGCACAGCTCCGCTCAGCCACGATCACTGTGATGCTCCTGCAGACCGTGTTAGCCTGTAAATTCTCAGGGTCCTTCTGCCAGCCAGTGCCAGCTCTGCACAGGCCCCCGGTGCCAGCCTGGCCTGGGCATCCTCCTCCTCCTTTCCCAGTACGGAGCAGAAATCCAGCTCCCCCCTCGTGTCCCTGCTGTGAGAGTCCTGCTGATGCCATCCCGAGGGTGGCTGCAGGGAGGATTTGGGGAATCCAGCCAGCTGCAGCATTGCCAACCCCATTCCCACCTTCCCTCACCCCAGAGGTGTCCGGTCAGCGCATCCCTCAGGAGATGACCCTGGGGTGGGGGGAAGGGGACACCCCAGGGGTGCAGACAAGCACTGGCACTTTGTGGCGTTCCCGCTGGGTGCTCCATGGGCCCCCGAGGCTCCAGCCCTGCCCTCCGAGGGGGGTTTGGGGGGGTGAGTTTGCAGCACAGCCCCATTCCCGGGGTTTGGGGTTGTGTTTGCAGCACAGCCCCGTTCCCAGGGTTCAGGGGGTGTGTTTGCAGCACAGCCCCGTTCCCGTTGCTTTGTTCTCGCTGGTGTCTCTTGCATTGTACAGTCGCTGTGACCATTCGGAGAAGAACTAATCCTGTAAAATGCAAACTACGTAACTTATAAATGTTTAAGGAATTTAAAAAAAAAAAAAAAAGAGCAGCAGTTACTTCTAATTTTTTTTCCCTGCATTTTTAGCAGATTGTATGGATTTTATATTAGCCTAGTAACTGTCAGGTTTTGATTGGTCAGACTAGTCCCAGAAATAAGGATCTCCAGCCCTTTTGTATCTTTTGTTACAAAATTTGGATAAAACTTTAATAAAGACTTCAGTTTTTAAAAATCCATTGCAATGGAGCTTAGCTTGGCTGCCTCTGCCTTGGGAACAGCCAGGAATGCTCTGAGTGGGAGCTTTGGGGCAGGTTTGGGTCTCTCCTGGGAGCTGGGGGGATGGAGTGGGGGCTCTGCTGTGGGGTGGGGTCTGCAGGGCCCCCAAGGCCGAGTGCTGCCCTTGGAGGTGGCTGGAGCCAGTTCCAAGGTCAGGCACAGCTTGGGAAGGGTCTCCCTCCTGCCTTTTGGGGTGGGTACCTGCTCTAGAGGAGGTGAATGTTCAGTGGGCAGGGTGGGCTGGGGGCCAGGGCTGTGCCAGCTGGGGATGGGGGCTGAGCTGTGCC
This sequence comes from Lanius collurio, assembly GCA_020086605.1. NCBI lineage: Eukaryota > Metazoa > Chordata > Aves > Passeriformes > Laniidae > Lanius > Lanius collurio. The sequence goes on from JACBWW010000088.1 coordinate 1,396,299, forward strand.
CCCTGCCCACCTTGGGGGGGTTCCATAACCCCGTGCTGGCTCTGTGATGAGCTGGCAATCTGTCCGGTCTCAGCAGCTCAGGGACACTGCAGGGTGTCCATCCCCCTGCTCAGGGCCCGAGGGGACCGGGCTGGACTGGGGAGGGCACAGTCCCAGCTCAGGGGGGGCACAGGAGGGAGCCGGGGCATCCCGGGGTGCTGCTCGCCCTGGGCAGGGCTGGCAGCGGGAGGGATGGGTGCCCACCCCGCCTAGGTGGCCATTGGGCCTTTCTGAGCCCCGTGCCAGTGTTTGTGTCTCTGCCCGGGGCTGGCAGCAGCAGAGCAGGGGGTGCTGGTGCTCCCATCGCTCCCACCCCTCGCTCCCAGCCAGCGCTGGCGTGTGCACCAGCAGGTCTCAGCAGGCTTCCCCTCAAACCAGTTTGCAGCAAACTTTTCACCCCGCTGGGCTGGGACCAGCAGAGCAGGACTGGGGCAGCCCCAGGGTTCTCCCACGGGGGGGTGCAGCCCCTCCGGGCTGGGCACCAGTTCCCCTGTGCTCTTCCGTGGCATTCCGTGCCCTGTTCGGGCACCTCTGCCTGCGGCGGGGCTGGGACAGGCACTGCGGGTTGGGGTCCCACCCTGCTTTGGCTGCTGGGCTGCAGCTGGCAGAGCTCCAGCCCTGATGCTCAGGAGCCCTGCATGCTCTGGGATGTGCTGGCAGGGGGAGCAGGGAGCGCCCCTTCCCCAGACCTTCCCCTTCCCCAAACACTTCCCTTCCCCAAATCAGCCGCTGGTCACAGCCCCCTGCACCCCCCATGTGCCCTGCTTTGGTTTTGGGGGAGCTCCGTCGTGCCAGCCCTGCTCCCCCATCACCCCCAGCCCCCACGGGACTGACAGAGCCTCTCCCGGCTGCCACTCCTGTACAATTCCCATTTATTATTCTGAGATCTCATTCCAGAGAAGTCCAATAACCCCTGAGAACCTACCGGGCTCCCCCCAGAGCCCCCGGGGCTGAAGCAACAGAACCTTTAAGGGAGGGAGACGCAGAGGGGCTCTGGGTGCTGGAGAGTTTCCGAAAATAAAAAAGAAGGAGAGAAACTCTGGGGCAAGCATCTGCCCCTGTGGCACCCCGGGCTGGGCTGGGGGTACTCCTGTCCCCAGGGAGGGGTCCCTGTCCCAGCACGGTGGCAGGGGCTGTGCTGTGCCCCCTGTCCGGCTCAGGGGGGGGATGGGGAGGCGCAGGAGAGTCCCGTGGGAGCTGAGGGCATCAAAGCTGGGAGTACAGGGAGTTCTCCATCTCCGGCGGCAGCTTGGCGTGGAACGGGGTGAGGCCCACCCCAAAATCTGCAGGGAGAGGGGAGAGAATTGTCAGCACGTCGGGGAGGGGCACATGGACCCCCAGGGGCACCACAGGGCCTGGGGGGCACAGGGAGGGCACTGGGAGAGGACACAGACACCCCCAGAGCACAGCAGGGGCTGGGGACACAGGGAGGGCACATGGACCCCTCCAGGGCACAGAAGGGGCTGGAGGGCACTGGAAGGGCACACAGCCCTCTAGGGTACTGCACGGGCTGGGGGGCACAGGGAGGGCACACGGACACTGCCCAGGACATTGCAGGGGCTGGGGCCACAGGGAGGGCACACAAACCCTTCCAGGGCACTGCTGCAGGCTGGGGAAACAGGGACAGGAGCCTGGCCAGCCCATGCCAGGCCAGAGGGAGCGGGATGTGCCTTGTCCCAGCGGGGCAGGGAGCCCATCCCCGTGACATCCCAGCAGCCGGGGCGGTCCCGGGAGGTCCTTCCGTACCCATCTCGGCCTCCAGGCGCCCGGGCGGGGGGTTCTTGCGGTGGTCCTCGGTGTGCAGGGTCATCTCGTCGCGGGAGGCGGTGGAGAAGGGGCACTGCGTGCAGCTGTAGCGGCCCCGCGTGTGCTCCCACACGATGCGGCTGTTGGAGGAGTGCCCTGCAAGGACGGGCAGGCAGGGAAGCACAGGGATCGCCCCGGGATCACTCCCGGGATCGCCCGGAGCCGGGTGCTGCCGCGGGGCTACGGGGGCTGGAACCCCCCTGCTCCGAGCCCCACACGCTCAGGGGTTTCCTTCCCAAGGGAAGGACCCTGAGTCTGGGAGCAGGGAGCCAGGGGTCTAGCCTGGGCTGGTACTGGGGGCACTGGAGCCCGGGCAGCTGCTGCTGCTGCTCCTCCTCCTGCTGCTTCTGCCCTCGGGGCCAGCCTGGGGGGTTTTGGGGGGGGTGCAGCCGGAACCCCCCTGCCTCCGAGCCCACCTGGGCCGCATCCCCTCTCCGCGTGGCTCCCGAAAAGGAGGGAGCCCGCCCTCCCCCTCTGCTCCCCAGGGAGCACCGCAGTGCCCCTAGGGCCTTTCCCGTCCCCTATGGCCCCCCCCCGCCGCCCCCCTAAATGATCACTCGCGGAGTATGTG
>JACBWW010000088.1:1399063-1510927 GCA_020086605.1 Lanius collurio
GGGGGGCTTTTGGGATGGAAGGGGAGGAGGGGGCCGGATCCTCGGCTGGACGGCGGCGGGTCCTCCTCGGGAGCTGCTGCTGGTCAAGGCGGGAGCAGAAGAAGGTTTGCCCCGCACGGCTCCGCGCGCTCACCTTGGCTTTTCTTCCAGACGGCGTTGGAGACGCTGGGGGGACCGTGGCCCGGCAGGAAGGGACGCAGGCGGTGCTGAGCCGGGGGCTGCGCCAGGCCATAGGGCGAGGGGGGCACGTAGGACAGGAACGGCCCCGGCACCGAGGACGGAGGTGGCCCCGAGAACCGAGTCAAGGACGACGGCCCGAACAGGCCGGGCTCCAGCAGCGGGAAGGGGTGCGGGGCCGGCGACACCAGCGGCAGCGGCTCCAGCGAGCCGGGCAGCTCGGGCAGCCCCGTGGGCAGCGCCGCCGGGGCAGTGTCCGCGCCCGCCGCCATGGCTTCTTTCTCCAGGGGCCGGAGAGCGCTCGGGAGCTTGGGCAGCCCCTCGGGTGGCTTGGCCGGGGTCTCCTTCTCCGGGGCAGAGGTAGCGGGGGGCAGGGCGGGCCTGTCGGCCCTAGGGGGCGGCGCTGGGCCGCTGGCGCTGTCGGAGCACACGTGCAGGTGCTTGAAGAGCGAGCGGTGTGTCCGGAAGCGCAGCAGGCAGTTCTCACACCTGGGCGGTCGGGAAAGCACCGTCAGGGCTGACGCTCCCCCCGGCATCGCCCCCAGCACACCCCGCTGCAAGGGGGGCTCGGGGATGCCCGGGAGCTGCCAGGTGTCCCCAGAGGGGACGGGATGGGGACAGGGAGCAGCGGGACTCACTTGAAGTAGCGGTTTGGCTTGTAGTGCACCTTCATGTGGGCCATGAGGTCCTGCATGCTGGGGAAGGTCTCGGTGCAGCCCAGGGTGGGGCAGTGGAATGTTTTGCCTGAGCAGAGAAATTCAGAGAGAGATTCAGCACCAGCCAAGCTGGGCCCCCAGCATCTCCCACGCTCCCCCCACTCCCATCTCGTGGAGCACCACCACGGGCCCTGCCTCAGCTCTGAGCCCTGCTCTGCTCCCTTCCACCCCAAAAAGGGCACGTGGGGTGTCCTGGCCTTACCCTCGAGGGACTGCGTGGGTCTGTAGTGGACCTTCAGGTGGTCCATCAGCTCCTGCATGCTGGGGAAGGCCAGTTTGCAGCCGTAGCTCGAGCACTGGTAGTGTTTCCCTGCAAGGACACAGATCCGTCGGGCTCGTCCGTGCCCCGGCTGTCGCTGTCCCCTCCCCGGGGCGGGGCTGGGCTCACCTGGGACAGGTCTGCGCTTCAGCGGCCGCAGCTCCGGGGCCGGGATCCCTGCGCTCCCCGGCATCGGGGCACTGGGCAGGGCTGGGTCACTGCAGCCTGCGGGGAGAGGGTGTGAGGCTCAGCCCTGCCAAACCACCCGTCTGCCCTCCCCATCCCTTAAAAACAGGGGAACGGGGCCTGGGGGTCTGGCTGGAGAGGGCTGGAGCCCTCCAGGGTGTGAGAGCTGTGAGGGGCTTTGCTCTAGGAAAAGCTGAGGTGTGAGGGTGAAGCCCGATGGTGTCTGGAACACGCTGGGTGATGCCACATGCACACCCATCTTGGCACAGCTGGGCACATCCCCATAGGGTGGGATTCGGCCAAAGGGACCTCCAAGAACAAAGGCTTCCCCCCTGCTCCTCCCCGACTCCTCTCACCACCCCTGAGGACACTCACCTGCCCCCTCTGTGCCGAATTTCCCCCGCAGGGAGAAGGTGGCCACAGCCTCGTCTTTCTCCGTCTTCATGACCTGGCAGGAGCTGGGCACAGGCACAGGGACACGGCTGCTCCTCCCGGCGATGCTGCACCGGGAGCAGAGGAGGGAGGTCAGATCCCAGCCTGGGACCACGTTGACTCCCTCCTCCTGCTCCTTCTCCTCCTCCTCTTCCTCTTTTTCCTCCTCCTCAGCCCCGGGAACGACCCTTCCACCCGGGGCCAATCCCGCAGGAGATCCCGGCTTCACAGGGGCTTTGAACCCAGAGCTGGCACTGTCCCGTTCTGCCTCTCCTGCCCCGGGGCGTCCACAAAGCCCCCAACTGTCTGCACAGGCAGCACCAGGATCCTGCTCGTGTCCAGCCCACAGCATCTGCAGCCAAAAATTCCCCCAAAGTGCAGGATCCCCTCCAAGGCACAGCCAAACTAGGGACTGCCAGAGCTGTTCCAGCCTCCTGCTCCCAAGGCTGGGGGGAGCTCCCCTCAAAATTCCAGAGGGTTTTCCAGCCAGGAGGAGTAGCAGGTCTCACGGAGTGACTGGGAGTTGGTGATGGGCGCGTGGGGACAGCTCCTGCCCAAAATGACATTGGCTTGGCCTCACCACGCCTTGGCACGAGGCTCCCACATGGATGAGCCAAACTCTAATTCCCAGTGAAAACCATCTGGAAAACCCCCTCAGTCTGGGAGACTTCTCTGTAGTGTCTTAATGTTGGAGTGAGAGAGAAAAGGATGATCATAATGGCGATAATAATGCTAATAAGTCATAAGCAATGATGAAAATAAGGACAAAAGGATAAAATAAAAAAGATGAAAGGGTAAAAATATTTATAATAATGCTGATAATTATAATTATGATAGTGATAATAATTATAATAACTATAAAAATTATAATAATAGCAACAATAATAAATATCAGTGCTGGGACTGTGAAGTGGCCAATGCTTCCCCAAGAGCTCAATAACTCCTTGGGAATCTCCTGGGGATCAGCTGGGGATGGGGATGGGGCACCCCATCCTTCCCATTAACATCTGCTCCAGAGGCATTTTCCCAGCTTTTGGCTCTGGGGGGTCTGGCCCAGCGGGGCTCAGCCTGGCCAAGCCGCACCCAGCAGCTGTTCCTGCAGCACTCAGCACGCTGGGATAGCAGCCCAGTGGGAAATAAATCAGCGAGAGGGGAAAATCCATGTGGGATTATTCCTGTGTCTGCTCACAGCTTTGTCTGAGGGTTGTGGGGCTTTTTTTTGTTGTTGTTTTCTCAGCTCAGTGGCCTCAGGATGGAATCAGCCAACCATGGAGGGAGACTGGCCATGGAACAGGGAATCTAGGGGAGGGTTGGGGCTGGTCATGGCCCAGGAGGGGAAATTCAGGCCTGGATGGTGGGGATGCTCCATGTCCATCCTTCATCTCTGCAGGATAATGGGGTAAACACAGAAAGTTTAATGGAGCTTTGTTTATCGGGTAGAAGTGAGGTTTTGGTGGGAAAAAAAGGTCTTGGGAATCTTCTTTTGGGGGAGACAATGCTGAAAAGCTCAAGGCAGGGCTGTGTCTGTCTGCCCAGCCCCGGGCAATGTCCCTGTGGCACCACCACGTTTTGGTGCCCGACCCTGAAGCCATCAGAGCTTCAGAGCTGCTGGAGTCTGCAGTGAACCAAAATTCGTGCTTCCCTGCTGGAAATGCCACTCTGGACCAAAGCTGGGTGGCACAGCCTGTGCTCAGGACCCCTGGCAGACCCTTGGCACCGATGGTCTCCAGATGAGCCCGAGCAGAGCCACGGCACTGGGAGCTCAGCTGCAGCACAGGGAAGTTTTTCCAAGAGATTGGGAAATCCTTCCTCAGCAGCACCACAGCAGGGGACAGGGAGCTCCTGGTGCTCCAGGGGCAAACCCAGCAGTGCCTTTGCATGTTGGAACCTCCGTCCTGTCCCTCTGGGGTTACAGAAGCCACTCTCCATTTCCCCGTTGCGGCATCCCAGTGATGCCCTGTAAGCTGATTGTTTCCTTGGAAAAGCTGGGAAAATGCCTCTTGAGCAGATCCCATGAGGGCAGGTGGGATGGATGCTGGGCTTGTGGCCCCGATGTTCCACACAGGTGACATGGCAGAGGACATGGTGGCAGCACCACGGCATCACCCTGTGCCCAACCCAGGGACTGGTTTTGAAGAGCAGGTGGCACCTGGATCATCGTGCTGTCATTTGTCACCTCCCATGGGATGGTGGCCAACACTTCTCCTCCTCCAGGACTGTCTGTTCTGCAGCCCTGAGCGTGACATTCCAACCCAGGTGCTGCTGACCTGCCACTGTCCCCATCCCCAGTGACCTCCCGTGGTCACCAGAGATGTGATTGCCCCAGAAATGTGACCCCCTGGTGACAGGATTCGTCCAGAGGCAGGACTTCCCCCTAGAAATATGACACCCCCCGAGATGTGCCTCTCCTGGAGATGTGATCCCCCAGAGACAGGACTGCCCCAAGATGTGACCACCAGTGCAAACCTGCCCTGGAATCCCCAATCTTGGATCCACCGCTGTTGCTGTCATTATCTTCAGGGTTTTCCTGCCACAGGTTCAGCCTCCCCAAAAAGCTGCTGACACCAAACTCTCTCATCCCAACCCCCGTGGGGCGAACAGGGACCCGAAAAACCCTTCCAGGGCTGCCAGCCATGAGGGTGGGCAGGATGTTTGCAGCCGCCGGTCACCTCGCGCAGGCTCTGCTGCTGATTCAGTGAATAATTAACACAGCTCATCCCCCTCAAACCATCCGGGGGCTTTATCCATAGCCTGAGACTTTTCTCAACCCACCCCGGGAGGATAAATGGGACAAATAATCCGATTTGAGCATCTCAGTGCGTGCTCTGAGGCCCGAGGATGAGGAGGCTCCCCCCAAACGCGGCTCCTCGGCACAGGAGATGAGACAAAGGCTCTGAACAAGGGGCTCATGTGATTGCAGCCGGTGAGCGCCGGGAGGACCGAGGAGCCGCCGGCACAGCTCCCCCAGTGCCACAGGGTTCAGACCCACAGCCCCAAGTCAAACACACCCTGTGGATTCTCCTAGTGCCTCCAGATATGGCAGGGAGCCCTCAGAGAGCTGGGTGTGCTGGGGGGAGGATGTTCCAGGCAAGGTGGGTGCCCCAACCCTGGCATGGGCTGGAGTAAAGCCACTGCCTCGGTGCTCTGCCCCTCCCTGCGTGGGTTCCCTGCCCTCCAACTCAGAACCCGCATGGAGAGCCCCAGGAGCACCCCCCCGAGCCCAGGGACAGGGTGGGCATCCAAAGGGGTGACACGAGCCCTGTGCACGGCCCCGCTGTCACATCCCCACGGTGCCCACGGGGACAGCTCAGCTCAGGCCCCTCTTCCCTCTCAGAGGCAGAAGCCTGGGGATCCCCAGTATCCCCCAGCTTGCTCCAAGCCCTGCTGCCATTTCCTCACATTCCCACACCATCCTGGTGCCCCCTTTTACCTGCCTGCCTGTTGATGGCCAATCCACCCAGCTGTACCAGCTCTGCAGCTGGAAAAAACATCCTCCTTCCCTTCAGGAGCCACCTGGGGATGGTGGAGCTTCCTTCCTGAGCCTGGACAAAGCTGACCCCGAGCAGCAGCACCGGGCAAGTTCACACCACGACCAAGACCAGGAGCCCCCGGCTCTGGCAGCAACAAAGTGGCTCCCACAGGTGTGGGAGGATGGAGGAACCACTGTGAGATCCTGGCAGGTGCATCCCGGGATGTGAGGGGGGTCCTGGTGCTCCCACAGGCCACACACCTGTCAGGACCCAGGGCAAGTGACTCCCGGGGCTCCCTGTCCCAGACAGCCCCATGGGAAGCCCCCATGGCTACCGGTTTCTGGGGCTGGTAGCCCCCCATGGGCCATACACCCACGGCTACAAGTTCTGGGGGTAGTGACATCATCCCGGCCACCCCTGCCATGGGCAGTGGCCTCGTGCGCCGGCGCCCACGTGGGCATCAGCCCCGGGACTGGTGCAGGTCCTGGCTCCCTGCAAAGCCCCGGTACCGCGGGCCCCGCTCCGGTACCGCTGTTGTCCCCAGTGCTGGTCAGCCCCGGTGCTACTCCAGCCCCAGGTGCCAGGACAGCTCTCGGTCCCTGTGCCCCCTGAGGTGCCAGCACATCCCTCCGTGCTGGTTTGTCCCTGGTACCGATCCAGCTCCGGTGCCAGTCCACCCCTGGCCCGGTACATCCCCCTGTGCCAGTGCTTCCTTCCCGGTGCCAGCACACCCCGGTGCCGGGGTACCCCCGCTACCGGTACAACCCCGGTGCCGATACAGTCCCGGTGCCGGTACACCCCCGCCGGTGCCGGTGCATCCCCGGTGCCGGTAAAGCCCACGGTGCCGGTCCATTCCCCAAACCCGGTGCTCCCCCCGGTGCCGCTCACCCCTCGCCTCCCCCGGTGACTGCCGGTCCCTTCCGGTCCCTCCCGGTCCCTCCGGGCCGTACCGGGGCTGCGGCGGGGCCAGCGCCTCCCGGGTCGCGCATCAGCGGCGGGGCGGCCGCGGGGCCATTTTCTGTGCGGAGCTGTCGCGAGAGCGGGGGGAGGAGGAGGAGGAGGATGACGAGAGGGAGGAAGGAACGTGCGGAAGGGCGGACGGGGGCCTCGGGGGGGGGGCGGCCCCGCCCCGCTGCCCCCCCGGCTGCTTTTCCCGGCGGATTCTCCCCACCCCGCATCCCAGCGGCTGCGGGCAGCTCGAGCATCCCGGGGTTTGGGAGCATCCCGGGGGGTTGGGAGATACGGGGCTTTGGAGCATGCCGGGGGCTTTGGAACATCCCGAGGGATGTTGGAGCATCCCGGGGTTTGGGAGCATCCCGGGGGCTCAAAGCGTCCCGGAATCCCGGAGGGGGAAAGACATCTGAGCATCCTGAAGCTTTTGGAGCATTCCAGGGCCCTTGGAGCATCCTGGGGTCTCAGATCATGTCAGGGGCTCGGAATATCCTGAAGGTCTTGGAGCATCCCAGGTCTTTTTGAGCATCCTGGGGCTCTGGAGCAGCCAGGGAGACTTCAGAGTACCCCAGGGACTTTGGAACATTCCAGGGACAGGAGTCATGGAGGATCCTGAGGCTTTGGGGGGCTTTGGAGCATCTTGGGATCCTCAGAGCATCCCAGGGCTTTGCAGTATCCTGGGGGCTTCAGAGCATCCTGGGCTGCTCAGCTCCTGAGCCCTGTGGGAGCCCCTCAGAGCATCCCAGGGCCCTCTGAGCATCCCAAGGTCCTGGGAACACCCCAGACTCCTGGGAACACCCTGGACTCCCAGGAATACCCCTCCAGCTCATCTGTGGCTCTGAGGAGCAGCCCAAGCCCCTTGGATACTCCAAGATCCTGAGAGACCCCCAAACTCCTGGAGCCCTTTGGAGCATCTGGAGCTCTCAGGAGCACCCCGGGGAGTGTCTGAGCTGGCCCAACTCCCATCTCCCACTGACAGCACCCACTGCCGGGGTGGTGCCCCCCATTCCTGTTCCCCCAGCCCCCAGGAAGGGCTGGAAGGTGAAGAAAGGAGTTTCCAAAACCTCCAGAGTTTCCAAAGCCACTGTTTTTCCTTCAAATAAAACCAGACACATCTCCCTTGCAATCTGTAGTGCAAGGACTCGTAAAAACCTGTGATTTACAGGAAAAATCATCCCACGGACTGCAGGGGCTGGAAAAGCCCCTCATGGTGGGGGGTGCAACCACAATTTCCAGCACGGAACTGTGAGGAACTTGCAATTCCATGGGGAACTTCCCATCTCAGTGGGGTCCTGCCCTCTGTTAACTCCACCCTGGAGGACACAGAGTCCCCTGAATGCTGCTGGACCCCCAAATCTGAGGTGGGGAGGTCTGTGTGACACAGGGGCAGTTCCAGTGAGGGCTTGGGAGAGAGGAAGAGGAGGGCTGGGGTGTGAGACCAAGCCGGGCTCTGTGGGATCAGAGAGGAAGACTGGGTGTGGGATCAGGCCGGGCTCTGTGGGATCAGGGAGGGAGGAAGAGGAGGGCTGGCTGTGGGATCAGGCCATGCTCTGTGGGATCAGGGAAGGAGGAAGAGGAGGGCTGGCTGTGGGATCAGGCCATGCTCTGTGGGACCAGGGAAGGAGGAAGAAGAGGGCTGGCTGTGGGATCAGGCCATGCTCTGTGGCATCAGGCTGTCGTCACTTCCTCCGGCGCCGGGCCTGGCGGGGGGAGGCCGGACATGAGGCAGACGTGGGGCGGACATTCCAGCCCTGTTCTTCCCTCTCCCTGCAGAAAACCTCCTGGAGCAGCCCCGGCTGGGCCTGAGCCCCCCTCCAGCACCCCCAGTCCCAGCTGTCCCGCTGCCCCGGGCCTTTGGGATGTCCCTGGATCCGAGCCAGCCGAGGATCGCGGTTGCCACCCTCCCATCGATCCTGACCCCCGGCTCCCGCCAGCTGCGGGGCCCAGCACCCCTCTGACACCGCCTGGAAAAGCTGTGACAGTTCCCTGGGCTTTGTCTGAGAGATCCTTGGAGTTTTTCCTGGGAGAATCAGGGAGCGGTGGCAGCACCTTGGTCCTGTTCTGCCTCGCCGCTGCCCCGGCTGTGCTGAGCCCCCCGGAGCCACAGCGGGATGTGGAGATGCCTGAGCTGGAACGTTGTGAGAGCTGGTTTGTGCATTCAGCGTTTTTTGGAGGGTTCATTGTGGGAGGAACGGGGCTGGAACTCTGATTTGTGTCTGCCCTGTCACAGCTCTTGCCACAGCGACCTTGGGAGCTGGCACCAGGGTGAAATACAACCCCCAAACTCAATATTTGAGTCAAAATTGCTGAGTCTGGTTATTTCCCATAATTATTAACAACGATTCTGTCCATACCACGGGGCAGTTTCAGTCCCAGGGTACGAACAAGCATCAAAGAGCCCGTCCTTGCTGCAGGGGTGTCCCCAGCTAAAGTGGACACCGGCACCGTCCGGGACACTCCCGAGGAAGCGCTCGCTCCACGCCAGCGTTGGTGGAAAAACTTCACGGAGCCACCACTGGTGCCTTGGGCACAGCGTCTGGAGGTGGGGTGGGAGGATGGTGACCCTCTCCTGTCCTCCATCTCAGATCTTCTGCACGTAATTCCCAGGGAAAAGCCCTTCCTTGCCGTGCAGCCGGCCTTTCCACCAGCCAGAGGCATCTGGGAAGGGGATAAAAAGTCAGGTGTGGTGCCAGCACAGCGGGGAGAGGAGATGGGCAGGGCACGAGCCTGGTACCTTCCATGAGGATGTCAATGACGTCCCCAACGTTGAAGCTGAGCTCGTCCACATCCTGCCCGATGTACTGGTAGAGTGCCTGGCACCGCGGCCTCTCCGCCTTGGCCTGGGGCTTGGGCCGCCGGGCTGGGGGTGGCCGCTGGCTCACGCTGCGCCGGCGCTGCATCCTGAGGGGTGGGAGGGATGGGGTCCTCACCGGGAGGGCAGGAGAGCAGGGGCTCTGCTGCTCCTTCCTGCCCACCCTGCTGCCCCACACCCATGGGGTGCTGTGTGCCTGCAGGTGGGTGCTCCCAGTGCGGGGACTGGGAGGACTGGGGCGAATGAGCTGCATCCTCCTGCCCATCCTGAGGTTCTCTGTGCCTTCAGGTGTGTTCTCCCAGTGCAGGGACTGGAGAAACTGGGGTGGGATGAGCTGCACCCTCCCTCCCATTCTGCTCTCCCCATCCATGGGATGCTCTGTGTCTGCAGCACAGGTGGGTGCTCACAGTTCAATGACTGGGGGAACTGGGGCAGGATGAGCTGCCCCTCCTGCTGCCCCACACCTACAGGATGCTCTGTGCCTGCAGATGGGTGCTCCCAGTGCGGGGACTGGGAGGACTGGGATGCACAAGAGCCTGGGAGATGTGTCCTGCCAGCAAAGCCAGACTGCCCCACTCTGGTCCCTTCCTCAGAGAGGAAAGCATCTCCCGGTGCTGGTGGCAGTGGGAGAGGAGGATGGGGCAGGGAGAGGGACGTGGGACAGGACCTACCCGGCCACCCCCTGGTCAGGCACGTTCAGGAAGTCCATGTTGTGCTCGGATGGGGGCCGTGCCCTGGGCTGGTGGCCGGCACTGCGGCCAGGAAGAGCCACGGCCGGGGGACCCCGCATCTGCTTCTGGGGCATCTTGTAGGTGTCCCTCTGGGCCCGGCCATCACCATGGGGGAACTGGGGACCCCCGTTCCTGCAGGGTCCTGGAACACCCCGTCCCGGGGAGGCATTAGAGGGGGGCCATGCATGGCCTGCACCCCCAGGAATCCCCCACCCTGGTACCCCCTCCTCACCTCTGGGTGCTGGTGGGGCACTTCGGGAGGGTGCTGGATACCTGCTGCCACCTCTGCCCTGCGCTGCCCCCTTCCTTGTGGGCTCTGGGGGGACATGAGCCCCCCGTTAGGTGACAGTCCTCAGAGCCAGCTGTAGGGGCTGTCCCCCCATTTGTACCCTGTTCCCCCAGCTCCCCGTGCTGCCCCATCCCCAGAGCAGAAGTGGCTCCTTCCCAGATGAGACACAAACCCCACAGGGTACACCCAGCCCACCTCGATGCTCCCAGACCTCCAGTGGTGCCCTGTGACCCCAGCGCTCCTGCGTCCCCCTTCTGCCACCCCCCAGTGCCCTGGCACTCACTGGCATTCCTGGGGAGCCCATCCCCGATGCTGACCGTAAGAGTTTTGCCTCCAGCTTTGAGGGTGGCCACGTCGCCCTGTCCTCTGACGAAGGTGACGTTGCGGGTGCCACCGCCGCCCCAGCCCTCCTTCTTCACCCGAAACTGTAGTCTGGGGGCAACAGAAGCTGTGAGGCTGTGGTGACAGGACCCTGTCCTGCTTTGTCCCCTCTCCTGGCCCCCATCCTTACATGTCCTTGAAGGAGAGGGGCAGCTTGGAGTGGGTGAGCTCCTCGAAGCGCTTGCACAGGAGGCTGATCAGCTCCGTCTTGAAGATGGACTCCAAGAAATTGTCGGCACCGTTCTCATGGAGGATGAAGAAGTCATCCTGCCTGGTGCTGGGGGACATGGGAGTGTCAGTGGGGGGCAAAGCTGATGACAGCTGGGCTGGGGGGGAGTTGGGGACCCCACTGGACTTGGGTCCACCATGAGGAAATTTGGAGACGATTTAGCTGGAAAACTGCCTGACATCCAAAGCCCCATCTGAAAAGCACCCTGTGGGGAGCCTCCTCCTCAGGGCTGGATGCCCCCATGGATGAGGGACTGGGGAGCACCATGCCATGGAGAGGCTGCTGGAGGTGAGAGGGGACGCCCAGCCATACAGAGCCCATGGGGAGGGACACACCTCAGTGAGACACCGCTCACTGCCTGCAGCTCCACCTTCTTCTTGAGCACCTCCTTGATCTGCCCCTTCTCAGGCCCCTTCTTCACCTTCTCCCGCCCAATCAGGTAGAAGTACTTGGGGGTGAGGATGAAATCCCGCTTGATGGGCTGGGAAAGGGCAGGAGAAGGGGGTGAGGGGGGTTTGCTGGGGCCACAAGCCCCACACACACATCCCACCCAAGGAAAGCCACCAGGAGCTGCAGCTTGGCTGGTCCCCAGCCCCAGGGGTGTCCTTGTACCTTGAACCTCCGGTCGTATTTGGTGATGGAGTCGGCGAAGTCGATGCGCTCCCGCTTGGCCAGGAACTGGCGCAGCTCCGGCCGCTCCTCCATGCCCAGGTAATCGCCCACAAAATTCCTGTTGATGCTGTTCCTCCGCCGCTCTTTGAAGTTGTAGAGGATGCTGGCGGCTGGACGGACCCCGAAGAGGGAGATGTCGGACAGAGGTCTATGCTGGTGGTTCAGAGCCCCCCAAACCAGACGTGGTCCATGGCAGTAAGGACTGGGCATTGTTTTATGCCACAGGAGGAATCCCAGCTGCTTGAGCTTGGCTGTCTTTGAAACCCATTAATTGCCTTCAAAAAACCTCCTGCTGTGGGAAGGAGGGATAGACCCAGCTGCTTTCTGGGTTTTCCTCCTTGACTTTTTGCTGCTCATTTGGGAAAACCCATGATGGGATCAGGCAGGGACCAGTGGCTTCTCCCATCCTTCTGCCAACACTGAGTCCCAGATATTCCCTTCCATCCCTGTGCAGGCCATGAAATGCAGAGTGAGACAGCACAAGGATCTGTTTCTCCTATTTCCTCCCAGGGCTGGAAATAGGAGCAGGAAATCTGTGCTCTCTTTTCAGAGTGGGGAAAGACTCCCAGCATCTCACAGGCTGGCTCCTCCATCACCCAGTCACCATTAGTGCCACGATCAGGAGCCAGGCTGCTGCTCTGACAGCTGGGCTGTCCCACTGCAAGGCACCCTAAAAGGGCTCTGGGGTGTCCTCGTCCCTGGCTTTGCCCAGCCTTACCCTCCTCTCTCATCTGCTCGTATTTGCGGATGGCGATGTGCTGGCGCCAGGCCTTCTGGATCACCCGGGCAAAGCCGTCGAATTTCCTCTCCCTCATCTCCTCGAGGAGGAAGAGCTGGCAGGGACAGGCAGTGCTGAGCCAGGACACCCCAAACCCCGCCCAGTGATGCCCAGCCACGGGCAGTGTCCCCAGAGGAGTCAGCGCCACCCACCGACTCAGGGTTCTTGACGAACACCTTGCTCCGGCCCATCTGGTACTGGTCTGGGTCCATGTTGACTGAGCGCAGAAGGTGCTGCACCCCTTGGCGCTCGTCCCCACGCCACGACGGCCATGTCTCGGGGGTGAGGATGGCATAGCTGTGGGGAGAAACCAGGGTCACAGAATCCCACAATCATTTGGGTTGGGAGGGATCATAAAGCCCATCTTTTTCCACCCCCTGCCCTGGGCAGGGACACCTCCCACTGTCCCAGGCTGCTCCAAGCCCCAATGTCCAGCCTGGCCTTGGGCACTGCCAGGGATCCAGGGGCAGCCACAGCTGCTCTGGGCACCCTGTGCCAGGGCCTGCCCACCCTCCCAGGGAACAATTCCTTCCCAAGATCCCATCCAGCCCTGCCCTCTGGCAGTGGGAAGCCATTCCCCCTTGTCCTGTCCCTCCAGGCCTTGTCCCCAGTCCCTCTCCAGCTCTCCAGGAGCCCCTTTAGGGTCTGGAAAGGGCTTTGAGCTCTTCCTGGAGCCCTTTCCTCTCCAGATTGTATGTCCCCAACTCTCTTAACCTGTGAAGCTGTGACAGGGCCTCCCCACCCTCACAGGGAGGGATTTCCCTCTAACGAGGTGCTGTGGGACACGGCTGGGCTGTGGATCTGCCAGCCCCATCCCAGCAGCCGCTCACCGTTGCAGGAACTTGTGGAAGAGGCGGCGGTAGGCGAACCCTGCCCGGCGCACACGGATGTTCTCCTTCAGCCCCAGGTACTCAACCTGATGCTTCACCCTGTGGAGCAGGGAGGTACAATGTGGGACAACAGGGCATGAGGGGACCTAAAGATGCACCCTTTAGGGCAATGTGTCCCCACGCTCCATGTGCTCTGCTGGGTCTGAACAGCTTGGAGGGACCAGCTCAGGGCTGCAGTTTCTGGAGGAAAGCTGGCTCTGGCCACATCTCCATGGCCAGGGTCCCATTCTCTGGGCTCTGTGGGCTCTCTGTTACCTGCTTTCCTCCCAGTCCCGCGGTTTCTTGGTCTCGTTGGGTTTGATGCAGCGGATGTAGTGTGGGGTGCACTTCATGAGTGTGTTCACCAGGTCGTTGGCCTGTTTCTGGTGCAAGGATCGACGTCTGTATCATCAAAGGGAGCAGTGGGAGCACAGCCCCTGCCACGCCCCAGAGGAGCTGCTGCTCTGCAGCCCATGGGACACACCTTGATTTTGGAGCCTGCAGTGGTCGGTCTTCCCTTTTTGTCAGAATCAAGTTTTTCTGGGAAAAGCATCCGGATGAAACCACTGGAAGGGAGGTGACAGTCCCCAGGTGAGAGCTGCCAGGGTCCCCAGGCTCAGCACGGCCTGAGCTGAGGCCAGCTCCAGCTCTGCCTTCTGCTGCTGGGAAATCCTGGACTGTGGGGCTGAGTCCCTCCTCCCTGACCACCCCCAAAAGCAGGAGCAGAGCTGGTGGGTGATCCCACTGGTGGGTGATCCCACTGGTGGATGATCCCACTCTGCCCAGCCCTGGGGATACCCCCGGTGCCCATGGAGCGATGTAGGACTGTGGGCACCCCAAGCTGTGATGCCCACAAAGGCAGGACCAGCCTTTAAGATCTGGATGTTGAGGATTCTGCCCCGTGCCCCAGCCATTTTGGGGTGCCCCAGGACCCCAGCACTGCCAGACTCACAATTCACTGCTCTGCATGAGCTCGATCAGGTCGGTGAACAGCACGTCCCGGTTGCGCTCACAGAAGCCGTTTACGTCGTAGGACACCTGATGGGACAGGAGGGGACCTCAGCTGCAGTGGGTGGGGCTGTGGGGTGCAGGGTGTGGAGTTTGGGGTGCCCTGCCTACCTTGCCAGCATAGTGGTGGATGACAAAGCCCGAGTTCCAGCTGTTGAAGTGCTCGTGGGTGCCCACAGCCGCCTGCAGTTTCTGCAGCAGGGTCTGGTCAGCGCCCTCGCCCGTGGCGTGCATGGTGGCACACACGTCATCCAGGACACTCATGATCCCGGGAGGGTTCTGGGACAGGGACAGGGAAGCCATGGGTGTGGTAGGGCCCATTCCTGCACCTGGGCACTGCTGCTTCCTGCTGAGCCACAGCTTAGAGATGGTGCTCTCCCATGGGTGCTGGAAGTGTCCAAGGCCGGGCTGGACAGGGCTTGCAGCACCCTGGGATAGTGGAAGGTGTCCCTGCCCATGGCAGGGGGTGGCACTGGATGGGCTTTAAGGTTCCTGCTAACCCAAACCTCCTGTCCCTGGGTGCCTCTGCTCCCCAAAAAGCCTCCTCGGCAGAGGGGACCCCACTCACCAGCTTGTTCTCTATCAGGTCACACACCACCTTATTGTTGAAGTACTGGATCTGCGTCCACTTGATCCCCTCCTGCACATATTCCTCCTGGGGAAGCACAGGGACAGCTGGGTCGGCCCTGAGCCCCTGGGATGTGCTGCAGGCCCCCTGCTCCAGTGGTGCTGGGGAGGAGGGGGGTGCAGGAATTGGGGTGCTGGCACAGCCCCACAGCCCCCAGCTCCACCCCCCTGTACCTGCTCTGCCTTCAGGGTGAGCTCGATGAAGATCTGCTGCAGCTTCTCATTCACAAAGTTAATGCAGAATTGCTCAAAGCCATTTTTCTGCACAAAATATGGAAGACGAAATGGTGCTCAGTTGTCTTCTGCTCCTCTGGCTCCTTGGGGGGACCACAACCAGCAGTGCTTGGGTGGTACTCCAGGGACCCTTCTCAGGGCCACCTGATCCGGGTGCTGTCCTTGCTGTGGGAGCAGGGCAGACATTCCCAGCTGGGCTCCTACAGCCCAGCCACACACACCTGGAATATCTCGAAGCCATAGATGTCCAGCACCCCGACGCTGTACTCCTCGTACGGCTTCTGCATCGCCCGGTTGATGGACTGCGGGGACAGAGGGGACAGTGTGGGTGCAGGGCAGTGGGATTGGCTGGATCCTGGAGCAGGGGGTGGCCATCCCCTCTCAGGCCCACACACCTCCACGAGGAAGTCGAAGACGCGGGAGTAGAGCCCCTTGGCCAGCGCGTCGCGGGTGTAGGCCGCCTGCTCCACGTTGAGGGTGACGGTGATGGACTCGGAGCGGCCGCCCCACTTGCTGTCCATTTTCCTGCTGGTGACCTTCTCGTTGAGGCGCTCCTGGTCAACCCCCAGCAGGTAGGCAGGGAAGGCCAGGGCTGGGCAGATTGGGGGTGGTCAGGGCTGTGTCCTCCCCACCCGGCTCCGGCAGCAGTTTAAGCCCTCAGCCCCATCCAAGTGCGAAGGACAGCAGTGGGACAATGACCAGGGACATGGGATGGGTCCTTCCTTTCCCAAAGTGACACCTGCCATCTGTCCCCTGGCTAATTAAGCTCTGTCTGCTCGCTGCCTCAGTTTCCCCTTGCCTAATGTGGGGAAGGTGCTGCTGTTGCCTCCCTCATCCACCACAGTATCACAGACAGAACTAGGTTGGAAAAGAGCTTTTAAATCATCAAGTCCAACCTATGACCTAACACCTCCTCATCAACTAAACTGAGTGCCATGTCCAGTCCTTTTTTAAACACGTCCAGGGACGGATGATCCCTGGGCAGATGACTCCATTGCCAGTTTTCCACTCATTCCCAAGGGTCCCTGTGACCGTCCCCAGCTGTCCCCTGGAGCCACTTGGCTACTCACAGTCAGTGTTCTCCACCTGGGCATAGTTGCCCTTCTCCTGGAAGCTGATGTTGCCCAGGTGCAGGATCCCCGCCACGATCTGCAGCACCAGCTGCTGGTCCTCGCCGCGGATGCCGATGACCTGCATGGCGTTCTGGGGGTGCAGGGAGCCTGTGAGCCCCCGCCTGGCCCCAGAGCCTTTGGGGACTCCCCTCCTTCCTGGGCACTCACCATGGTCTCATGGAAGTCACTACGGTCATCTGTGCCCTCCACCTGGTAGGTGTCTGTCTGGTTCAGGTAGAAGTAATAATCCGGGCTCATGATGCCCAAATTCTGCCGCTGCTCTTGGGACGCGCCTTGTATGAGCTGGGAGGGGACAGGGGGCTGTGGTCACCCAGCTCCTGGCCTCCCCCTGCAGCCTGGTGGCTCCAGGACACCCCCATACCTGATAGTAGATGTGGAAATTCCTCTCGCACTCGTTCTGGCTCACCACACGTGACTTCTCCAGCAGGAAGTTGGAGATCTTGCCCCCGTCGGGTTCTCCACCCCGGCTGAACTGGATCTCAAAGTATTTTCCCTGCTCCGGCACAGATCCTGCTCAGAGCGGTGGCCCTGGCTGGGGGAATTCCTCATTCTTCTCAACCCCTTCCCCACCATATTTTTTGGGATGCTGGGATTTGCAATCCCTGGCTGGTTCATGTGGAGACCTCATCACTCCCTCAGTTGCCCCAAAGGGGGTTGGAGCCAGGTGGGGTTGATCTCTTCTCCCAGGTGATAGGCAACAGGACAAGAGGAAATGGCCTCACATTGCCCCAGGGGAGATTTAGATTGGATATGAGGAAAAAATCCTTCACTGAAAGCATGGTCAGGCACTGGAACAGATTGTGGTGGAGTCACCATCCCTGCAGGGATTTAAAAGCCTTGTGGATGTGGCACTTGGGGACACAGCTCAGCGGTGGCCTTGGCAGTGTTGGACCCGATCTCAAAGGGCAACTTTCCAACCCAGCTGGGTCAGTGACTGTGCTGCAGGGCTGACCCCCTGCACCCACCCTAGGACTGGCGTGGCACTTACGAAGCGGCTGGAGTTGTTGTTCCGGACAGTTTTGGCATTTCCAAAAGCCTCCAGCAGCGGGTTAGACTGCAGGATGATGTCCTTTACGTGCTGGGGACAGAGCAGGGACAGGCTGAGCAGAGCTGTGTCCCCCTCCAGGCCTGGGGACAGATCTGGGGCTTTGCGTGTCCCCAGGCCTGGAGTGGCTGCCCCATGTGCCACTGACAGCTGTGGGGATTATGGGCTGGCATGGTGGGGATCAGTGGGGAGGTGACATGATGAGTAGCAGGGAGGACAACAGACCTACCTGGACCTTCTCCCCACCCCCAGACACTTTGGAGATGTAGCCCATGATGTATTTTGCTGCCACTGTTTTCCCGGCTCCGCTTTCTCCGCTGTGCAAACGCCAAAGCAGAGG
Organism: Lanius collurio; assembly: GCA_020086605.1. Lineage (NCBI taxonomy): Eukaryota > Metazoa > Chordata > Aves > Passeriformes > Laniidae > Lanius > Lanius collurio. Next base: position 1,416,403 of record JACBWW010000088.1, read on the forward strand.
AGATGTGAAATTGCCCCACCAGAGCCACCTGTCCTGGGGGTTTGGGGATGGGTCCTGGAGCAGGACCAGAGGGTGACTGTGAGTTTTGGGGACTGTGGCCACACCCCTTGGAGGGAGCTGCCCAGGGGTATTGGTGTGAGCAAAGTGTGGCTCGGTGAGCTGGTCCAGGCAACACTGAATTTCTTGTCACCGGATTTAGAAGGGGAGGAGGGAGACTTGGGAGCCTCAGAGGGAAGTGTCTGGCCTTGCCCCACATCCTGACCATTTCCCTTGCAACACTGCCCTGGAGAGCTGCACAAGGCTCTGGCCCTGCCTGGGACCCCCCTGGTCACAGCCTTGCCTGGTGGCCCAGGGAGTCCCTCCAGAAACCCCAGGACCCACCACTCTTCAGCCACCTCTTAGCTGGGAAGCCCCTGGGCTGGGGAGAAGGAGTGGTGTGGACAGATGTCCTTGGGGGCAATGACACCCCAGCTGTGCCCCAGTGCCTTCCAGTACCTGATGATGACGCACTGGTTCTCCCCGTCGATCAGCATGTTCCGGTACATGTTGTCAGTCAGGGCGTAGATGTGGGGGGGATTTTCATACTGGGCCTAACCGGGGCACAGGGACAGCGGGGCTGAGCACAGAGCAGCCCCCAGCTCCCTTCCCCAAACCCCTTAACTGCCCACAGGGGAGTCAGCCTCCTCACAATGACCCTAAACAAGGCACCCGGACAGTGGGGCTGAGCATAGAGCAGCCCCCAGATCCCCCTCACTCTGCCCATGTGAGAATCAGCCATTTCCCACAAACACCGGCTCATCAGCAGCGTGTCTGGTGTTTTCTACCCCTCCCCTCCTCCTTGGGAGGCTCGCTGGGGCTGAGCTGCCTTTTACCATGTTTGGGTTGCTTTAGTGTGCATTTCTGAGCTGAATTTCCCGGGAATGTGGATTTGCTGCTGGGTTTCTTGTTGGAAGCACTGACCCCTGCAGCATCCAAGGGGCTATGGAGGATGGGGACCCTCAGGGGACGCCCTTGGGGGTTTTGCACGGAATTAACCCCGAATTGCCCCCGGCAGCCTCACCGCGCCCTGGTACAGCTCGATCTCCCGGTCGGTGAAATACGGCATCTGCTTGAAGGGGTTCACAGAGATCAGCACAGGCCCGATGTAGGTCTGGGCAGCAGGTCAAGGGCCGTGTGTCCCATCCCACGTCCCTCCTTCCCACTGCCCAATCCCACCCCGCAGGCAGGACGGTGGGTATGGGGTCCCTGCCACATCCTGGCAGCTGCACCAGGACTGCCATGAGGGATTCCAGCTCGCCACAGGCAGAGCTGCCGTGCCTTGGGGTACTCCCAGCACGTCCTTGGCCCCGGAGGGTCCCCTACGGTGTGATGGCTGCAGGAGCATCCCCTCAACTCCCTGGCCCGGCTGAGGATCGGCTCCAAAATCTTCTCCAGCATCCCGCAGCCTCCTGGAATTCACCCTCTGCTCACGCTCCTTTTTGCAGCAGGAGCCCATCCTGGTTTTACATCCAGGGAAACTGAGGCACAAAGAGGAGAAGAACTGCGGCTCCTGCCTTTCCCCGCCGAGCAGCCACTCTGTGCCCTCCCTGCAGCATCCCCGAGTCACTCAGTGCAGGCAGGGGCACGCAAAAGCAGGGAATTGCACCTGAAGGAGATGGAGGTTGGGGATGGAGCAGGTGGAGTCATCCCAAGCCTTTGATATTCTATTTGTGTCCCAGTTGAGAGTGGGACAGTGGGGCAGGGGGCGAGTGGCCGAAGGGCAGGAAGAGGGAGCTTTTCTGGGAAATGGAGAAGCTTGGGTTGTTGAGTCATGGCTGGACAGAGCCCTGCGTGCAGCAGCACAGAAAAAAAAAGGAAGAGAGAGGCCGCGTGGGGTGCTTTTCCCCTCAAGAAACAACAGCAACAAAAAAAAAAAAAAAAAAAAACAAACAAAAAAAAAAAACCCTAAAAAAGCCAAGCCCAAACCAAGCCCCAAAAGCGTGTAAAGTCCCAGGACTGTGGCGGGAGGTGGCTGAGTCACAGCATCGCCTTGTAAGGACAGAGCCACATCTTCAGGGGAAATGCAGCGGCGTGGGCAGGAGCCTCAGCCCCGGCTGAGCCCTCCCCGTGCCCTGCTATGCCCCTCGGGGCTCTGGGATGGTACTGGGGCCATGTCCTCAGGCGGGTGTGGGGTGAGCAAGGCCTGGGAACACGTCCCCGTCCTCCTCCAGAGCTGTGGCGTCCGGCAGTGCCAGCTCAGGGGTGGCAGCGGGGAGCTGGAGCAGCTCTGCGTCCCCTGAGCTGCATGACTGTGTCCCCTGTGTCCTGGCACCGCTGGGGACAAAGGGTGGCACCTCCTCCCCGTGCCTGCGGGGATGCTCCCGCTCCCTCCTGGGATTGCCTGGATTTGTGGGGGGTTCAGAGCAGCCAGGACATGCTGTGGGCATAGCTGGGGGTGGGTGACAGCAGCAGGGGACGATGGTCACTGCTGCCACCGGGGCGACTGCTGCCACCCCCATCACAGGCAGGGGGGTCCCTGTGTGCTGGGACAGAGGGACACTGTGGGTGAGAGGCTTTGCTCGTGGCTCTGTGGCTGCAAAGGAAGGATCAAGGTGGGTCCCGGGGCATGGCAGGACAGGAGATTTGGGTGCTGTGTCTCTGCCAAGTACAGCTCAGCTCGGGAATGGCGGCATTCCCCCAGCCCATGCCAATCCTGTCCCAGCAGGACACAGGATGCTGCAAGTGCTGGGGCAGCTCCAGTTGGTGCCGTGCCCTGACAAAGCCTTGGAGCCCATCCGGGCTGCTCCCCGTGCCTGTCCCCACTGCCTTGGCAAGGATACAAAGATGAAATCGTCCATGAAACGCTTCTTGAGGTTCTCCACAATGGCCTCCTCGGAGATCTTGGGCAGCAGCACCATGTCATCCACGCCGCTCTGCTTGACATTGTGGCTCTGCCAGTGGAAGCGCTCCTTGCTGCCCTGGGGGCACAGGGACACAGCGACTGTGCCGGGGCCGCCTCCTGCCACCAGGGTCACCTCCTGCCACCAGGGCTGGCTCTGACCTCCAGAGCTACCGGCAGCCGGGACCGGTCCCCGGCTCAGCTGTCACTCCAAACCAGGCACATCACGGTGCAAACGGAGGAGTTTGGCCACACTGGGAACTCGCAGAGCTGGAAATTCAGTGCTCTGGGGCTTGTCCCAACCCTCTGGATCGCTCCTGACCTCCGGGCAGCCGGAGAGGAGGAGACAGGAGCTGCCCCAGCCCCCCTCACCCGGGTTAGTGAAAGATAATGAAGCAGTTGATGCAGAGATTATGAGCCAGAACAACGCAGGGGAAGGGTTGTGGTGGCATCCTCTGCATCCCCACGTCCTCCTTGCACCATTGTGCCCCTGTGTCCCTTCTCCCTGCCCAGGGAGATGCCAGCTACCTCTGCCCAGCTGTCTCCAGCTTGCCCAGCTCTGTCCCCCGGGGGCTGTGGGGCAGCAGCAGAACTAGGCTGGGATTTCAGCCATTGTGGGGTAAACACAGCCCTGGGCTGGGAGAGGGGGATTTCATGGTGCAAAAGCCACCCAAAGGCCTCCTCTCGTCTTCGATGTCCCCAGAAACAAGCTGGGCACAGCTGTGGTGCCTGTGTGGCCCTCGACATAGTGCCCAGGAGGGGACGCCCCATCTTGACTGGTCTGTGGCCTCTGTGTCCCCATCCCCGCGGTTCCTCTTTCACCCCCCCTTGCTCCTGTCACCGATTTCACTTCTCCCCCATCAGCCCTAGCCTCTTACTCTTTCCACTTCCCTTTTCTTCTCCTCTTCCCCTTTTGCTTGGTTTTACTGTAGGCTCTCAGAATTTCTGGGCTCTGGATCCCAACACCTTTGGAGGCTCCTGGCAGACTTTTTGCTGGGTGCCCCCAGCCCCCCACAGCCACTCTGGGGTGTTTGTCACAACCCAGCTCCATCAGGTGCTGCTCCCCTGCCCACCTCCCTCCTCCCTGGGCTCTGCAACCCGAAACACCCCTGTGCCCCCTCTCCAAACCCCAAATGCAAATCAAGGCCCCACAGCTGCTGAAGGAGCTACTGGCTGTGTTGTCCCACCACCTCCTCTTGGGGTGCAGAGAGCTGGGTCAGCTCAGGGGGCTCGGGAGGTCCAAGGCTGCTCACACAGCCTGACACCACCCAGGGAGCTTCTCCTCTTCCTCCTGGTTGTTGTTTACGGGCCTTTTTCTTGCCTTCATCCTAACATCCCCCAGAAAATCCAGCTGGAAAAACACTGTCAGGTTCAGCTGTCCTCTCCATGTCACTGTGGTGTCACCCAGGGAGCTGCCAGGGACCCCAGGAGCTGCCCAGCTTCACCCTAGCCTGGCCCGAACCCTGGGCTTCAGGAGAGAGAGCCCATGGGCAGGCAAACACCTCTGTGCCCTGTCCCCATCACCCCAAACTCTGGGCTGCTGATTGAGGCCATATTAAGGCAAATAGGATTTCCTGCACTGAGAGCTCAAAGGTTTCGAGCTGACACTGGGAGATTGTCCCTCAGCCCCACGACTGCTCAGAGCTGTCAGTGCTGAACGTGTCTTCACCTCCTCTTCCTCTGGGCCAGCTCAGGGGCTTTCCTGGACCTGCTGGGGCACCTGGTGCAGACCAGCTGTGAGGAAAACATTGGCTCATGGTACATGAAGGGTTTGTCCTGGCTGTCTGCAGAGTTCTGGGTGTTCCTGCCCCGTTTCTGGGAGCATTGAGCGTGCCTGGCCTCCCTGAGCATGTCGAGGTGGGGTTTGCAGGGCCAGGGCTCACTGAACTGAGTAAAATCAGGATGCAGAGGAATTAGGATCCCTTAAACCCTGGTGCTGCCCAAGCTCAGTGCCCAGGGAGCTCCCATGGGATGGGGCTGCAGGTGACATCCCTGGGGGGAGTGGGGCCACAAATTAGTTTGCTTCCAGAGGTTTAGGGCAGCAGTTTCTCAGTCCCCTGCTCTGTCCAGCCCCAAGACAAAGCTGCCCAGGGAAGGGGGCCTGGACCAAGCCATTCCACCCTCATGCCAAGTAGGGAGAAGCTTGTCTCCCCCTCCACCTTCCAGGTGCCCTTTGCAGCCCCTGTGCATGAGAGACTTCCCTCCAGAGGTGACAGGTGACATGTGAGGAGCCCCTCAGCACCCCCAGCTGTGGGATGGGTAGTGCCCGGGGCCAGGATGCTCCTGGGCAGGGAGGGGAGCAGCCCTGCGGTAGCACTTGCAAAACATCGTGTTTTTCCTCAAAGCTGAGGTCAAACCACAAAAGAGCCCTGCAAGCCTCGAGCAAGGAGCGGATGCAGCCCAAGGTGGCACCTTTTGAGTGGAGATAGGCTGAGCCCAGAAGCAGCAACACCTTAAAACCACCGGAAAGCCTTGAGAGGAGGAGCAACAGCAGGTTTGTCACATCAGTGTCACAGCCAGGCACAGGCAGGGGTTGGGGATGGGGGCTGGCCCTGGGGCTGGGCCCTGGTAGGGGTCCAGGTCATGGCTGTAGATTCCCTTGGTCCTTCAGGAAGCCACAGAACAACTACAGGTGGTGAGGAGGGGGCAGTGGAAGCGTCTTTGGTGACAGTATCTGAGCAGCCTCTCGGAGATGACAGCCACAAGCGTGGGCAGCAGAAGGTTTCAGCCCCCACTGTCCCTTGTTCCCTTCCTGTCTGGGTGCAAATAGCTGGGGACAGCATCACGCCCAGGCACGTGAGGAGCAGAGCTGTGAGCAGCAAGGACACAGCTGTGGCAGCCCCCTATGCCAAGTCTGAGCATCTTCCTAATTCTGAGAGCTTTCATCTTCCTCTTCTGCCTCCAGATCAGTTTCCAGAAGTGGCCACTGCCCTCTCAGCAGCCCCTACGTCCTCCCTGCAGTCCCTGGCCCCTGGCCCTGCAAGGTCTGACCATGGGGACCAGGACCCAGAGGGTCCCTCCTGGCCTGGGGCTGCCACCCCCACCCCACACTCTGCCCCACCAGCACCACCAGTGCTCAGACCAGAATCACCAGTGAGGACATGAAGGGCTGTCCCGTGGGTGCCACAGCACTGACAGCAAAATCCAAACCTCTCCTGCCAGCACAGACCTGGTCCCCTGGTGGGTCCCCCCATCCTGTCCTGGGGGACAACAGCCCCCAGCCCCCCACACCCACCCCTGGCTGCTGCTCACCCCAGTGCCTACCCAGCCCCAGTCCCCAAGCTGGGGAGCACTGTCCCCTCTCCAGCAGGGACATGGGGCAGGCCCCTGGCACCTCCCAAAGCAGTGAGGGACTGCGCTGGGAGCAGGGCAGGGCAGCCCTGAGGTGGCAGAGTAGGAGGTGACACCCCGGGGTGCCCGAGGGGAGCAGGGTGGGGTCCCCAGGAGCTCGCACTCACCATGATGTCTCCGTGTCCCTCCCCGGCCCGGGGCGCTCGGGGCTGCTGTCACCGCCGGCCCGGGGCCATCCCAGAGCGCTTCTTTTTGCCTTTGTGCTGATTGTGACGAATTATTTTCCCTCCCCTCACTTCCTCATTTTGCACGTTTGTGTGGGGGTGGCGAGGACAGCGGTGCCTTTGCTATCAGGGGACTTCGAGGTGGCCCTGCCCCGGGTGTCACCACCTCTGCTGCTGCTGCGTGGCACCGAGCTGGGGAGGGAGCGGGTGCTGGACAGAGCCCAGCAGGGATGCTCAGAGCCTCGGTGAGACCTTTCCCCTCACCCTGCGGTGACAGCTCGATGTCACCTGTCCAGAGGTGCTTGGTCAGTGCTGGGGGGTGGCTTTAGGAGCAGGATGACTTTGGTTGAGGGGTTTTTGTTGTTGTTGTTGTTGTTGTTGTTTTTTTTTTTTTAATAAAAGAGGCCCCTCTTGAGGTGCAGAGAAAAGCAGAGTTCTGGGCCACCCTGTCCCCACTGTCCCCTGCAGAGTCATCGAATGATTTGGGGTGGAAGGGACCTTAAAGCTCATCGAGTGCCACCCCCTGCCATGGCAGGGACACCTCCCACTGTCCCAGGCTGCTCCCAGCCCCAATGTCCAGCCTGGCCTTGGGCACTGCCAGGGATCCAGGGGCCTGCCCACTCTCCCAGGGAACAATTCCTTCCCAAGATCCCATCCAGCCCTGCCCTCTGGCACTGGGAAGCTATTCCCTGTGTCCAGTCCCTCCAGGCCTTGTCCCCAGTCCCTCTGCAGCTCTCCTGGAGCCCCTTCAGGCCCTGCAAGGGGCTCTGAGCTCTCCCTGGAGCCTTCTCCTCTCCAGGTGAGCACCCCCAGCTCTCCCAGCCTGGCTCCAGAGCAGAGGGGCTCCAGCCCTGAGAGCAGCTCCATGGCCTCCTCTGGACTATCTCCAGCAGCTCCACGAGCTCCTGCTGTTGTTCCCCAGGGCTGGGGCAGCTCTGCTGGTGGGGTCTCAGCTCAATGGGACACACAGGCGCAATCCCCCCTCCCCTGCTGGCCCAACATTACCAACACAGGTCCTCTCTGTGCCACAGGGTGCCAAGTGGGAAACTGTTCCCCCATGTCCTGGAGCAGCTCTGGGGGCATCCCCACCTTTCCAAGCTGCTCCGGCCCCCAGCGAGAACCCTCCCCTGCTTCCAAACCCCTCCTTTGGTGTGAATTGTGGTGCTGTGGGTGCCCAGACCAAACCCTGGGACTCGAGGAACACAACTGGGAGCAGAAGCTGTGCCCAGGATCGTAGCTACTCCTTTATTATAATTCATGCCTTACGTCGCTCCTCCTCAGAGTTAGTATGTTAAACATTGGTCAGTAGATATATATCGATATAAAAACGATGAAAACACCCCCTCCCCTCACCCAGAGACGTCAGACCGGAGCGTGGCACCAGGAAGGAAGAGAAACGAGGTTTGCTGAGCACCAGAGAAGCTGCGATCAGCTGGAGGAGCAGGTGGACACAAAAATACAGCTGGGAGAGGAACACACTGGGGCTCTGCTCTGGGGGAAGGGGGCTGTCCCCTCCCTGCACCGTAGGGATGGCCCCAAGGGAATGAAACGTGGCTTTGGACAAAGGTTTCCCATTGCTGTGATGTGGAAAGGCCTGAAAATAATTATAGGAATAACAATTGTAATGCTAACAAAAAGCACATGCTTTGGAGAGTTGAAGTCAGTCTCCTGACTGAGAGATTGGCCCAGGTTTGGCCACGAGGTGACCTGGAGGAATTTCAAGCCTGCTCTTTTTCCCATCACTGGGGGCCTCCTGCGGGCAGAGGAGTGGGTGGCACTGGGACTGGCACCTCGAAGCCACAGCCACATGTGGCCAGGCTGCCTTCGGAGGCAAAGCACCTTTTGGAGGCAAAGCACCTTTGGACGTCAAGCACCTTTGGAAGTGAGGCCGCAGCAGAGGCTGAGGCAATCTCTGGGCAGGGCCCTGCCGTGCCAGGCCCTGGGGACACCGTGACAGGAGTGTTCCTGTCCTGCATCCTCCTTGCTTTGCTCCCTGAGCCTGGCACAGCCCTGCTGCCCCGAGCATTCCTCTGCCCCCAGCTCAGCTTGTGCTTCGAGGGATCCAAACTGCTCCTAAAAGTGACAAAGGCGTTCAGGACAAACAGGGCAACGCACACCCCAAGCCAAGGCGGTCGCCATGAGAGTTTGGAGACCCCCCTCCTCTCCCAATTAAACTGGTGTCACCGCTCTGCCCACGGGGTGACCACGTCCCCTGCTGCCAGTCCTGAGGCGACAGGGCACAAACCAAGGGGACAAAACCCCTGCTCCAACCCCCCTCCCCACAGCGGCTCCTCTTCATCCAGCGCCACGCTGGCCCCTCCAGGCACCTGAACCCTCCTCCCTGTCTCCCCCTGGATCCCGAGGGAAGGGCAGCAGCCCCGGGGGTGCCCAAGCCCCGTGGTGGTGCCCTGGGGACACGGAGTGGGATGAGGCAGGAGCGGGGCGAGCAGTGCCGCTTCCCTCGGTGGCTCTCGGCCGCTACTAATAAATAACAACATCAGAATTTCAAGTAAAGTCCCTGCTCTGCCCAGCTCCCCCCTCTCCCAGCACTCATCCAGCTGGGGCTGCAGTGATTTAACTGGGAACCTGCCATGGTGAAGCTTGGGGGCCAAGGGGGTCTGTGTGGGACGGGTTTGGGGGACGCCGGCTCCTGCTGGAAGCGTGAGCGGAGTCTGCTTGGGAGCCAGGGGAGATTCCCAGGACAGAGAGGGAGGGCATGGCTCGGTGGCCCTCGGGCAGAGCTTTGGCCTTCCAGTTTTGCCACGGGGGTCCCACTGTGTCCTAGTGCCCCTGGCAGGTTTTACAGCACATTTGTCGGAAGTAGGTCCGGCTGCAGAACTTGAACTTGAGGACGAGCGGGCAGTAGGCCACCTTGTTCACATCCTTGCACTCTGAGGGGACACAGAGAGGGGAAGCAGGGTCACAGCCGGGCTGAGGGCATCCTGGGGGGGTTTTGCCAGGGAGCTGAAAGATGCAGCTGTGATGAAGACGCTGCTGAGGACCTCACTAATGGAAACTGCTCTGTGCCAAGGTGCAGTTCCTGCATTTCTCTGGCTGGCCTGGGACCAGAGGGGCCCAGGGCCACAGAGTGGCCTCATTTTTAACAGAGTGATTTGGGTTGGAAAGGGCCTTAAATCTCACCCATTTCCACCCCCTGCACAGGCTGGAGGTGCAGAGATCCATCCCTGAGGCAGGGAATGCCTGGAGAGGGGATGGGCACAAGGCCAGGGTGGGAATGTTCCTGCTCTCACTGGGTAGAGAAATCACGGAATTACAGGATGGTTTGGGTGGGAAGGGACCTTAAAGAACATCTTATCCCATCCCCTGCCATGGGCAGGGACACCTCCCACCATCCCAGGTTGCTCCAAGCCCCGTCCAACCTGGCCTTGGACACTTCCAGGGATGGGGTCTCCCGACCCTAGAGTCCAACCCGTGCTGTGCTGGCTCTTCTGGCCCTGTCCCCAGAGCTGGCAGTGCCCCCGTGTCCCCTCCCCAGAGACTCCTCACCTTCAGGGTTGTCTGTAGGCCCTGACTCGCACTTGGTCTCGCACTGCTGCATCCCGGGGGGCTGCAGGGCCTCCACGCACTCCATGGACGGTTGCCCGGTGTGAGCCAGGCACTGGACGGATCTTCTCTGCTGGCCAAGGCCACACTGGGCTGAGCACTGTGGGGACAGCACAGAGGGAGCTGCCGTGGCCACCACGGCTTTAGGAATGGGACCAGGATTGTTAGGGGTGCAAAGGGTGCTGGAGGCGGTGGTTCCTTCCCTGCCCAGCTGGGACTCCTTGGAATGAGTGAGTGCTGTGGCCCTGCATCCCCAAAAAGCTTGGTTTGATTCTCCAGGGCTTGGGGATGATCCCTCCATCCAGCCTGAAATCCCTGGCCTTTCCCAGGCCTCCCGCACCCCAATGTCACCCTGTGGCTCAAAGGGTGTTGGAGGGCAGGGACAACTATCAGGGTCACCCCACTGGGCTCTGGAGGGGACCAGCAGTGGCCTTGCTTGTCAGTAGGGCCAGCCCAGCTCTGCTGTCACTGCCCTGCTGACCACCAGATACCCAAGGGGACCCCTTCATGACTTCTGTGGGGTCCTGCCAGGCCCAGGACACTCTTAGGGTCAGCTCTGCCCTTGGGTCACCATAACAAATGAGGCAAAAAGGGGGCAAAGAACATTGCCACGGGGTCCTGCTGTCCCCTGGACAGTTGTGGTGGCCACACAGGGTTCTGCTGGCTGGTAAAAGCCTTTGGCACCGCAGGATTTGAAGGGCTGGAAGGCTTCTCCTGCAATGCCTCCTTGAGGAGGGCTGTCCCTACCTCTCCCCACTCGCCGGTGACCCAGCGGGGTGGGGGGCAGCGCCGCAGGTTGCACCTCATGCTGGTGGGGGGCTTGGTGGCCTCGTGGCACTGGGAGGTGGGCAGGGTCATGCTGTGGTCGCCGCTCTTGCACAGGACGATGCGGTGGCGGAAGCCGGGCCCGCAGCTTGGGGTGCACTGCAGGGACAAGAGACATGGTCAGGGCAGCCGGGAAGGAGGGGACAGAGGCAGCTCTGGCTCCCCCCAGTGCTGCTCCCACCTCTCCTGAGCTACAACATCCCCCACTCTGCGCTCTCCATGGCCATCACTGGTGACCGGCACTGTCCTCCCACAGAGCAGCGCCCTCAGAGAGGTGAGGATGATGTCAATCACTGAATCAGAATATCCTGAGCTGGATCCCACGGTGATCATTGATTCAGCCTCTGGCCCTGCCCAGACACCCCACCAATGCCAGCCTGGGCATGCCTGAGAGTGCTGCCCAAACGCTCCTGGAGCTCTGGCAGCCTCGGGGCCGGGACCATTCCCTGGGGAGCCTGGGCAGTGCCAGCACCCTCGGGGGGGAAGAACCTTTCCCTGAGCTCCATCCCAAGCCCTGACGCAGCTGCAGCCGCTCCCTGGGCTCCTGTCCCTGTCCCAGAGCAGAGCTCAGCCCCTGCCCCTCCACCTCCCCTCGGGAGGAGCTGCAGCCCCCGAGGAGCCTCCCCTCAGTGTCCTCTGCTCCAGCTGAACGAGCCAAGTGCCCTGAGCCACTCCTCAGACCCTTCCCCAGCTCCATGTCCCTCCTTTGGCACTCGCCTCCGACCAGTCCAGGGCTACCCACTCCGGAGGACACGTTTGGTTGTTGCAGGGCTCCAACATCTTTGGCCGTGGTTGGGTGCAGGAGGCATCATCCAGGGTTTTCTCCTCGCTGGCAGAGATCTTCCTCTTGCAGAAGACACTGCGGGTCCGGACGCCCTCGTTGCAGCTCCGGCTGCACTCAGACCAGTTCCCAATGGTCCAGCTGGAGATGAGCCAACAGCAGAGCTTGGAGGGGTGCGCTGGGATGAGCTTGTCCCCATGCTCCTGCACAAAGCCCTGCTCCTACTCAGCCACAGCCTCCTGGGCAGCTCTGGCTGAACCACAGAGTTCCTCCACAACTGCCCTTCCCCTCCAGGAGAGGAGCCAGGGAGGGGCTGGGACAATTCCCGAGGGACTCACTGAATAAGGGACACAGAGGAGAAACCTCAACCCCATACCCCAGCAGAGCTGCTCCAGCCAGGCAGTGTCACCCCTGGCTGACATTCACAAGGAATTTCACCCTCTTCCACCCTGGCTTCCCCCCCTGCCCCCTGCACGTGCCCCAGGTACTCACGCTGGGGGACAGGGCTCGGTGTTGCAGGGCCTCTGCCGCTCAGGCACTTTGGTGTCAGCGCTGCAGAAATGGCTGGGGACAGTGGAGCCATCAGAGAGTTTCCTGCACACCACAGACTGCATCTGGCTGCCTGCCCAGGGAGAAGAGGGGAGGGGGAAAGGGAGGAGGAGGCTGAGGCTGGAGCAGGGCCAGGCTGCGGGTGCCGGCCCCACAGCTCTGCTCCTATGGGGTGACACAGCAGCCACTTGGCCCTGCACATCAAGCCTGAGCTTATTGCTCCTTTCATAACCAAGGACTCCTCTGGCACCTCCAGGAAAAATGGATGGTGTGGAATGATGGGGTCAGTGTGTAGATGTGGCACTCTGGGTGCCAAGGTGGGCATCAGGCACAGGTTGCACTCGATGGCCCTGCAGGGCTTTTCCAGCCTCGATGATCCTGGGATGCTAAAGCTCATCAGCCAGAGCAGGACACACCAGAGGATGGAGGTTCACAGCATTCCAGGGATCTCATGCTCCGAGGAACCTGTTCTAACCTTGGCTTTGTGACACTTCCTGGGCAGCACTTCGGGAATAACAGGAACAAGGAGGAACAACACTTGATCCTTGCCTAGCACGTGAGATCAGCCCTGAGCTTTAACCAGGGAACATTATTGAGCCACTCTTTCCTGAACACCAGCTCAGCCCCTCCCAGTCAGGCTCTCCAAAGTACTGAGACACGGCCCAAAGCTCTGTGTCAATTCCTGTGGGAACCAGGCCAAGGGTTCAGGGAAGCACCAGGGGTGTTTCAGTTCCCAGACCATCAATGGGGGGGGGGGGCAGGTCTGTTGTGATCAGCCAGCTTGTCCTTGATCCATCCCTGGAAGTGTCCAAGGCCAGGCTGGACGAGGCTGGGACACCCTGGGATGGTGGAAGTGTCCCTGCCCATAGCAGGGGGTGGCACTGGATGGGCTTTAAGGTCCCTCCCAACCTAAAGCCATTCTATGATTCCATTCATTGCACAGGTAAATGAGTTTAAAAGGGGCTGGAGAGGGATAGGACACAGGGAATCACTTCCCAGTGCCAGAGGGCAGGGATGGATGGGATCTTGGGAAGGAATTGTTCCCTGGGAGGGTGGTGAGGGTGCCCAGAGCAGCTGTGGCTGCTGTGGCTGCCCCTGGATCCCTGGCAGTGCCCAAGACCAGGCTGGACATTGGGGCTTGGAGCAGCCTGGGACAGTGGGAGGTGCCCTGCTATGGCAGGGAGTGGAAGAATTTGATCTTTGAGGTCCTTCCACCCATATCCATGTCCCAGCTGAAGATGGCACTCAGGCTCTTTGCCCTGACACAACTCCCACACGGCTGACAGTGGGGCGGGGCCATTCAGAGACCCCAGAACTCCTCAGAGCCAACCAGAGGCCAAGGCACAGCCGGGGGGGGGTCCCATCTGTCCCCCCAAACCAGCCCAGCAGCAGAGCTCACCCCCTGCACACAGCACGGAGCACTTGGTCCATGGGGTATAGTGCCAGGAGTACTGGCTGGAGCCATCCCTGCCCATCGGAGCGTTGAACTTGTAGCGGATCCCCTGTGGCTCTGTCCGCACCAGCACCTGCAGGAAAGGCACCGCCAGGACATCAGTGCCACTGCAGTGACCACCCAGGTGGCATCCCACAGCCTTGCTGACATCCAGGGCAGGCTCGACTGGAGAACAAGTTCCCAGGTACTTAAGGGTGGAATCATCCCAAAACCTGACGAGTTAGGGAGGGAGAGCTGAGAGTGCCCAGAGGATAAAGCACTGGCCCCCTAAGGCAGGGACTGTGGCTCCTATCCCACCTGGGGTGACCCTTTCAAAGACTGGACGTGGCACTTGGTGCTGATGGTGTTGGGTCATAGGTTGAACTCAAGGGTCTCAAAGGGCTTCTCCAACCTCATGAATTCTGTGATTGATTGTGTGAATTGAGCCCAATTTACCTCTGGTCTCTGTGTCCCTTCACTCCCCACAGCCCCCCCAGGGGCTGATCAGCCCCAATCCCTATGTAGCCACGGCAGGGTCCTGTTAGCCCAGACAGGGGCACACCGGGGGGGTATGAAGTTACCAACCATGACAAAGAGAGTGACATTGGTGGGTCCCAAAGCCTCCAGCGACTCGGGCTCTTCAGGGGACCTCCTGTAGTGGAAGGTGGTGCCGGCAATGTCGAAGCGCCGGGGGGGATCGATGGAGAGCTTCCCATTGATGAAATATTCACCACTGTCCCCTCGCAGTGCTGCCAGGACACGGGACTGAGGTCACACAAAGGCTGGAAGCACCTGGGCCAACTCCAGCCAGGTGCTGCTCACCTGCCAGGCTCAGAGCGGTGCTGGGACAGAGGATAAATGGCACCAGCCTTGGCCAAAGGGAGGGCACAGCTGGGGCCAGCTCAGGGTCACATAGAGCCACAAGAAGGGTGGGCCCAAGGTAGCCATGGTGTGCTTTGAGCCCGGCCAGCACAGCCCTGTGGGGACCAGCAGCAGCCTAGGAAAGGGCAAGAAATCTCTTCCCATGGGATTGATCTCACCCAACCTGAGCTGGGACCAATATTTGTGGACGGGACACCCCCAGGCTGGGCTGGGGGACAAGCTGTGGCCACGAAGCCGGGCTCAAATCCAGCTGTGCTAACTGGGTCGGGGCTGCTGGAGCTGCTGGGTCCCGGAGCCAGGCTGTGGTTGCCCGGGAGAGTCGCTAGAGGGGGATCGGACCGCTCGCTCCATCCCATTCCCATTCCCACTCCGTCCCTCCGCTCCCCGACACTCCGGGAGCGGCTCCGGGCACTGCCGCCCTCGCCAACCCCATCTCGCTCGGGGCAGGGAGGATCCTTGGCACTGCTCCCTCCCTCTGGGATGCCAAGAGAGATCCCGGAGTGGCAGAGCCCGGTGGCAGTGGTCCCAGAGCGCAGAAATCCGGTGTGGGTGGACACAAGGAATCCCCACACACTGGGCAGGGAGGGATGGCGGCACCTCCGATCACAGCATAGGGAGCTGGACTGGAGGGATGCTGCCAGGAGAATCCTGTAGGCACCAAGCAGGGAGCCAGGGTGGGCACCCTGCCCTGCTCGGCATCACTCGGGGGACAGAGAGGAAAAAAGGGGGAAGAAAATCCTCATGAAAGCAGGATTGAGCGAGGCTGGAAAACCAAGCCCGAGTGAAATGTGAGCGTTTGTAATCCGCAGGCTGGCAGGGGGGCGATGCCAGGGAGCCACAGGCAGTGCCAGGAGCTGCAGGGTGTGGGGTTTGCTCGGGGTTGTGATGCTAACACAGGGCAGAGGCACAGACAGGGACAGCAGGGGACACCTTGCCCTGCTGCCTTCTCCTGATCCCAAATCCCAGCCTGGGTGGGAAGTTCTCCTTGCCGGGCCTCTCCCAGAGCCTGTTAATCCCAGGAAAACGGCAGGGTCCGGCTGGGATTTCAGCCTCCCCAGCCCCTCTCACCCAGGTAGTTGATGGACAGGTTCAGCTCCCGGATGTCGATGTGGACGGAGCCCTTGGGGATCTGGATCACCTCCTCGTAACCTGTGGGACAACCGCGGGCTGCTGAGCAGGAATGTTCAGCCTCCAATCCCAGAGCTGCCCTGGGCTGGACTGGAGCACGAGCCAAGCCCTGATCCACTGGGAAAGGATGGAAAAAGAATTTGGGGCACCAAAACGGAGTGGGTCTGCAGCATGGGCTCCTGTGATGGGACTGGCTGTACTGGGAATGTGCTGTCTAGCTGGGATTTCCACGGGCATCTCCCAACCCTGGTTCCCAGCATGAGCTGGGGAGCGGGGAAGGATCCTGGAGCTCTGTGCCAGAGATTTGGGTGCCAGCGGGGACTGGGGCACGGCTTGGCTGGGATTTGTTCCCTCCCAGCCTGGTCCAACCCCTCGGGATGTTTCTCCGGGATGTATCCCCGCTCGTCCCCAGGGGCAGGCGAGGCGGAGGAGGGGTTTGAGGGTGACCAGGCCGTTTGTTCCCTACCTCCCTCGGGCAAGGACTGGTTGAAGACGCCCTCGATGGTCTCGCAGGAGCTGCCGTCCCCCCCGCACACCCGGCACTTGTCCTCCTTGGAGTCGGAGCCCAGCACTCGATCACAGCCCACGTGCTGCCGGAGGGAGCAGCAGGAATGAGCCATCCGGGGGGTCCTTCCCTCCCCACACCTGCCCTGGTGCCCTCAGTGCCCCGGACGCCTCAGCAGCGTCACCTCTGCCACTCCTTTCCGAGGCTGGGAGGGCGCAGACAGGAATCCTGGGATCTAGCAGAGATCGGGATGCCCGTGTGGAGCTGCAGCACCCAAGGGATGCCCTGTCCCTGCGGCTCATGTGTCCTGGTGGCCTCTGTCCCGCTGCCACCGCCCGTGGGGTGGCATTCGGGTCACCAGCACGGCCGCGGCTCCCTCTGGTGCAACCCCCCTTTGTTCCACAGCGTGTTCAGCCCCATGGAGACAAAGAAGATCCCAGAGATACCGGAAGGGAGACAGACAGACCCACAGGGAGCCTGTCTGTCTGCTGGGGGGCTCCTCCCACAGTGCTTTCCTGTAATTAAACTTTTACAGCTCCCCCCGATCCCATTACAAGGGAAATATCAAAGTGCCTGGGGATGCAGACATCCATCCCTGAGGCAGGGAATGCCTGGAAAGGGGATGGGCACAAGGCCAGGGTGGGAATGTTCCTGCTCCCATTGGGTGTCCAGGCAGAGAAATCATGGAATTACAGAAAGGTTTGGGTGGGAATGGACCTTAAAGAACATCCCATCCCACCCCTGCCATGGATAGGGACACCTCCCACTGTCCCCAGACTGCTCCAAGCCCCAATGTCCAGCCTGGCCTTGGGCACTGCCAGGGATCCAAGGGCAGCCACAGGCTGCTCTGGGCACCCTGTGCCAGGGCCTGCCCACTCTCCCAGGGAACAATTCCTTCCCAAGATCCCATCCAGCCCTGCCCTCTGGCACTGGGAAGCCATTCCCTGTGTCCTGTCCCTCCAGGCCTTGTCCCCAGTCCCTCTGCAGCTCTCCTGGAGCC
The DNA here is from genome assembly GCA_020086605.1 of Lanius collurio. Taxonomy (NCBI): domain Eukaryota; kingdom Metazoa; phylum Chordata; class Aves; order Passeriformes; family Laniidae; genus Lanius; species Lanius collurio. Next base: position 1,433,462 of record JACBWW010000088.1, read on the forward strand.
CCTTCAGGCCCTGCAAGGGGCTCTGAGCTCTCCCTGGAGCCTTCTCCTCTCCAGGTGAGCACCCTCAGCTCCCCTTAACCCTGCACTCATCTCATGTCTGTGGGAGCAGGTTGAGGGCAACACTCCCCTGTCCGTCCTTGTCCCCCCCATCCCAGGGGTCTGTCCCTGTCCCATCCCAGTCTGTCCCAGCCCTGGAGCACCTTGCACTCGCCATTGACGCAGATGTCATTGGAGTCCGGCCGGCATGGGGTCCCATCCACCACGGCTGCTGCCCGCTCCGTGTAGAAGTTGAAGCCCTCGGCCAGGCAATTGAGGGAACAGGCCTTGACACCCCCTGGGAGAGGAGCACAGCTTCAAATGGGGCCACCGAGGAGAGAAAAGACGTGGAAAACCAGGAGGATCCCCCTGGAGGAGGGATGCAGGCCCTTGAGCTGGACGCTGACCCCTGGGGGGATGCTGTCCCTTCTGCTCCAAGCCCCAATGTCCAGCCCGGCCTTGGGCATTGCCAGGGATCCAGGGGCAGCCACAGCTGCTCTGGGCACCCTGTGCCAGGGCCTGCCCACCCTCCCAGGGAACAATTCCTTCCCAATATCCCATCCAGCCCTGCCCTCTGGCAGTGGGAAGCCATTCCCTGTGTCCTGTCCCTCCAGGCCTTGTCCCCAGCCCCTCTCCAGCCTGGGAGCAGGGGCTGGATGTGATGGGGAGAGACACAAAGGGATTTGTTCTTATCTGGGTCACTCCTGGCTCTTTACAAGTGCCAACACCCCTCTGTCCACTTTGCCAACAGGGAAACTGAGGCAGTAGCTCCCGAGTTACCTTTCCAAGGTTTTTCCAGCTGCCAGAGCAGAACAACCAAGTTGCTAGGTCAGAAAAACCATTCCTGCCTGTCTGAGGCTGGGGGATCCCAAATCCTTCCCACCAAATGTGACGACAGCACCGCAACAATGGAGGGGAAGGACCTTCAGGTTACAGCTGGAATTCCTGTTCCCCAACAACCTTTGCCAGAGCATCACCCCAGGAACACCCTGGATATCTGGATACAGTGCCTGGAGCAGGATGTGGGTCGAGCAGAGCATTCCCTGGCTGCTGCTGCTGGATTTTATCAAATCCTGGCATGGCTTGTGGCATTTGCTGCCTTTCCTGAGCATGCCAGGATCCCAGCACAGACCTGGCAGAGGCCGTTCCCTCCTGGGTGCACCACCCACAGTCCTGCTCCCTGTGCCAGGGCTGGGAAGCACCTTGGATGGGAGGAATGGGAATGTGCAGAACTGGAAACTCCACCCAGCACATCAAAGGGACAGAGGCAGGGAGGGAGGGAGGGGGCCCAGCTGTGCCTGGGGAGTACCTGAGAGCAGCTGGGGGGAAGAGAGAGCAAAGCTGGGAGAGGGAGGAGCAGGAGGAGACACGAGAGGGGAATTCAGCAGCTTGGAGACATTTTCGGGAGCAGGATGCCTGGGCAAGCCCTGGGAGAAGCTCTGGAAGCAGTGGCCGAGCAGGGGCTGCCCCTGGGGGTTGGGCAGGGAGCCGGGACTCGGCTCCCGTGGTCACGCTGCTCCGTGTGGGAGGAATCCTGCTGCCTCTCCTCGCTGGTCAGTTGGGAAAGGCCTTCCCGTGGGAATTCCTGCTCTTAAAAGTCCCATGGAAGAGGAACAGCGAGAGGGAGAGTGAAGGAGGAAGGAGGGAAGGGTGACCCTGCATTGGTATCCATGTCCTGACTGCCACTGCTCCAGTGAGCTGCCTAGGCTACCTGAGCTCTGGGACAGTCCCCTCACCCACCCTGGGGACAATTCCCAGGCAGGATCTGCCCTTGGAAGACAGGTCACCATCCCAGCCACCAGAGCAAAGGAGACTGGAATCACTGCCCAGCATCTGCTGGGTACAGGAGTGTCCCTGGCACTCAGCTGGCGGGGAGGTGCCCTGGGCATCCCCTTGTCCTTGTGCAGGTGGCTCCAGGGACAACTGTGTCCCCATGACAGCAGCACTGAGCACAGCGAGGGCAGGCCTGGATCCCAGAAAGGTCCTCTGAAACAGCACAATGCCTTGGAATTCCTGGAGATGGGAGAAGAGTGACTGCCACAGTGGGACCTCTGAGCCTGCCCAGGGAATGTTGCTAAATACAATTATGGAATCCTGGAATACCCTGAGCTGGAAGGGACCCTCAGGGATCCTCAGTCCAGCCCCTGGCCCTGCCCAGACACCCCAACAATGCCACCCTGGGCATCCCTGAGAGCGCTGCCCAAACGCTCCTGGAGCTCTGGCAGCCTCGGGGCCGGGACCATTCCCTGGGGAGCCTGGGCAGTGCCAGCATCCTCGGGGAGAAGAACCTTTCCCTGAGCTCCATCCCAAGCCCTGACACAGCTGCAGCCGTTCCCTGGGTTCCTGTCCCTGTCCCAGAGAGGTGAAAGCCCCAGCCGGGCATCATCCTGCAGATTTTGACCCCCTCCCGTCACTCGGGGTCTGCCGTGATTCCTCCTTTGCATGTTTAACAGAGTTATTCAAATCGAATATTTTCAGCCGGCTGCTGCCTCCGAGGATGTTTTGTTCCTCCTGCTTGCCCTCTCCCATGGAGGAATTAAACCTTATTACCATTTCTGACGAGCAATCTCCTGTTTTCCGCAAGCTCCTGCTCCTCCCATCCCTCTCCCACCTCGCTCTCCCCGAACTCCCGCATCGGCCAAGAGGAAAAACGAAGAACGGAGCGAACAAAGCAAAGTAAATAAACAATTACAGCCGCGTTCCACGCGGTATCTGCGGACTGCCGAGCTCAGCGCTCCTCTCTGGGGCTCTGCGTCCCGACCTCGGGCTCCGGGATCGCTGGGAATCAAACAGCCCCACACACAGCTCGACCTCAGGTCAGGCTTCTTCCCTTCCCAAATCCCCGCAGGACTGGCGGCCCCCTCCTCCAGGCTTGTGTGGCACCCCTTGTCCGCAGGGTGGGGGTGCTCCGTGCCCAGGATATTTCCCCAAGAAATGTGGGGTGAAGCCTCTGAGGAACACGAGGCACCCCCGAACCCACCTACCCTTTTGGGAAGCCCGAGCGGCTGAGCTGAGCTGGGGAAGGGGCTCAGCAGAGGCCCAGAGTAAGGATCAGCTTCCAAAACCAAGCTGAGGGGCAGATTCCTGCCAAGCTGGAGGGAGGAATGCGCAGGGATGAGGCTGCCAGCAAAGAGGGGTCCTGGGGAGGTGCTGGCGCCAGCAGGGAGGGAGGGACTGGCACTCCCACACCCGAGTGATCCGGGCACTGCTGGAAGAACCCGGGAGATGAGGAGCAGCCCTCAGTGCCACCCCAGGGTCTGGGATTGAGGGCAGGATGTCAGTGGCCAGGGCAGGACAGGAGGGGGCCGTTCCCTGGGGTTGGATCTGTGACATGGAGAAGGGGGAGGTGCAAGGGACGTTCCCATCTCCCCCAGGATGTGCCTCTGACACCCAAAAGCCACCAAGGGTCACAAAACCCCACAGGCACGTGAGGATGAAGGTCCTCATGCTGCTGAAGTGGCAGAGTCACAGAGGGGGTTGGGATGGAAGGGACCTCAAAAGATCACCCGGTGCCACCCCTGCCATGGGCAGGAACACCTTCCACCATCCCAGGCTGCTCCAAGCTCCGTCCAGCCTGGCCTTGGACACTGCCAGGGATCCAGGGGCAGCCACAGCTGCTCTGGGAATTCCATTCCAGGGCCTCCTCACCCTCCCAGGGAACAATTCCTTCCTGAGATCCCATCCAGCCCTGCCCAGGGAATGGCAGTGGGAAGCCATTCCCCCTTGTCCTGGCACTCCAGGCCTTGCTAAAATTCTTCCCAGACTCCTTTAGGTGCTGAACACAAACCAGGTCTCCCCAATACTGAGAGAGCCCAGACTTGTGCAAAGGAGAGCCCAGACTTGTGCAAAGGAGTTCTTTGACTTTCCCTGCTCCATGGTTCCTCCCTGGGCCACCCCAGGGGACAACGGTGGCACCCTTTGACACTGAATAAAGCAAATAAAAGTGCTCCTTGTGGCTATTCCCCACAGCCAACGTGGGAAGAGGAGATGAAGCTCCCAAATCCCTTCAAAACCTGGCACTATCAGCACCCCCAGCCTCCCAGGAGACGTTCCACCACTCATTTTTGGCAGAGCAAGCTGAAGCAGAGAGAGGAAGGGGCTCTTCATGAAAGCCAAAAATCCATATCAGGGTCAGATATCAGCCAAAAATCCTTATCAGCATCACCTCGAGGGCAATGCTCAGCTGGCCAACCCAGCCCCAGGCCATGCATGGTGCGGAGAGAGGTCTGAGTGAGGGCAGCTCCAGCCTGCAGGGCTCTCTTCCCCCTCCGTATCCCTCGGGCTCTTTGGGGGACTTTGCAGCCTCACAGTTTCATTCCATTTTGATCAATCCATCCCCTGCAGCCTCAGCACAGCTGCTCCAGCTGCGGGAGCCCCGCTGGGAGCTGGGCTTGTTTGCACAGCTGGGAAGGATTTCCCCAGGCCAGTTCATTAATTCCACAGAGGAGATGAGCTGTTCCCCCTCATTACTGAGAGATTTCTGCCACGGAGCCTCCTCCTGGCAGGACCCAGGGCTGACCTCGGGAAGAGGGAAGTGCTGCTCTTTGGAGGATCCATGGGATCCCATCCCTTCTCCTGCTCAGGAAGCTTTCCCTGCCTGATCTGTCTCCTCCCCATAAAAGCACCCTGCTCTCATCCATCTTCCTCTGCTCCCTCAGCTGAGGAACCAGCCTGGAGGAAAGCAGCAGAAGCAGCTCCAGAGCTGCTGGGATTGCTTCTGGCAGACCAGTGAAGGGGGGGGGGCGGGGTGTGACCCAGGCAACTCCTGGTGGGATGGCAGCACATCCCAGGAGCACAGAGAGGGAAACGAGAGCTGCAGAAGTCCTCACCAGACTCTTTGGACCACGAGACCCATCCCTGCGGAGCGCGAGGAGAGCAAACGTGGGCAGCCCCCGGCGCAGGCTCACCTCCCCGGTAGGTTTTCCAGCTGTAGTACTTCCCTCGGAAGGGCACATTGTCGAACTCGGCACACTGCAGCTCTCGGAAATCCTGCGAGCCCGGCGGGCAGTCCTGTGGTCACAGAGCCAGCGGTCAGTGTGGGGCTGGGCAGCCTGGCCAAGCCGCCAGGAGAGCAGCGACTGCTCCAGGCACTGCCACCAGCCCCTGAGGACAGGGACACTGCTACAGGGTGGCCTGAGTGTCTCTCTTGCAAAGGTGGACACGTTTTGAAGACCAAGAGCACAAGGAGGGGCCGGAGGAGCTGTGGCTGAGGTGTGACCCTTGGGAACAATCCCTCAAACTCAAGCAACAGGACCCGTCTGTTGTCCTCACCAGCAGCCCAGGGGTACTACAGCTACAGTTTCCCCAGCTCCAGAGCTTCACCGAGCATCCCTTCCCCACAGTTTTTGGTGTAAATCTTTGGGCTTTAACCCTCAGCCCGGGGAAGCAGAGTCCGACCCAGCCTCTCCTGAGCAGCCCCGAGAGGCAGCGCTGTCCCGGCAGAGCTAGGATCCTCTGAGCTCCCCTCCTTATCTCCGGGCCCCTCTGGATCCCGCAACTCCGTGCAGCCCCCGGAGCCATCTCCCACACCTGCCTGGTCCTGCCCGGAATTTCCCATTGTGGGATTGCTGCCGGCACACCCCGCCCTCCCGCTTCTCCTCCTACTCGGGCTCCCATGGCTGCACTGAGCACCCTGCACCTGTGTGGAGAGGGCTCATCCCACGCAGAGAGGACTCATCCCACCCAGAAAGGGCTCAGCCTACTGGGACAGGGCTCACCCCAACCAGAGAGGGCTGATCCTACTGCGAGAGGGCTCATCTCACTTGGAAAGGATCCCACCCGGACAGGGCTGATGCCCCCCAGACAAGGCTGATCCCCCCTCTCTATCCCTCCCAGCCCCGCTGCCGGGCCCGGCACCACTCACGTCGGTGTTGCAGGAGCGGTAGCGCTTCCTCTCCCCCAGGCAGTACTTCCCTCCAATCGTGGGCCTGCCAAAGCAGGGACAAGATGCTGGAAAGGGCTCCAGGCAGTGTTTGGGGCAGAGTTTTGCCCTCAGGAGCTTGGGGTGGCTGCCCCAGGTGGCTTTTCCCAACCCTGCTCTACCACAAGGACCGATCCTGCCTGGCTGGGCACGGCTGGAGCGCAGCCCCTAAAATCTCCCTGAGTGCACAGAGGGTTTGCACAGTGGGGTTTGGGGTGTGCTCCAACACCAACTCGGGGCATAGAGCTGCACAAAGGCATTCAAAACCTGCCAAACCTTCCAGGAGTCATCACTGAAATGGAAGCAGGCCTGTCTTTGTGCAGATGGACCCCAGTGCAGCTGTCCCTGATGCTCAGGTGACATCAAAGGGCAGGCACAGGGCTGGTGTGGCACTGGAGGAATGGATTACCATCAGAATCTTTAACAGGATGATGTACCTGCTCCACCGAGAACGGCCTGAGGGTGCTTTTCCTTCCCTCTCTTTGCCTTTCCTCCCCCCACCCCCTCCCACAAAAGCAGAGATGGAAGAGGTAGGAACTGTTGGATGAGCCAGTTCTCCAGCTGGGAAATCTCCTCAGGGCAGTGCTGATTTCACTCCTCGAGACCCTGAGGCACTTGCAGGGCTCAGAGGAGGGAAGGCACAGCTGACACAGCTCCTTCCCCCCAGGAGCTGGCTGTGGGGCTGTGCAGGCACCTGGCTGTGCCTTCCCCACGGCCCCGAAGGGTTGGGGACACTGCAGGGCCCTGGTGACAGGGCCACCACCACTCTCCCACGTACCTGGGGCTGTCGCAGTGGCGCACGGACGAGGACACGCCGCCGCCGCATGTCCGGCTGCACTCCCCCCACGATGACCACGACCCCCAGGCTCCGTCCACGCCCTCTGGCCGCATTCCGAAGGGCACACACTCCCTCTTGTAGCACCACTGCGGGGACACAGAGCTCTGAACACCCTGGGCACCGGTGCTCCTTCTCCCAGAGCCTCCATGGGGCACAGAGCCAGCTCAGGGTTGGGATCTGCTTTGATCCTGAGGGATCTGAGCTTGGAGCTGCCAAATTCTCTGAGGCAAAGGGCACTCACCTCTCCTTCGGGTCACGCTGGCACCGGCTGTGCACACAGTAGGACCAGTGTCCCCAGTCCCCAATCCCAGTCTTGGGGGACAGGCAGCCACGGGCAAGAGGTCACATCCCACAGGGTGCCCAGAGCAGCTGTGGCTGCCCCTGGGTCCCTGGCAGTGCCCAAGGCCAGGGCGGACGGGGCTTGGAGTACCCTGGGCTATGGAAGGTGTCTCTGCCCATGGCAGGGGGTGGCACTGGATGAGCTTTAAGGCCCTTCCACCCCAAACCAGTCTGGGATTCTCCTCTAAAGAGGTTCTGGGTCCCACAGCTCACATCTCGTAACAGCCCTTGGCACATTTCCAGGTGGTCTTGGATTGGAGCTGCTGCTGCTGGGCAGGGCCAAGATCTCAGGGGACACGGACACACCCAGAGCCAGCTGCTCCCTCCCAGCACAGAGTGAGTTTTGGGTGTACTGGGAGCTCAGATTGGGGTTGGCGTGTCCCAAATGTCCTGATCAGCAAAGGGCCCCAGCTTAAAATCAAGTTTAAATTATAACATCAACAATTGTGTCATCATTCTCTCAGGATCCCTAAAGAATCCGCCTGTCCCTGTCCTATTGGGAGACAGATGCTTGTGGAAATCTGTCTACGAAATATTTCCCTGAGCCCTGGCACATGTCCCACACCCCCTGGAGTCTCCAGCCATGCGAGGTGTGGGACGGTGCCAGAGCTGCCGCTGCTGTCCGGGCGCGGTGCCGGACACGGAGCCCCAGGGGCTGGGATAATCCCGGGAAGGAAGAAAGCACCCTGTGCTCCTTTCAGGGGCTGGGAACCCACCCTGGAGCCGCTGGCACGGCCTCTCCTGGCTTCTCCCGAGCCAGCTCTCCATGGGCAATTGGGAAAAATGCACAGTGGCTTCCCAGGAATCCCAGCTCATGATCCCTGCATCGCTCCAAAGGTGGAGGAGGTGCTCTGCAGGTACAGCCTGGATATTCCACAATATTCCCATATCTTGGAAATAGCTCCTGGGGGCTGTGGCTCCTTCCCCTTCCCCTTCCCCCTTTTGAGGAACCCTGGTTAAAAAGTGGTTACAAAGTGGGGGAAAAGGGATGTTAAAAAGTGGGAAAAGCTGGGAAAAAGACATGGATAGGAGGAAAAAATGCCGCTGTGGGTTTTTGGGGTTAGGCATGCGAAGCCATAACAAGCACAGGAGATTGATTAATTAAAAAAAGGAGGATCTGGGAGGAGGAAATACCCAGAGGTTTGGGATGTGGGCACAGCAGAGCTTGGCTCAGCCTCCCCCCACACTGGGGGGCAGAGCACAGAAATTTTCCCTCTCCTTTAATAGTTCATACTTCAAATTCCCTGATCCTTCCCTCTGCTCTCCCCAGGGGAGAGGGAGAAGCCAGCAAAGACCTTGGAGAGCTGCTCCAGCCAAGGGCTGAGGTCTGGGGCTCACCCCAGCTGGGGACAGTGCAGACACAGCATAAAGGTGCATCTCCTTCCATCCAAGGCCATCAAATCTCTCCCAAAGAACGAATGGATCCAAAAGGATAAGCGCAGGAAGGTAACTGGGGGTTCAGAGCGAGCCAGAATCCTCACAGGGAGCAGCTCCCACAGATCCTGGGGGGCTATGTCTGCTTCACTTCCCTTAAGGCTTTTGAAGAACCCTGGTTAAGAAGCAGTGACAGAGTGGGGGGAAAAGGGATATTTAAAAGTAGGAAAAAGGGGAAAAAGCCATGACTGGGAGGGGAAAAATGTCGTAGTCCCTGTGATGTGCAGGAGGAGGGATGTGCAGCCCTGGGAGCTGCCTGCTCCTCTCTGCCCCAATTCCCAGCAGCACTAAAAGCAGTGTTTGCAGAGAATCCTGGATATATCTGAGTCCCCCCTGCACCCCAGCTCCTCCTGCTTCCTAAGGATCTGAAGTGTTCCTTGGGAATTACTTTTCTTCGAGTGGAAGGGGGGATGTCCCTGCCTGGATTCTCCATTGCCCCAGTGTGCAGGGGCTCTTTGAGCGATGCATTCACTCCGTGCTGGGGAAAACGGGTGTGGGAGGAGCGGGGAATGAAGCAATCCAGGCAAAATTCATGGTCGGGGAAAATCCCGTCTTCCCCTCCCTGCTGAGGGTGAAACCCCAAGGTTTCATCACAGCCAGTTTTTCCCAAGTTCCTCTGAAAGCAAAAATCTGGGAAAACTGGGGAAAAACAAATCCCTTTTCTCAGGGCAGTCAGGAGATCCCAGGAGATCTCAGTCAGTCCCAGGGGATCCCAGGGGAGCCCAGGAGATCCCAGCAGATCTGGGGACACGGTGTGCATTTAAGGACATGGTGTTGCTTGAGGTGACCTTGCTGCGCCTCAGGGGTGACACCAAGAATCTCACTGGAGTGGGAATTTCCCATTCCATATTCCCTATTCCCTATTCCACGTTCCACATTCCACATTCCATATTCTCTATCCCACGGATCCCACATCCCACATGCCACATCCCATATCCCATATCCCATATCCCAGCACTGCCCAAGCTGAGCTCTGAGCTGGACTTTGGGGTCATTTCTGGGCTCCTTGGCACATCCCAGCCCCTGTCACGGGCAGCTCTGGGCTCTGGGAGTCAGAGCTGGACCAGCTGCTGGGTGCTCCTAAATCAACTCCACACCCCCAGCACAAACAATAATCCAGGTTTTTGCTGGAAAAGGGATCCAACCCCTCCCTGCCAACTCTCTGCCGTGCCCAGGGCTGCCTTACCCCCTTGTCGATGGTGTTGGTTTGGCAGATGGTGCCCTCGGCCGCCGGGATGCTGTTGGTGATGCAGCGGTTGCTTTTGCTCAGACACCACAGCTCGCTGCAGACCTCCTGGAGAGAGGGAGATGTGGGGGGAGACGAGGCCGGGGAGGGGGAGAGAGACAAAGGAACAAAACCCAGATTAAGGTTTGCTGATGCCAGAGGCAGCATCATGCCCAGGAGGCACCAGCTGGGTGGGACATGGGGACACTGAGTGTCTTCAGCACGGTGGGGGTAACACGAGGTCAAACCCTGCCAGGTGCTGCTGGCCATGGTCACCCCGAGGCCACTGACAGCTGTCCCCCTTCTCTGGGCCCAGCCTAAGCACTCCTGTGATTCCCTGGATGTAGAGGGAACTCTAAGGGCCAACTCCCAGCCAGCCCATGCCACAGAGGCCACCTATCCTTGGACACCTCGGTGGCACCAGAGATAATCTCACTGTCCTTGTCCTCACCCCTCTTCCCAGGGCTGAGGGATGTTCCCAGTTCTGCATCTGTGCAGTGGAGGCTGAGCCCATTCCTGGCTCCTGCCGTGAGCATCCCAGAGCTGCCTCTGCGGGAATCTGGGGCTCCCTGTGAGCGCCAACAGCACAGCTGGAGGTGTCCCTGCTCACAGTGTGACCACCTGGCTGCTGGCCACCTCCAGCCAGCCTCAGAATCCCACAAGGAAGGTTCTTCTGGAAGTTTCAGAGCTGGTTTTGGAACAATCAAAATAAAGCCAGGTCCTGAGCCAGCCCTTCGGAATGGGGCACCTCTGCTCTTGGGGTCTGCTTGGTGCAGTTGTGTCCCCGGGATGACACTGAGGACTCCAGACCTCTTTCCAGGAGCTTTCTCAAGCCACAGGTCCCGAGCTTCAGCCCATCTTGACCTCTCACAGCTCCAGCAAACAAAAACCTCCCCTTGGCTGTTGCGGGACCCATCCAAAAAGTGAAATCAGGAAATTCAGACCCTTTCCAGCTCCTGTGTCACTCAAGCCCCCCAGGCTGGACTTCAGCACCTGCAAACTACAAAGCAGCCCCTAAAGTCTCATTTCCTGCTCCTGCCTGGTCCCCATCCTGCTCCTACCCTACTGGAACAACCTATGGAAAATTTACTGCTTTTCAGGAGTGGCTTGGGGTGACTGAGCTCATCCAGGAAATGTCAAACAGGTTCAGTGTCGGTGACAGAAACTGTCCTGAGGTGGGAGAGCGGAGCCTGAGCTGCGACGGCTGCTGCCACTACCAGTGTCAGGAATCATGGAATTTGGAAAAGCACTCTAAGATCAGCAAGTCCAACTATCAACCCAGCACTGCCAAGCCCAGCACTAACCTCTGTCGCCAGGTGCCACAGCCACATGTTTTTGGACACTTCCAGGGATGGGGTGTCCACCACTGCCATGGGCAGTTGATGCCTTAACGCCCCTTCAGTGAAAAAAATTTCCCAATATCCAATCTAAACCCACCCTGGAGGAACTTGAGGCCGTTTCCTCTTGTCCTGTCACTCCCCACACTGGGTGGACAACACTGAGCCCCCCCTGAGCCCCCTCCTGTCAGGGAGTTGTGCAGAGCCACAAGGTCCCCCCTGAGCCTCCTTTGCTCCAGGCTGAGCCCCTTTCCCAGCTCCCTCAGCCCCTCCTGGGGCTCCAGCTCCTGCCCAGCTCTGTTCCCTTCCCTGGACATGCTCCAGCCCCTCAGTGTCCTTGTTGTCATGAGGGGCCCAAAACCTACCCCAGGGTTTGTTATGCCTCAGCAGTACCAGTACGGGGGATAGTCCTTGCCCTGCTGGCCACACCACTTTGGACACGAGCCAGGATGTCCTGGGCATTCTCAGCCAGCTGGTCACACTCTGGCTCATGTTCCTGCCTGGCACAGTGACCATCAGGCCGGGGGAGGAGTGACCCAGCAGGCAGCTCTGGTCACCTGTCCCCAGGGAGGTGAGAGCCCATTCCTCACCCCCGGGGCTGATCCAGCCCTCCAGCCCCACATTCCTGCCCCCCGGAGCAGCGACTGATCCCCCCAAGAGCAGCTGAGTCAGAGACTGGGAATCCTCAGTTAAGGAGGAGTTGGGATTGCTCTGCTCCCCTCCAGCCCCTGGGGCTGGGCCAGCAGAATGCCCCAGGGAGAGCTGGCAGAGGGAAACCCGGTGGGGTCCGTGCCAGGGCTGCGGGTCAGAGCTGCAAAGGGAATTTGGCTCCCATCTCCCTCACCCAAGCCCAGCTGGAGATGGCTTTAAGTACGGGAAGGAGAGAGTCTTTCCCATCTTCAGGCTCTGGCAGAGCCAGAATGACCACTGGGAAGCAGGAGCCCCTTCTTCCTGTCACCAAGGGCTTCCTAGTGACCTCCCAGCTTCAGTCATCAAATCTTGGATTGGTTTGGGTTGGAAGTGACCTTAAAGATCACCTCGTTCCAACCCTGGACACCTGCACTAGCTGAGGTTGGTGCAAGCCTCCTCCAGCCTGGCCTGGAATCATCTCCATGCTCGTGACACCCATCCATCACTGTGGATACAAAATATGCTGCTAGCAAGAAAAATTCTTGTTTCTTTCCAGTTCTGTGAGAGATCTTTCTCTCTCACAGAAGACATCAGTAAAGTTCTATAAACTGTGAGTACCTGCGATCTTGCAAAGCTTTGTTTATAGTACAGTAGAAAAACATTTTGACAATGGATGTTTTAGGATTTTAGCCAATCCCCCCAAAGGGTGGCTGATCCTTTGACCAAATGGACTATGAAGAAAAAAGTCTATAAAAGAGTTGTAAAATAATTAAATAAATCAATCTGGCTGCACAGTTTCTGCCTGCTGGATCTCTCTTTTCCTCCCTACCACTGTGGGATACCCTAACACGTCATCCCCTCTCCTGGCCTGCAGGAAGGGGTGCTGCCCTGCTGGCTCCATCCCTCTGGGGTTCGTGTCCAGGGGCACAGCGTGGGCTCATGCACTGGCCCAGATTTACCTGCACACAATCGAGCCCTGGAGCCCTTTGGGTTTATCCCAAACTGCCACAGGGCTGGAGGAGTCACCCTGGAAATCTTTTGTGATCCTTGGATATACACAGGAAGCCTCTGGGCTAAAAATTAACTGGGAGACAGGGTGAAGTTCCCATTCCATGCCAGTGGCTCAGCTGAGCAGGGGCACAGACCCTGGTGGGTGGCACCTGACATGGACACTACAACCATGGGACACCACTCTCTGGGGTCAGACTGCTCCTGCTGCATCTGCCCCATGTCCAGCAGGCTCCAGGCTCCTGGGCCATGTTCAAGGCACCCCCTGGGCCCTGTTCAAGGTGTCAGCTTTGCCCTTTTCTCACCAGGATGAGGGGGGGACACCTCCAGGAGGTGGGGCAGCATGGGACCATCCCTCACAGTGACAGCCTGGCTCACCCCGGGGCACTCAACAGAGCTGGGCTGGGCTTTGCACAGTGACAGAGAAACTAAACCCTGAGCTGCTGTGTTTGCTCCTTCACAGCTTTCCAGGGCATGGACTGGGGTTGGAAAAGATCTCTGAGATCAACAAGTACTGCCTTTGACCGACCTCCAGATTTTCAACCAGCCCAGAGCACTGAGAGCCACGTCCAGGCATTCCTTGGACACCTCCAGGGATGGGCACTCCAAACCTCCCTGAGCAGCCCCTGCCAACCCCTGACCACCTTTTCCATGAGGAAATGTGCCCCTGCTGCCTGTGCATCCCACTGCTGGCTCCTCTGTTTTCCCTAAAGGAACGTGGGTGTTTTGAGAAGCTCAGGCAGCCCTTCCATGCAGATGTTCCCTCACTGCTCTGCTCAGGCCCTCGGCAACGTTCAGGACATGAAGAACAGCAAAGTGCCCGGCTCACATCTGGGAAGACTCCTCCTGGAGCAGCCTTTCCTCTCAGTGTTTCCCTGGGTTCGGAGACCAGGGGATGGCAGTGAGGTGGTAGGCATGGGGCTCAGGTGGGCAGCAACCTCCAGCACATCCCTCACCTCACCCAAGACAAAGATTTTTCTCCTCCTGTCATGGAATCATGGAATTCATCTTGGAAAAGCTTTCTAAGATCAGCAAGTCCAACTATCAACCCAGCACTGACAGGCCCAGCACTAACCCCTGTCCCCAGGTGCCACAGCCACACGTTTTTGGACACTTCCAGGGATGGGGACTCCACCACTGCCCTGGGTTTGTGTGAGCAGCACGATGACTTCTGGTGAGGATTATGGAAAATAAGTCCTCATGCAAAGGAGACCTTGGGGACCACCAGCAGCCGAGGAAGAGGCAAGGAATCCCTTCCCATGGCATATTAGCCTGACCCAAACTGGGCTGGGACCAGCATTTACAAATGGGACACCCCCTCCTGCGTGCTTTCCCAGGGAAGCACAGCACCGAGCTCACCAGGAACTCCACAGTGCCCCTGGTTTGGGGGCAGGACAAGGATGTGGGCAGCAGGGACAGCCCCACGGACCTTTCCTTCCCCCCTGTCCCCCCTCCTCTGGCCCTGGGAACCGATAGTAAAGCAGGAAGGCTCTCTACCCCGTATTTACACTGGCGGGATTTGACTCCGTACTGGAAGCGGCACTGCTCGTCGGCATCGTAGGCCTGGCCCGGCGCCACCGTGGGGTAGATGAAATCCTGCTTGGGAGGAGCGTTGTTCAGGCACAATCCCATCCCGGAGCTGCAACCAGAGAGGGAGAATCAGAGCTCAAGAAGGCTGAGGGGAAAGGGAGCACCGAGGTGGGATTGGCAGCCGCCACTCCCGGCTCCACTGGAGCTGAGAGGACAAATCTGGGTCAGCTCTGAAATCCCTCCAGCTGTGTGCCCCAGGCTGGGAAGCACATCCTGGTTCCGAGGTAACTCTGGAGGTGTTGATCTGAGGGTTCGTAGAATCCCAGAATATCCTGAGCTGGATCCCTCAGGGATCCTCAGTCCAGCCCCTGGCCCTGCCCAGACACCCCAGCAACGCCACCCTGGGCATCCCTGAGAGCGCTGCCCAAGCGCTCCTGGAACTCTGGCAGCCTCGGGGCCAGGACCATTCCCTGGGGAGCCTGGGCAGTGCCAGCACCCTCGGGGGGAAGAACCTTTCCCTGAGCTCCATCCCAAGCCCTGACACAGCTCCAGCTGTTCTGCTGGCTGTTGCCAGCCTCTGGCTGTCCCTGTGCCAGAGTGCAGGCCAGTGTGCCCAGGCCAGTGTGCCCAGCACTCTCAGTGGGCACTGGGTGGGCAGAGGGGTTGCTCCCCCACCCAGCTGTGCAGCCCCAGCTGAGAGCAACTGGATCCCCCAGCTCCAGGCCTGACCTCCTTCTTGCCAGAGCTCTGTAGGTGCATCCAAACTCAGCCAGAAACGCCTCTCCCTCCCCTTTCCCTGCTGCTCTCTGAGCTCCCCCTAAATCAAGGCCCCTGTCATCACCCCCAGCCCCAAATCCTGCACACCCCATGCCCCAGTGGAGGCTCCTGGAGCACGGGGTGGCCAGCATGGAGCACGAGGAGCGGGGATGAACTCTCCATCCGCCTGCAGCCTTGGCAGGAACTCGGGGTCAGCGGAGGATGAGGCAGCCTGGCCATGCCACGTGCCTTGGTCACCAGCGTGGGGGACAGGCCTGACCATGGCCGAGCCACAGGACAGATGTGGGATTTGCTGCCGAGCTACAAGGTTTGGCCGAGCCCTGCAGGACAGAGGGAGCCCCTGGGGAGGAGCCGTGGCTGCTCCTCTTGCTGCATTCCAGGAGCTGAGCTCTGCTCTTCAAACTCCCCAGGGGCTTCCCTCCACACTGACCCCACACTTGTGCTGCTTCCAGTTGCCCCATAAGCCCTGCCCAGTCCTTCCTTCAGGAAGTGCCAGTGTCCTACACAGAACCTCACCGAAATGGGTTCCCACTGATTGTTTTGGGATAGAAATCCAGGAGCTGCCTGAACCCTGCACAAGGATTTGTCTCAGGCGTGATGACAGCCTTGAAATGCTGGGATTTAGGAGCTTAAATCATGGAATCATGGAATGTTTTGGGTTGGGAGGGACTTTAAAACTCATCTCATTCCACCCCCTGCCATGGCAGGGACACCTCCCACTGTCCCAGGCTGCTCCAAGCCCCAATGTCCAGCCTGGCCTTGGGCACTGCCAGGGATCCAGGGGCAGCCACAGCTGCTCTGGGCACCCTGTGCCAGGGCCTCCCCATCCTCACAACAAAGAAATTTCTCCTAATACCCCATCTAAACTGCTCTCTTCCAGTTTGAATCCATCTCTCCTTGTCCTATGCCTCTCCTGAATCCTAAAGGTGCTTTGGAAAAAAAGAAAACTAAAATCTTTCCCCTGCTTTGCTCATTCACACTGAAAACTCCTCCTCACTGCCTGGAGAAAGAGGCTGCACCACTCAGACCCAATCTTGTCCCCAGACCATCCTTCCTCACCACACCAACCCTTCCCTGCAATTCCTGGCTGGACTTCAGAACCACCCAAATGCCTCCAGGAGGGACTGATCTGTTTGAGAAGTTTCTGAATGTGGGTAACCCAAATAAAGCTCTCCCAACTGCAACATAAATGGGTTTAGACATTCAACACGCAGGAAAAACACAGGAAAGCCTAAAAGAAGGAAAGAACATGGCTCTGGGAGACAAGAGAGAAACCCCTGGGGGATTTGGGGGCTCTGTTTGGCTTTCCCCACTCTCAGGAGAGACTGAAGGAGGCTGGAGGAAGGGCAGGGGGAGGTGGATTCCTTACTCCAGGAAGCTGGTGATGTAATCCCTGCTGCAGGTGGACCACACGAACGGGTTGGTCTTCATGGTGATGTGAGCAGCCATCAGCTTGGCCGTCTCCTGCCCCCGCGAGCCGCAGCTGTTGCCGACGCCGTCATGGTTCATGCCAAACCTGGGAACCGCCGTGGCACAGAGAGGGGAGGTCAGCTGGGGTTGGACACTGACACCCCAGGATTTCAGCTCGAGTTTTTCATGCATTTGTAATTCTGCAATTCCTCAGTATGTGACTCCAAACTCCACACAGTGTTAGCTGCTGCTCTCCCAGCTTGGTCAGACAAAACAATTCCGCTCCAGGCCTGAAAATCAAGGACACCTTGCTGCCTCAAGTCTTGAGAAATGTAAACAACAGTGAGTTGGGGGGGAGTAAACATGGAGTAAAGGACTTCATTGCCTGAAGCCATAATTGGAGGATTAACCCCCGATATGCAAATGGACCAAACTTATAATGAGGCCTTGGAGCAGCTCCCTGAAAACAGAGGCTAGACAAGATTAAGGGAATAGAAGTGGGTATTTTTACCTGTCAATAGGAACACCTTGGACAGCCAAAAAGCTCCTAAGGGGCTACACCCAGGTCACAGGTTTTTCACACTTTTATAAGTTTGGTCCATTTGCATATCAAGGTTAGTTCTCCAATGACAATTTCAGGGAATGATGTCATTACACCAAGTTTGCTCCCCCTTCCCAGAGGCTCAGTTTACATATTTCGGGACCTGGGACAACAAGGTGTCCTTGAGTCCAGGCCCAGAGAGAGTTTTTTACATCTAACAGTAGCTAACAAGCTGTGTGAAGTTTTAGAGTTACACACTAAAGCAGTACAGGGTCTGAAAATATAAAAGCTAAATCCCAAGGCATTGATAAAAGCATGAAAACACGTGACCCATCATCCATTTTTTGGGTGTAGCCCCTGGGTGGGCTTCATCTGCCCTAAAACTACCTGAAGGCCCTTCAATACACACAACCACGTTTTATTCTCTTGATTCTGTCTAGCCTCTGTTTTCAGGCAGTTCCACAAGGCATCAACACATCTGGATTATCCATGGGAAGGGTTTCCAGCCCCTGTTGACAGGAACAAGCCAGCAGGAGCTGCCCAGGGCACTTGTGGTGCCACACTCACGTGTGGCCGATCTCGTGGGCGATGGTGAAGGCAGTGGCCAGGCCGATGTCCTCGTTGATGCTGCAGCTCCGCTCCCGCTCACACATCCCACCCACGGGGGCCAGGCCTGAGGAGGGGGACAGGGCTGTCACATAGGGCCACCACAGGGCATCTGAGGGGACATGGAGGGGTGGAGCGACTGCCTGATGTGCTTCCCACTCTGTAACACTGGGCACAACCAGTTCCTTCTCAGCAGCGCACTGGGCTTTGGGATGGGCTCATGGCTGTTACGGGACGTGGTCACCCAGCACTGATGATAAATTAAGAGTGACAGGCTCAGAAATGCTAAGAAAGGGTCAAAATCCTCTGAATTTCAGATCCAAACTGTGCAGAGGGAAGCAGTCCTTGGCACAGCTCTGGTGGAGGAATCTCAGATGGGCTGCACCCAGCTGGAGTCCAGCCTGGCACCCAGCTGGAGTCCAGCCTGGCTCTGTTTGGAGGACTGGATGATGCTGAAATCCCCCTGAACTCTGACAGCAAATTCCTTCTGCCCACCCCAGCAGCACCAACTGTGCCTCCACACCAAGCCAGGGAAGGATTTGACCCAGCCCAGCCCCTCCAGCCTCAGCCTCCCTCCCAGGCTCCCCCTCTGCAGCCACAGCAGGTCAGAGATCCAGCAGCTCTCCCCTTTGCAGTGATCCAGAGCAGAAATCCCTCCCTGCCTGCTACATCCAGACCAGGGCGAGACAAATGAGGAGCTGCAGCCAGGGAGAGCTGCAGAGCCTGTCTGTGTCAATGAAGAACTCCCTTTACAGCATCACAAACCCGCCCAATTTCTCCCTGCCCAGCCAGGAATGCTCCACCAGGCTATGGACAAACCCCAAAAGTGAATGGTTCTTAATCATCAGGCTGGGCTCAAGCCAGGGATGGAGCAGAGGAGAGTTCCAGAGCCCATCCATCCTCAGGGCTGCTGGTTTGGTGTTTACAGAAGGAAGGAGAGGCTGGAAACCACTGCTCTGGTCCTGGCTCTGCTGCTGGTGCTGGGACAAAGCTTCACCTTCACTGGGAAGGCATGGAACAGCTGGGAAAGGGGAATGGGACAGGTGGGAGAGGGAATGGGACAAATGGAAAGGGGATGGGACAGCTGGAAAGGGAATGGGATAGGTGGGAAAGGGGATGGGACAGCTGGAAAGGGGAGGGGACAGCTGGAAAGGGGATGGCACAGCCCACCCTCGCCACATTCCCGAGGTTCTGAGTGCTGCTGGGAGCTACTGAGAGGTGTCAGGATCCCACTCACCCAGGGTGCCACAGGGCTTGTTCTTGTAGATGCAAATGTCGTATCTGGGGAGGAGAGAAGGAAGCGTTAAGGACAGGTCTGATTTTGGAGGGTGTCATTTGGCCGATGTGTTCACATCCAAACCAGCCCATGGGACATTCCTGGGATGGGAAGTATCAATGGGGACAGGCAGGACATCCCTCGTCTGGGTTGTACAACGCTCTATTTGCTCAGACTGAGATTCACTGAGAGATTTTAATGACATTTCCTGTCCTTCAACTCTGAGGCAGAGCTGAGCCAGGCCAGAGGTTTGGTTTTGATGAAATGTGGTGGCAGAGCATGAGCAGGGAAGGGAATGGAGCTGGGGAAGGGTCTGGAGCCAGGAAAGCCAGGAGAGGCTGAGGGAGCTGGGAAAGGGGCTCAGCCTGGAGCAAAGGAGGCTCAGGGGGGAACTTGTGGCTCTGCACAACTCCCTGACAGGAGGGGGCTCAGGGAGGGTCGGGCTCTGCTCCCAGGGAACAGGGACAGGAGGAGAGGGAATGGCCTCGGGCTGGGCCAGGGGAGGTTTGGGGAAAATTTCTTCATGGAAAGGATTATCAGGCACTGGAACTGTCTAGGGCAGTGGTGGTGGAGTGGCCGCTCCTGGAGGTGTTAAAAACATGAGCAGATGCAGCACTTCAGGATGTGGTTTGGTGGGCAAGGAGGAGTTGGTCGAAGGTTGGGCTCGATGATCTTGGAGGACTTTTCTGACCTTACTGATTCCATAAATCAGAAGGGACAAGGCTATTCCAGAGCTCTTTGGGTTTAGGTGGTCCCAGCTCTGCTCCCCAGCACTGCTGGGAGCCATCGGGCACAGGGGGGAGAAGACAGGGCCAACCTCTGCTCTGTAAGCTCAAGTCTCTTGCAGGAAATGGCATCAATCAAACAGAGAAACCCAGAATCCCAACATGGTTCGGGTTGGAAAGGACTTTAAAAATCGTCCAGTTCCACCTCCTACCATGGCAGGGACACCTTCCACTCTCCCAGGGTGCACCAAGCCCTGTCCAACCTGGCCTTGGACACTCCCAGGGATGGGGCATATCAGCATTTCTGATTAAAAAAATCTGTAATTCTGATTAAAAATAAAGTAAAATAAAAATAAGGAAACCATTTCAGTTTGAAAACACGCTCCATTTCTAAACCCACTGTGGTTTCATGAAAACGCTCAAGTGAGTTTTTATAATTTTTTTTTTTTCAGTTCAGTGCTTTACTGAGAATTTCCCAAACAAATCCAATCTGGGTTGATTCAAAGTGACTCTTCCCTCTGTCCCTGGCCTAGACTTCCAGCTTTTGCATCCAGGAATCCGCTGTTTGCAGTTCATTAAGGAACAAGGAAAGGCAAAACCAGGAGAGCAAAAACCTCCTCCAAATGGAAATGCAGCATCCTCAAAATGGGAAGAGCTGTCAGCTCTGAATGAGTTTGGGTTAGAGAGGGAACATTCTCATGTCCTTGCAGAGAGAAACATTTGGGGTTTGTAAATCTGGGCTGAAAGGGGCCCAGCTGAGAGCTGTGTAGGGTGGGACCAGTGGGGGGACCAGTGGCAGCTGGGCTGGGCCACCCCAGATCTGGGTTGGGGTTGCACCGAGTGTTGTGACCCCAATGCGGGTTTGGGGACACCCATGGGGTGAGGATGGAGGATTGTGACCCCGCTGTGGCTTTGGAGACGCTCACAGGGTGAGGATGGAGGATTGTGATCCCACTGTGGGTTTGGGGACACTGGGCAGGACTGCTCGCCCCGGTGACCCTACGGGGATGAGGGTGCTGGGTGAGAAGTGCCAGCACACGAGGGGTTAAGTGTGACACATTCCCGGGGATGGCTCATGTCCCTTCGGCCCCTGGCACTCCCTGGAAGTGCCCAAACCTCTCCACTGCTCTCGGCAACATTCGCGGCTTTGTTTTGAGCCTTTAAAGCCTTCAGAGGCTCAGCTTGGACACGTCCCTGCAGGAGAAAAAAGCCCCGAGCTCAGCAAGATCTTATCGGGACACCAGGAATTTATTGGGGCCGGGGCCGGATGCGCCGGGCGCAGTCCGAGCCCAGCGAGCGGCTCCGGGCTGGCTCCAACATCTGGAGGGAGGACGGAGAGCTCGGAGCCGGCGTTTGTATCCCACGCGTGCGAAGGGAGGGCAGGAAAAAGCCGCGGTCCCCTCGGGAGGGGGAGAATTTGGGTCTGAGGGGCCTTTTTACACCTCCTCTGTGGGGTCATGTCCATGGGATGTTCCAGGCTTGCGCTGGAACCGGAGCAGGAGAGCAGCACAGGGATAAAGGAAGCAGCTCCCACTTGCAGGCTCCCCTCTCCAGAACTTTTGTTTCCTGTCTTTCTCCCTCTCCTCAAGAGAGGGGGGAAAGTCACAAATGTTGGGTTTGCCTCGGGTCTCTCCCGGGATGTTTCGCCTCTGTCCAAGCAGGGATTTGTGGGCTCTGGAGGGACAATTGTGGATGCAGCTGGCAGCACTTGGAGAGCTCAGCACTCCCCATTCCCTCCACCCCTCCAGCATCCTGTGTCCTTCCAGACACTCTGCCATTCCTTCCACTGTGCCTGTCATCCTCTCTGCGTCCTCCTTCCATCCATCCCTCCATCCAGCCATCATCTATCCATCCATTGTCCATCCATCATCCATGCATCCATCCATGCATCCATGCATCCATCCATCCATCCATCCATCCATCCATCCATCCATCCATCCATCCATCCATCCATCCATCCATCCATCCATCATCCATCTATCCATTGTCCATCCATCCATCCATCCATTGTCCTTCCATCCATCCATCCATCCATCCATCCATCCATCCATCCATTGTCCATCCATCCATCCCTCCCACATCTCTGCTGCCCCAGGCTCAAGCACCCACCGTTTCTGATGAGTGTTTGTCCTGAGTGTGGCAGCTCCGAGCCCTTCACGAAGCTCTCAGGACCTGACCCAGCACTCAGGTCCTTGAGCTGACCTCCCCTCTTGACAGGAGCACAGGGACACCGGCAGGGCAGTGCTGTTCCAAGGAGAGACCTTATCCTGACATGGAAGCACCTAAAATGAGCTGAGCCACATCCTGGACTGCTGGAGCTGGTCCCAGTCACAGGATCCTGCTGGAATCCTCTTCCCCTTTCAGAGCAGGGCCCGACAGGGCTCTCCTTCCCATCAGGAAGCTCTGGGATTCCAGGTTGGGCTCCTGTTGCCTTTTGGGGCAGAAACGCCCCATGGCTGCAAACTTGAGAGCCCAGCAGAGACTGAGGAAAGACTGGGGGATGATAACGAACTGGACTGGAGGGTGATAACAAACTGGACCGGAGGGTGATAACAAACTGGACTGGAGGGTGATAACCATCTGGAGTGGAGTGGAGTGGAATGGAGTGGAGTGGAGTGGAGTGGAGTGGAAGGTGATAACAAACTGGAGTGGAGTGGAAGGTGATAACCATCTGAACTGCAATAATCTGCATCCAACTGAGGGCCAGGAAGCCTTGGATGAGCCCCTTGGACAGAGCCCAGGCACAGCTGCCACCCCCCGTAGGGGACAGCGCTCACCTGGTGATCAGCACGGCGGTGTCGTGGTTGGCTATGCCGTTCTCGGGGATGGCGTTCCCATTGCCATTCCTGTTGACGATGGATTTCTGCCACTTGCAGAAGCTGTCCAGGGATTTCCCGGCATGGTGGTTGATCTCCAGCGTGGGCTGGAATGGAAGCAGTGGGAGCGTGTGATCCCAGGAAAGCTCTAGTGAGAGGGCACTGCCCATTCCGTGCCAGCAGAGCCCTGGCACCACTCCAGACACCCCCAGTTTCTCATGGGAAAGCAAGAAAAGCGGGGTTTTAGGAGAACTAAAGCTGCTTAAACCTCCCCTAAAGTCACCTTATCATGGAAAAAATCAGATTCCCAGAGGTCTCTTCAGCCCAGTCCCCCAGCGACATTGGGAGGATGTGGAGCAGCCAGACTGCACCAGGGGGAATTCCTGGGATTGGCATCCAGAGGGGACACACAGTGCAGACATAGGACAGGAGAGGCTCAGCAAAGCCCAGCTTACCTGATCCTCAGTGAGCAGGATCAGCCGGGTCACCAGGATATTGACAATATTGCCCAGACTCGAGTCCTGGAAAAGTTTGGCAACCTGACCTCCAAGAAACAAGAAAAGAGGAGTCTTAAAAATGAGCTCTGTGGACGGGTGAGCTGGGGAGGGCTGGGCACTGCAGGGAATCAGGGCTGGGGACTGAACACAACACTTTTTGGGAAGCAGGGGTGGGAATGGGACTCCACACTATCTACCTGGATTGCAGAATTCCCTAAACCACGTTCAGAGCTCGCTGTCTCAGAGCAGTGAAGCCAAAATCCTGCAGCAGCTGCTCCTTGCCCGGAGCCCAGGTGGGGGAAGCCCCTGCTCCTGGCATTTTGTGCAGCCCCGGGGATGGAGCTTTGCCGAGGGGAGGGCACAGATCCCTCGGGAATAATCGGGGAGGGCACAGATCCCTCAGGATTCGGGGAGGGCACAGATCCCCCGGGAATAATCGGAGAGGGCACAGATCCCTCAGGATTCGGGGAGGGCACAGATCCCCCGGGATTGAGGGAGGGCACAGATCCCCTGGGATTAGAGGAGGGCACAGATCCTCCGGGAATGTGCCGTCTGTGAGTGTTGCAGAGCAGATGGAACCCTTCGAACCGGGATTGTTCGAAAATCTGGCGCCGGCTTTAGAAATGCAAACCGTGAAAAGCGATCCTGCGGAGGCCGGGACAAAGAGCCGTCCCAGAAGGGCTTTCAGGGGATTGATGGATAACTTCCAAGCCCTCCTCACCTCGCAGGAGCATCCAGCACGGCCGATTCAGGCTGTTCATGCATCCAGCCTGGTACCCTGCCGTCAGCAGTGCCTCAAAGCAGAGCCACAGCTCGGGGGGGGATTTCTGCCGGCCCCGCTCGCTGCTCAGCCCCCAAGCGTGAGACCTCCCTGTCCTTACGCTTTCCCACGTGTTTCTCAGCTCGCCTGGCCGCATTTGCAATGCTAATTTGAGCTGGGAGATGCTGTTCAAAGACAGGCTTTTGTTCTCGCAGCCCGGATCCACTGTAGAGCGGTCAGACAGGCCAGATTTACCTCTCCGGCCTCCGGGGTCCCACCGCTCAGCAGCAGCAGCCTGGCAGGATTTTTGACCCGAAAGCCTTGCTCCGAGCCTGGGGAGAAGCCACTGCCAGTCTGCAACAGCTCCGATTCCCCCTCTGCATCTCCATCCTGCTCCTTGCAGGAAAAGTTTTCCCAGCCCGGCCATTTGAGGTGATGAAGAGGAGTTCTCTCCCAAGCCCGCAAGGTTCCCGGTGTGGGTGTAACACTTACAATATTCATGATGGCCAGGATGTACTGCTCGATGTCCCTGCGGCCGTGGTACCCCACCATCATCTTGTCGGCCACCACCAGCGTCTCCACGTAGCGCTCGGTGCTCACCGACCTCTTCAGGGGCAGCTGCCCCCGCTGGCTGTGGTTGCCTGATGGCTTCAGAGGGGAGGGTTTCAGCGTCCTCAGCCACCAGTGCCTCCCCTTCCAGGGCTTCTCATCTGTAGAGGGAACAGGATGGCTCTGGTGCCCTTGGGCAGGAGCTGCCAACTCACAGGGGTGAGGGGTGGGTTCGAGGGGAAGAAAGGCCACGGAGGGCTCTTTGTGCACCACGTGTGGACACAAAAAATGTCCCAAAGGCAGTCCAGGGCTGTCCCCAGGCTCTTGCTGTTATCTCACCTGCCCTCCCGTCTCTCCTGTCAAACAGATGTGTGCCCATCCCACCACAGCCCCAAACCCTTCCGGGCTGCACAGCCCTGCCCTCACCTCTGCCCCAGGCTGGGTTTAGAGACTGCACAGCCATAACCTGAAAATGAAGCCCTTGCAGACCCTTTCCTCCTTCATTTTCTAGCCAGGACCTAGTTTAGAACTTGGCCTTTCCACCACAGAAAGGGCTGCAGCCTCCACATCAGCAGCGGCAGCTCTGTAGGACTTTGCTTCCAGCGCTGCTGACCCGAGCCTGGGGATACCCCCAGCAGGGCCATCAGCTCCAAATTCCCCTCCTGGAGACCACCACAGGGTAGGGGAGGTGCCTGGGAGGCTCCAGCCCCAATCCTGCCCTGGCAGCAGATCCAGCTGGATCCTTTCCCCTGCTCTGAGGCTGGATCATCAAACACCCAGCGAGGCTCAGAACACGGGCACACCTCAGGCAGCCCCACAACCTCCCAGCTCCTGCTCCTCCAGCTGACCCAGGGGAGCTCCTGGGGGTGTTCAGGGACCAGGAGTGCTGGGCAGGACAGGACAGGACAGGACAGGACAGGACAGGACAGGACAGGATCAGCCTGCAGGGTAAGGGGATGGGGAGGCTTTGCTGGGGCCATTGCACTGTGGTAAACTCCCCTTGGCCCATGGCTCCCACTGGGCATCTCTGCTTTCCAAGAAGCAATCAGGAGCAGGCTAAATTATTTCTGGAAGCTGGGGAATGTGGCAGAGAGTCAGCAGGAGGGGAGCCAGCTGAAGCTTCATCCAGCATGGCTTTGGGAGCTGGGACGGGCAGCAGGCCAGGGAAGCATGGGGTGGCTCCAGAGATGCTGGTGGGTCTGGGGACACTCAGAGAGGGTGACAGTATCCTGGTGTCCCCAGAGGCTCCATCCCTTCCAGCAGTGACACCTCATCTGGTCAAGTGTCCCCGCTGGGGCAGTGGATGGACATCCTGTGGTGACACCCAAACAGGAGCAGCACCAGCTCTGCTCTGTTCCCACACACTGAGCCACGAGAAGGCACCAGGCCCTGCTACAGGGCTGGCATCTGCCCTCAGTCTCACGGAGCCTCCCTGAACCGAGGGAGTGGCATCCCCTGGGCCTGCAGTGTTTTGGGCAGATGGCAAAACTTTGCCTGTTCACGAGGGCCAGGGATTCCAGCCA
The DNA here is from genome assembly GCA_020086605.1 of Lanius collurio. Taxonomy (NCBI): domain Eukaryota; kingdom Metazoa; phylum Chordata; class Aves; order Passeriformes; family Laniidae; genus Lanius; species Lanius collurio. The sequence continues at coordinate 1,459,239 of JACBWW010000088.1, forward strand.
GGCTCTGGGACAGACTGGTGGGACAGGAGAGGACCAGAGGGCACATGGGGAGAGGCCAGGGCAGGCCTTTATGGGTCCTTTTGGAGGTCAAAGCAAGCCCTGGAGGTGCAGAAATGGGGTCAATGTGCCGCCACCATCCTCACTAAACATCCCCCAGAGCCCCCTGTGACGGACCAGGCCCCACATCCCACCTTCCAAGGCCCTTTTCCATCTGGTCCCCATCAGCAGCAGAGTTATCCCTACATGGACATGACCTGCAGTGACCAAACCCCAAAGCCAAGGCTGTGCTGAGGACACGTGAGCTGAGATTTCCCAACACTCCATAAATTGGCCAAATCCGGGAGGATTCTTCTGAAGAAAAACAAGAGGTGTTTTTTTCCTCTTCTATTCCATGCTCTATTTACAAATTTTAAAGCTCTGCTGTGAGGAGGAGAGGACGAGAGCTTCCCAGAACCCAGGCCACCAGAAATAGGTAAAAGTAAACACAGAAAAATCTGGAATTTGGGAAATAAATTTGGTTCTTTGCCATGTGGAGCAGGGTGGACCTGTTCTGGCAGGATTTTGCCAGCTTGTTTCCGGCTGGATTGAGGAGGAGGAGGTGGTGGGAGCATGTCAGAGGCTGAAACAGTTCATGCCTCAAACATTGACATGAAAGAGTTTTGCCCATTATCACAAAGCTGTATAAAGAGGCTACAACCAAAGAAGCCTCCCTGAAGATGCCAGACTGGGATTTTGGACTGTAAATCAAACCACCCAGATTGAGCTGGAGTTCAGTCCTCCCGGCCCAGGGAAAAACAAACATGGCTGAGGGAGAGGAATGCACCCACAAGAAAGCCAAAAGCAGCAGAGATTCTACCCTGGCTGGGTTTGGGGTAGGGGACTCCACAGCCTGCAGAAGCCAGGTTTACTCCCCCCACCCCGAAATGAGGGCAGGGAGAAGGTTTGAGGTGTAGCCTCTGCTCAGAGACACTGAGCATCCATCCTCCCTCTCCCAAACCGGCCCAGCTGTGGAGCCCCCACCCCCACAGGCCACATCCACGGGACATGCACGGGACAGGCGGCTGAGGGGGCGTCAGAATCCATCAAAGACCCCCGAAAGTTTCCCCCTGAGTCATTCCTGAGGCCTTGCACCGTGGGGCTGCACGTGATGCACCAAACCCAGAGTCTGTTGTAAGAGACAACGCCAAACTCCCCCCCACCAGGGACATACCTGGGTTTTCCTACTCAGCCTGAGCTACCTTAACCCATGGGATTCTGTGCTTTTTGGGGGGACCTTCACCACCAAGAAGTCCAGCTGGAGAGGATCAGCAGAACATCTTTGGGATCCACAGAGTGTTGGTATTTTCCTTATTCTATCCCTGTCACTCTCTTTCTGTCCCACACTTCTATTTTCTATTTTTTCCTCTCTCTCTCTCTTTCTCTCTCTCACATTTTCTAGCAAATAAAAGCCACACCACTGCCCCTGGCAGGTGCTCTCGTCTGCACCTTAATTGGGGCCTTTCTGAGGACTTTAACGAGTGGATGATGACAGAGCACCTACCCAGCACTCCGCAGGCTGCGTCCATGTGCGGGTACTGCAGGGATGAGCGCTTGTACACGACGTGGGGGCTGCCCTTGCCCTCTCCCTCCGCGCTGACGTTGGCTCCAGGGCTCAGGGGCTCGATGAAATATTCCTCCTCATCTGCCACGATTACCCCGTGCTGCAGGAGGGAACAGAGGGGAGGCAATAACTGAGGTGCAAAAAGAGCTGAGGGACAGAGGTGGCTGCTCACCGTGAGGTTTTTGCTGATTGGCCCCGAATTTCTGGGGATGGATAAAAGCTGTGCAGGAATCCTGCACAAACACTGAACTGCAGGAACCCACAGAGCAGAGGAAGCCCAGCCAGACAGTGGTGGATGCCTTGGGACATCTGTGTTCACTGAAGTCTTCTTCAAATCACGGTCTGAGTTATGAATGAGTTGTTTCCAATTCCACCCACTTGGCCTCAGCGGGATCACTGTGGGATCCCAAACACCGCCCACCCAAACACGGCAGCTCCGAGCTCGGCCTCCCCAAAAAACCCTCCCAAGCAGCTCAGCAACATCACCACCAGCTGGAAACTCGGAGCTGCAGAGAGGGGTGGATACCCATGGGCTTTGGGAAATACCCCAAATGTTTAAAATCTGAAGGCTGATTAAGCAGAGGCCAGCAGCAGAGCCAAATCCCTTGTCTGGAGCCTGGATGGGACATCCCAGCCCCTCATACACCTCGGATTGGCCACATCAGTGAGATGATCTGGGGTTTGCTGCCTTATTTTAGTTTTTGATTCTTTGACTCAGTCTCTGTGAGGCCAGGCTTTGCTCTCAGAGTGAACCCATATGAGGCAGTGACAACCAGGAGCATCAGATCCTGGTGGGATGATCACCAAACCCACCAGGGACTTGCAAGGTCCCTCCTTTCCACCCTCACAGCAACGTTCCCTCTGCCTGAAAGGTCTGAGCAACCCCAAAAGTTTCTGGGAGCCCAAGCCGAGCTCCATCCCAGTTCCTGGCACTGAGGAATTGAATTCTCCAAGGAATGTGGTGTCCCTTCAGCTGAACTTCACCAGCAAGTGACAAGGCACAAGAATGTGCTTGGCATGGCTCAAACACGATCCCAAAAGTCCAAGAGACAAAAGTCGCGGCTGTCATCCCCCTCCCCATGTGCAAACACAGCTCTGGGTTCAGAGCCAGCCCTGCCCTGCCACCAGGGATGTCTTTTGGAAGCGACAGCGCTTATCCAGCTCCCGCTGTGCCCGAGGGAGCCCTGCTCTGCCAGAATGGGGAGCAGGGAATTCAGTCCCTTCCATGGAAGTACCACCTGGAACAGCTTCACCGCCGGGTGTGGGTGGGGAGAGCCTCTCCGGGGGGACAGTCCCTTTCTGCCGGGGCTGTCGCTGTCCCCTCACCGGCCGGAGCTCAATCGGGGCAGTGTGTGCGCGGCGAATCCCGGCCCCGAGTGCCGGGGGATTTCCTCCTGCCCCGGGCTCTGTTGCTCTTGGCTCGGCTCCACCTTTTCCAACACAAGCGAGGTACTGTGAGGTTACCCTGGCCGTGCTCCGGCGAGAGCCGAGTGCCGGCAGAGCCAGCTGTAAAAGCTTTGTGGGATGGGGGGAAGGAAGTGACCTCTGGCCCGGGGGGAGATCAGCGGCGGGGAGAGCACGTCCTGCCCCAAATCCATCCCGCTGGAAAAGGGATGTTCTCGCCCTAAGATCTGCAGAGGCTTCACGCCTGTCTGGCACCTTCCAGCAGCGAGGTTGGGACGTCGCGGGAGTCTTGACATTGTCCCATCGCTGCCCCCAAGGGCGGAGCTCTGAGGGCCGGGCGCTGGACGTGACACGGGGCTGGTGAAGGGGGCTGGGAGAGGTCCTGAGAGAGCCCTGTGGTTTGTGGGGGAGCTGGGCTGGATGTCCTGCGTGTGATTCACACAGGTCAGCTGCAGAGCAGGGAGGGTTTGCACCGTCAGCTCATATACCACAGCCTGGCCTGGGCCAGCTCTCCCAGCTCCTGGAGGAGCCATGTGGCAGCCGGACCACCTGGGTCCATTCCTCCTCATCTGGGTCCCTCCGGGCACTCCTGTCCATGCTGGGCTCAGGGGACTAACCAGGAAAGCTGTTCCTGGATCCCTGGCAGCACCCAAGGCCAGGCTGGATGGGGCTTGGAGCACCCTGGGACAGTGGAAGGTGTCCCTTCCCGTGGCAGGGGGTGGAACAAGATGGAATTAAAGGTCCCTTCCAACCCATTCTGGGATTCTCTGATGAGGATCTGGCCTTTCAGCTGTTCCTCTGACACAAGAGGGGAAAGAATGGCACTTCTCTGCACAGTGTTTACTCCTGGTTGTGACTGGATCCTTGGGATCTCTTGGGATGAAACACAGGGATTCCAGCTCCAGCCAGGCTGAGGCAGAGCTGCTCCCTGGAGGCTCTCAGCTGCTTGGCCCTTCTAGCAGCTCAAAACATGGAATATTTTTGAAAATAGACCATGTCACCCTTTGCTTCCAACAGAGGTCACATGGTAGGGTCAGGACTGTCCTGTGCAGGACCAGGATGGACTTTGATGTCCTCATGAGTCCTTTCCAGCTCAGGATGTTCTGTGGTTCTGTGGCTCTGGGAACTGGGTGACTTTCTCCTGGCTGAGCCTGAAGCCCAGCAGGGTGTGGGAGATGTGTGGGGTGACCCTGCTCCCTGCCTGCCCTCGGGCCAGGGTAACAGTGCCTGTGGCTGGGAAGAGGAGTCCCTGGGAGAGTGTCCAGGTATTGGGGAGACGAGTCAATGGTTGAGTGTCCAGAAATTGGGAAGTGGAGTCACTGGGAGCGTGTCCAGGTATTGGCATCCAAAGCTGATAAGCTGCGAGAGTTGTGCTGGGAACCAAAGTGGTTCAAGCCCAAATTCTGTGCTTGCAGGACCAGGAATTCCTAAGGGATGTGGGAGCTGGAGGACAGGAGGATGGCCTGGAACTGTTACTGCTGTTGGACACAACCCCTTTCCCTCCTCCTTGTGCTCAGCTCACCCCGTACCCAGCACCAGGTCCCAGTTTGTGCCTGGTCACCACCACAGTGCCTGAGTGCCCGGGCAGCATTACCCATGCAAAGCTGGGTCAGTGCGGTGCCCCCTCAGCAGGAACCGGCACCTGGGGACCCCTTTCTGCCCCCTTCAGAGTGGGTGATGCCCTCCTGGAGCGGAACCTGATGAGGGTTGGCACGAGCGGATCAGCAGTTACTGATCACCCACAGCGCTGCACAACATCTCCCATGTCAACTCCAGCCCCCTCTCTACCAGCTAAAGACATCCCAGACTCCTCTTGCCCAAATTCCTGACCAGCTAAAAACATTCCAGACTCCTCTTGCCCAAATTCCTGACCCCACTTGTCCTCACTAACCCCAAAGCTCTCCTCCCCCATCCTCGCCGTGTCCATAACTCCAGAGGGCAGAAGGACAGAGTTCAGGCAGCAGAGAGGTTGTTGGATGACCCCCTGTCCCGCTCTGTGCCTGGCTGCGTTTTCCTCCAGACAGCTCTTTGTGCCTCTCCAGAGCTAAACACAGCCTGGGAACCAAATTCTCCCAGTTCCAAGTGCTTGGCCTGGCCTTAATGCCCTGTGAGGTGGAGGATGCCAGACCCCTCTGGAGCCAGCAGCACCCAGCTCACCCTCTGTGAGCACCACAAAATTCCCTGGGACTGGAGCAGAGTTCCCACGTCCAAACAAAGGTCTCAGGAAGAGGGAGTCAGTGCAGCTCGGAGTGTTGGCTGTGAGCTGGAAACTTTAGACTCTGCGATATAATGAGTCAGATTCTCATTTCTGTTAATAACCCACAGCACTGTTCTGGCAGGGTCACCCAGTAATAAATCAAATGGGAATTCATTCCCATTTGGAAGCTCTTCCTCACTGCCAGAATGCTGCAAGGAGGTGGGGCTGCAGCAGAAATATGAACCTGGCCTGGAGAGACTTTTTCTACCCCTCCAAGGGAGCCATCAGCCTTGGGATTCACTCACAGGGTTTGTTTGCTCCATCTCTCCATCTGGCAGCTCAGGAAATGTGCTGTATGAGCCAGAAATATCAGAAAATCACAGAAAAATAGGGATGGAAGTCCTCAGTCTATTCCCAGGGCTGGGAGAGCTAATGAATCATACCTGGATGGGTTTTGAGAGCCTTTTGTCTGGCCTGTTCCTAAAGATCTCCCAAGACCTTGCTCTCTCCAAGCAACCTAGCCCAGAGATCAGCTGTTCTTACACTCATGTCCACCACTAAGATTCTCTGCTGATATTTAGGACCAGGATGTTCAGTCTGAGCTGTAAGGACTTGGAAAATCAAGCATTCCCACCCTCCTTCCCACAGCCCTGCTGGTTTTGAGGAAATGCCACCTTGCCCCATCTCGACATTCTCTTTTTCATATGGAACAACTGATTATTTCAGTTTTTTCCCCTCAGAAGTGGCACTTTTTTTAGCTCCTGAAACAGGGGCAGAAGTGACTGGGAACCCCAGGAATGCATCTGCAGTCAGAGGGATCTGGATGCACTCCTGACATTCCAGCAGTGCTGGGAAATACCTGCACACCCGCAGCAGCAAACGCAAAACAATTTTTGCCATTGCTGTTGGAAGAACTTGGTAAGAGCCAGGTCTGGTTAGCCCCAGAGAGCCAGGATTATCCCATTCCAAGCAAAATCAATGGGGAAAGGCCCAGAAACCGGACTGGCAGTGATCCACGGATCAGTAACCCCCAAGGACGTGACGAAGAATGTCTGCGCCCTCCGCCGATTGTGATGCCAGAGTGGAATATTCCCTCTTGCCACCAATCCCAAGCTTTTCCCACCACATGGATCCACCTGCTGGAGGACTAAAGCTGTTGGCATCACCCCTGGCTGGCCAAAGTCGGACTCACCAGCCCATTGCAGTTGCTGATGGCCACCTTGGAGCTGAGGTACTGGTCCTGCAGGTGGCCGGCATAGTGGCAGTCCTCGTGGAAGTCGTGCTGCCAGTCCATGCCATCCCGCTTCCAGTACTCCACGGTGAAGTGCTCGGCCAGCAGGTTGGAGTGCAGGGTCAGGTTGAGCAGGAACTGGGTGTGGTGGGCAGAGACTTTGTAGAAGACCTGCTGCTCCGAGGGCTCGTAGGGCAGGGAGCGCCGGGGCCGCGGCTTCAGCTGCCGGCGCATGTCAAAGGTGAGGAAGTCCCCGTTCTGGTCCACTTGGATGGGGAAGGCGATCTCATAGTGATCCAGGCTGGAGAGGAATTCCTCTGAGGAGGGAAGGACATGCATGGGAATGATGCACGGGGGAATGGCAGCCTGCTGGGGGCGTTGGGCACCCAGCAATGCCAGCCCGAGCACAGGCTCCTGCTGCAGCATTCCAAAAATTGGCATGTCAAGGCTCTGCCCAGCCTGAAGGATCCTTGGGATATTCCCCAAATACTGCAGCCTGCAGAGCCTTGGGATAGCAGTTTTTGGAATGCAACTTTTTCCTCTGCAGGTGACAGAGGGGAACAGCCTGGCCCAAAGGGCCCTTCAGGACACCCCAATTGTGGCTCTGGACCTGCAGTATCCCAAATCCTTCCATCTCCACTGGGCAGAGGGAACCCAGGTTGTGTAGAGTCCAGCTCTGAGCTTTGGGGGATTTATTTGAACCTGGACCCTTCCAGGAAGAGATCCAGCAATGAGGGCTCTTCAACAAGAGGCAGAAGGAGCCTTGGGGTGGCAGTGGCTCAGGAGAAAAGTCTCCTGTGGGTTCCTCAGGACATCTGCCGCTGCTGACTCTGAGAACACAAAACCAGCACCACCCCAACCCCCCCCATCAGAGCTGCAGGGGCCACAGCAGCACAAAGTCGTTGAAATTCCAATCTTGATACCAAAACAGGAGAGAGAGCAACCAGAATTCCCCAAGCCGTGCTGAAAATGAGCAGGAGCGGAAGTCAGACACCCCAAATCTCCAGCCACAGATGTCTGTGACCCCATCCTGCCCTCCCAGCTCTCTGGATTGGTTTTTATCACCTCAGCCTGGCTTAGAAGCTCCTCTGAGGAGCTCCCTTGAGTGTGTTAGGTGCCACCCAGGCTGTGACGAGGCCACTGTCCCAAGCCCCTCCGCCCGTGCTAGCTCGGAAACGCAACTCTGCCAGCTGTCCAACAAACTGGCACCCTGCAACCTTGGCAAAAACTCCTCCTTTTCAAAGGAAAATGTCCCGGGGGCTGACAGATTGGATCTGAGCAGAGCTCTGTCTGTGTCTGACAGCCCTCAGCCCCAGAGGCTTGGGTTGAAGATGGGAAATATCTGTGTGCTGGAGCAGGACATCTCCACCTGAACCCCTCATGCCTGGAGGGTTTGAGCCTCCTGAGCCCTCATGGGAGGGGATTTTCCCCTCTGTTCCATATGGAAAAGTCTTCCTGTGCTCTTTGCATCCTGTTCGTTGTTGTTTCCCGAGAAAACAGGAGGGACTGGGCTGTTCTGGGGAATTTTGCCTGGCTCCACAGCTCCCACCTGCAAAGCCTTCCCGGCCGTCAGAAACTCAGCCAGCTCCAAACGGCACCCTCACCACAGGCAGCGCTGCAGTTTCCTTTCCCTCTTTTTTCCCAGTCTTTTTCCAGTTTTCCAGTGTGGGAGACTGGCAGAGTGGTTTCCTTGGCCACCAGGAACAGGACAGCCCTTCCACCCTCTGGGATTAGGGGTGAGCTCCCATCTCTGCTGACCACAAACACTTTGGACTCCTCTGCCCTGCCAGAATTAATGATTAGGTTTTTAACTTCCAGCTTTCCCTGCATCCCAGCACCTCCCTGTGATGGGTCTGGGCAAACAAGGGTGACTTTTTGCACTTAGAAATGACTTCAGGCTTGGAAAAATTTGCTGTTGGAAGTGTTTTGTTTTCATTTTTGACTCTCTGCAGTCCATGTGGGCTTGGAAAAGAGTGAATCAGAGGGTGGTTTGTGCTTGCTGTGGCTACAAAGGACCTGGGACTCTGGGCTGGAGGCTCTGATCCTGACCTGAATGGCACTTCCAGGAGGAAAAACGTGTCTGGAGTGTGAGGGTGAGGTGGTGTGTGAGAACCTGGTGGTGGTGTAGGGTGAGCACTGCATCTCCTCAGGAATGTCCCTCTGGACACTGAGGCACAGGAAGAGCCCAAGAGCAGCCCCCTGCATCACCAAAATGGTTTAGGAAGAGGTGCTGTGGAGTGGGAATGCCACAAATGGAAAAAATAATCATAGAATAGAATCATGGAATGGTTTGGGTGGGAAGGGACTTTTAAAGTTCATCCAATTCTACCCCAGCTGTGAGCAGGGACACCTCCCACTGTCCCAGCTGCTCCAAGCCCTGTCCAGCCCGGCCTTGGACACTGCCAGAGGCCCAGGGGCAGCCACAGCTGCTCTGGGAATTCCATCCCAGCCCCTCCCCTCCCTCACAGGGAAGAATTCTTTCCCAAAATCCCACCTCAATGTGACATTCCCAATATCCAGCGTCACGCATGTGACAGCTCTGCTGACAGCCTCGTGTCATGTGGACAACGAAGGGAGACTGTCCCTGTCCAGTGCCACTGCTCTAAAAGATCAGTCCAGGCTCAAAGAGAAGTGGATCTATCCCTCCCTAACCCCGTGTGATCCTCCCAACATCCCACATATTCCCAATTCCTGCGTTTCCTCACCCCTGCCTTGCTCGTGCTCCCCCTGTTCCAGCCCACAGCCCTTCCCTCCTGTGCACTTCCCACTCCATGAACAGCTCCTGGCCCAGGCTGTGCCCAGCAGGGTCTGCCCTGCAGATAAGCCCTGGTGATCCCATAGCCCTGTCAGACCACGGGGAAGGGAGGCCATAAAAAGCCTTTCTCTAGGAGTGCCAGCTCGTGGCTGGGCAGGACGCTGGGCACCCCCAGGGAACACCAGGAGAGAGCAGGGGGGAAAGCTGGGAAGGAGGAGGGGTGGGCTGGGGGGAGAGGCACCCCAGGGTCCCGTTGCTGGTGGAAATGGAGCAGGGATGGTGCAAGGAGGGAAAGGGGCAGAGGGAGGAGCTGAGCAAAAAGGGGAGAGAGAAGGGGAAATGGAGGAGGGAGGGGTTTGTTCCTCTCTCATGAGTTGCTTCGAGCATGGGAAGGAAGCAGATGTTGGCTGTGGTGCTGGCACCAAAGGGAGTGAGAGGCTGGCAGAGCCCCAGCTGCAGCCCAGGCAGGATTCCCAAGGGACGGCTATGGAGATGCTCCAGGATCCCCAAGTCCAGGCTGCCCTGGCACTGTGGCACTGCCTCCCCCAAGGGACCTTTGTTGCCCATGAGCTGGGAACAGTGGGATGAGCCCCACCCAATGCTCTGTGGAATGGGAATGTCTGACCCATCCCCACAGTTACACCAAGGTCCTGCAGGAATTGCCTTTGGATTAAAACCCACCCAGCAGTGTGAGCATGAGCTGAATCCTCGGTCAGCTCCCAGAATCTTGGAATGGTTTCGGTTGAAAGGGACCTTAAAGCCCATCCCATCCTACCCCTGCCATGGCAGGGACACCTCCCACTGTCCCAGGCTGCTCCCAGCCCCATCCAGCCTGGCCTTGGGCACTGCCAGGGATTCAGGGGCAGCCACAGCTGCTCTGGGAAAGTTGTTCCAATGATTCCAGCTGTTCCCTGAGCTGTTACAAGCTGCACTCTCAGTGTCCAGGCCACCTCTGAACCTCTCTGCTGCCTTGGAGAGCCCTTCAGCACCAGGCTGCTGCTCCCCACGAAAATAACTAGAGCTCAGGGCTGATACTTTAATCTTCCCCCTGCATAAACCAAACACGCTGATGTGGAGCGGTGCACGTGGGGCACGGGGATCCTGCTCCAGAGCTGCCTGCAGTGAGTCCCTGGGGTCAGGGATAACACTGCCCTGCCCTGCTCCCAGCAGATAATAGCACCTCACCCTCTCCAGAGGGCCTTGTGGGGAGTAGGAAGTGTCCCAGCAGCCTGGTGAGGTGTTGGGTGACATCAACAGCCTGACTCCAAAAACAGCGCTCTGCCAGCAAGAGGGGCCCCTGGGGCAGCAGCGACTGGGCAGGAAAAGGGACTGGGGAGGGACAGAGATTTCAGAGGGAACAGGGACTGGGCAGGGAAAAGGGACGGGGAGGGAAAAGGGACTGGGGAGGGACAGAGATTGCAGAGGGAACAGGGACTGTGGAGGGTACAGGGACTGGAGAGGGAAAAGGGACAGGGGAAGGAAAAGGGACTGGATGAGGAACAGGGATTGGGGAGGGGCAGGAATTGGGATAGGGGCAGGCACAGGGACAGGGACAGGGACAGGCTGCAACCCTGGCATGGGATGGGTGCTCCCAACACACCACATCCACCCCATGGCACCACATCCCAACAACTCCATGGGCTGGGTCCCATCCCCAGAGGTGCTCAGGGCCTGCTCTAGGGGAGCACAGATTAATTCCTGTTAATCCCGGGTTTAATGGACCTGTGTCACCGCATGGAGAGGGGGCTGTGCCCAGGGATCTGGGCTGGGCTGAGGCCGATCTCAATGGGGCTGCACATGGAGCAGGGCATGGGAGGTGCAGAGCAGCCCTGCAGGCACTGCCAGAGCCTGTGGAGAGCAGCAGCAGGACCCAGGTGTCCTTCAGATCCTGACCTGCCTGGAGAAGGTGCCCAGCTCCCAGCTGGTGCTGCTCTCCTGTTGCTGCCTGCCCAGGACACTGAGGGGCTCTGGCTGCTTTTGTCCCTGTTCCCAGCTCTGCTCCTGCAGCCAGCTCACGGCCCTTGTCACCATGGCCTGCCTGGCACTGTCACCGGCTGTGGCCCTGCCAGGGTTCATCTGGGCATGTGAGGGGTGCAGGGTTATGGCTGTGTGACACTGCCAAGGTTTGAACAGCTTGCATGGATAAATCCCCTACTCCAGAGCTCGCTCCTCTCACCTCTGGTGCCTGGTGGCAGAGTTCACACTGCTTCTTAAGGAATAATCCTACAAATATTGCCATTGATCAGTTTAACTCCCCTTTGAGTCTGTGAGTGTGGTTTGTTCTCCAGGCTGGGCTCAAGGCTCCCCCCCCACCATTTCCCAGCCCCTTTCCTCCTAATCTGGAATAAAATCAGGTGCGAAAGCACAAAGCTCTGGACAAGAGACCCACATTCCCCTGTCCTCACAGTCCCCGAGTGCGATTCTATGTAAACTCGAGTCCTTCAGACGCAGGAGACGGGCACAAACACACCAACAAACCAACCCTGCTCCTCCAGCTGCACATTCCTGTCCAGGCTCAGCTGGGCAGAGGGTTTGGGTGCTCCAGCACCACCCTCCACCCCTGGACCGGCCCAGGACCAAGCACACACAGCGCTCCTCCTGGCACAGCCTCTGCTCTCCCGAGGATGCACTGCTCCCCAAGGGAACCATCCCCTGCTGCCCCCCACCCCCTTCCTTCCCAAACCTGCCATGGCTCTGGCCTTGCACCGACCCCACTGCTCTGAATTCTGCCAAAAGTCAGAGTGCAACACCCGAGAGCGAAGCACCTCCATTCCTCAGGTGCTGACAGAAAACCCCGGCCAGGGGAGTGGGAGGAGCTGGGCAGGATTAGAGCTGGAGGTGTCTCCACTGCTCCCAAAGTCCTTCCCCAGGCCAGCATTAGTGGGGTGGATGCAACTCCCTTTCCCATGGGTGGATCCAGCAAGGGTGGATCCAGTTCCTCTCCCCACAAGTGGATTCAGCTTCTTTCCCCATGGGTGGATCCAGCTGCCTTTCCCCATGGCTGGATCAAGCTCCTCTCCCCACAAGTGGATCCAGCTCCCCTTCCCAGAAGCGAATCCAACTCCCCTGTCCATGGATGGATCCAGCTCCCCATCCCATCCCATCCCATCCCATCCCATCCCATCCCATCCCATCCCATCCCATCCCATCCCATCCCATCCCATCCCATCCCATCCCATCCCGCCCATACCTTGTGACTGGAAGGAGTAGCCGGGGAAGGTGCCCATGGCCAGGCCGAGGGTGACCGTCCAGGTGAGGAGCCTCCAAGCTGTGGCCATGGTCAGCGCCGCTCGCGTCGGAGCAGGGAGATCTGTGCCGGCTGGGAGGGCGCTGTCCCCACATGTCTCTCCCTCGGCCACCCCTTATGTCCAGAGAGGAGTCCCGGGTCCCTCCGCAGGCATCCTCGGCTGCTCCGTGCTCTCCCGAGGCTGGCGGGGTGTGGGCAGTGCCAGGCCAGCACTGAGGGGTCAGCACGGGCTCATCCCCAGCACCGGCATCGCCCCTGCGGGTGAGAGGTGGGGATGAGGGAAGGGATGGAGCAGAAGGACATGAGGCGGGCAGGGGAATGAGGAAAGCTGGATGCTGGAGGAGGCAGGAGTGGGATGGAAGGATAGGAGAAGAGGAGGAAAGGATGGGAAGAGTTTGAGGATTAATTAACCCCATCAGCTCCTGCTCTGCGGACACTGAACTCCCGACAGTTCTCCCAGCTAGGATCTATCAGGTACCTGTGGAATGGAGCTCGGGATCAGTGGGAATCCTCGAGGAAGTGCAGCCCCGAGAGTGCCCTGGGTTACTTGATCCCTTAAAGAGAGCGGGAAATAACAGCCTTGGCAGGGGGGTGGTGAGCAGCAGCCCAGAAATCTCCTCTGCGGTTTCCCTGAATTTCAAACACACTTCAAGGACTGTCACTGCACTGAGGGGAGAGCACTGAGTGTACTGGCTGAGCCTAAAAAAGTGATGGAAAACAAAGGACCCATTCAGGGAATTCATCCTCAACTCCATCCACAAACAGATCCCAAGATTCCAGTGGCATTTGTTCTTTAAAACACTTTGCTGATTGCTCCGGTGAAAGACTCCCAGCTGGCAGAGAATTCCCACTCAGTCTGAGGCAATAACACCAAACTCGCATCGTGCTGGGGACTTGCACAAAACCTGTGGGGGGTTTTGTTCCTGTCCAGCCATTCCATGGGTATGGGATGAGTGCAGCACATCCCTCACCCTCTGGAGAACCCCAGTGATCCCGCAGCCAAACACAAAGAGGGCACAGATGAAGCTCTGCAGCAGTGGTGCTGGAGCAGGGCTGGGAAAGGTGGGATGAGCTCCTTGAAAAAGGTGGAATGAGCTCCCTGAGAAAGGTGGGATGAGCTCCCCAAGAAAGGTGGGATGAGGTCCCTGAGAAAGGCAGGATGAGCTCCCTGGGAAAGGTGGGATGAGCTCCCTGAGCCTGGGAAGAGGCTGGGGATGGGAGGAGGGTGCTCTTTGCAAAGGTATCAACAGCCAGGGCCTGTGTGTGGTCCTCATCCCAGTAAGGAAACATTTGGACTAACATCCTTAACCCCTGCGTTGCTCTGCTCTGGTGTGGTTTAAACGGCCAAGGCTGGGCTGGGCAGAGCTCAGGGCAGGGGATCCAAGTCCTCCTGGGATCTGCTGTGCTCCCCTTCATGTCCTTATGGGAATCTGAATCCCTAAAAGTGAATTCCTGCTCCTGTTTTCCCATTGTTTCTGTGCCATGGATGGTATTTGTGCTGCAGGGGCTCAGAGTGACACCCAGCACAGGCCAGAGGTGACACTGGGGAGGGACAAATCCAGGAGATCATTCCTGCCCAAAATTTATCATGGAAATCACAGAATGGTTTGGGTTGGGAGGGACCTTAAATCCCATTCCACCCCCTGCCATGGGCAGGGACACTTTCCACTGTCCCAGGCTGCTCCAAGCCCCAATGTCCAGCCTGGCCTTGGGCACTGCCAGGGATCCAGGGGCAGCCACAGCTGCTCTGGGCAACCTCACAGGGAAGGATTTCTTCCTAAAATCTCATCTGAATCTCTCCTCCTTCAGCTTAAAGCCATTAACCTAAATAAATTATTTTTTTCCCTGCTAGGCAGAAATGGTGGCAGATGAAACCCACAGCTCTAAACACAACTTGGAGTTGCATAATTTAAAGATTAAGATTTTTCACTGCTCATTTACAGTTAAAAATAGCCAAAGATCCTCAGTGAGGCCTTGGCCTGGACTCCCTGGTCCCATGTAGGGCCACTTGCCAGGTTTTCCTCTGCAAAGCCCAGACACAGCATGATGGTGGCCTCCAAAATTGTGCATCCTGCCCTGAGAATAAACTGCCCGAGGGGGAGAAAATCCCACCTTGGGCTGCTCCTTTTCCCTGGGACAGGTAATGGGAAGCAGGGAGTGGAGGGAAGAAGCTTGGGGCAAGAATTCTGCCCCGTTCCACTCCCACACGAGGATGTTGAGATCTGGTGACAGCGTCACCTGTGGTGCCACCTGTGGTGCCACCCCGGACCGTGGCACAGCGAGGGGAGAGCCAGAGCAGGTGGAGGTTGCTCTGTGCCCGCTCCCGGCTGCAGGAATTGGGCTGGAAAAGGGAGAAGTTGAAAGCAAAGCCCTCTCCCAAGTCAGGAGTTTTCGGCATCTCCCTAAAGCTCGAGATTCCAGCTCTTAAATCCTGTCACGGCTCCAAAGTCCACGGAGCTCAGTTCAAGTGGATTTTCTCCTGGGCTTCACGCCGCTTGATTTCCCTTGTTTTCCAGCTGTTGAACCCTTTCCCTCCAGGCTCTCGTTGCTTCCCATGTTCACCCCGCCTCCCCCTGACCCTCCGCGGTGCCCCCGTGTCCCCTATGCCCTTCCCGGCTGCTCAGCGTCCCCCGGAACAGCGGGAGCCGCCGGCGCCAGGAGCTCGCAGCCCTGACCTTGGGGGAAGGAGGCGCGTTCGGGAGCGGCACAAGTCGGGAATTAAAGCTGCAAAATTCCTGCGGGCCGAGCTGGGGGAAGGGCCCGGCCGCGATCCCTCCCTGCAGACAGCGGGGAAAACACGGCCCCTTCCCGGCGGTGCTTCATTCCCAAACCCCGAGCAGCAGCAGAAGCAGCCGGAGGAAGGAGCAGAGAGCCGGAGGAGCGCTGGTGCTTCCATCCCTATTAACTTTTCCAATAACCTCACTCCGCAGCTTCGCTCCGCAGCCGGACAGCCCCGAGGATCGCGGAGCCGACACTGGGGTGCCACGGGCCGGGCTGGGGGAGCTCGGGGACAGCTCGGGGACACGTGGTGACCTCTCCGGTCTCGTGCCTCCCTCGCTTGGGCCGCTTCCGATTTGCTCCTTCCCAAGGAATTCGCTGTCCTTGGCAGGCTCGGCTCGGGCTGACGCTGCCGGTGCCGGTGCCAAAGTGGCTTTGGCCCCATGAACCCGAGGGACGCGGGCGGCGATGCCACCGCAGCGGCCGGGTCACCTCCTGCCACCCCAAAGAGCCGCGGGAAGGAAGGGGCTGGGGAAGGAGGGTGTGTGTGTGTAAAATCCTAGCTGGAATGAAGCTAAAAGAGAAGAAAGAGCGGGGGGGATGACAACTGTTCTAATTTCAGCCGCGGCGCTGCAGACAGAATTCCCTGGAAGCTCCGCTGCCTGGCCGGCTCCAGAGGCAGCACCAGGGGAAGGTAATAGGAAGCAGATGGGGGCTGCTCGGGGCCAAGAGGAAGGTTCAAGGTGCCTCCTAGTGCAGAGAAGAGGAATTTAACTGCTTTTAAAGATGCAGGGCCCGGCTGCTTCCAGGTTTCTCGTCCAACTTTTGCAAATTATGAGCTCAGGTGTCCTTTTCCTTTTTTTTTTTTTTTTTGAGGAAGAAAGAAATACAAACACAGATTTCTGCTTCCAGCTTGCCCGGGGCGGAGGGAATACTTGCAGTGCAACCCCTACCAGGCCTTCCACTGACATCTTCCAGGCATGGGAGCACTGGGAGAACTGGGAGCAGTGGAGAAGTGAGAGCAGCCCCCCAGTGGGAGCACTGGGAACAGTGGGAAAGCAGTGGGAAAACAGTGGGAGCAGGACCCCACAGCTGCACCAGCCCAGCAGCATTTCTGGGCTGTGTTATTTTAAGGAATGAAAGCCTCGAGGTTATTTTATCCTTCTGTAAAACTGGAAATTGTCACCACCCCATAACCACACTGGGGCTATCGGGGTTATCATGGTGCCACATCCCACAGCTTGGTCCCTTTTCGGCCACAGGTGCCGCCTGAGCCTCCCAAGGGGCTGAGGTGCTGCTCAGCCCCACAGAAGCCCTGGCAGCCCTTACAAACAGCACTGCAGGGATTTCTGCTCCTCCAGCCACTCTAGGCTGGGAGTTGCTCCACCAGGTCAGAGTTTATCTCTGAGGGGAAGAGCTGTGAGCACCGGGCTGGCTCTGCAGGCCTCATTTTCTATGGATTCCAAGTCATACACAGCAGGGACTGCAGGGACCTGTGGCTCAGGGGCTGTGCCAGTGCTGTGAGGGCACTTGGCAGCAGCAGCACCAAGGTTTTCAGGCTTTCCCACCACTCACACGGGTCCTCTGCCACACACAGGGGGTTCCTTCCTGCTGATGAGGTCCCAGCTTTCCCCTAGGACACAAAACAGCCCCTTAGTGCATGTAGCTCCTGGATGCTGATCCTAAAGTCACTTGACACAAGAGTCCCCTGTCACCTGTGGTCACTGTTTCATGGAGGGCCACAGCTTTTGGCTGTAAATGCTCAGCTGGAATTGACTTTCATCCTTCCAGTGAAGGAATTTTTCCTTATATCCAAGCTGAACATCTCCTGGGGCAACTTGAGGCCATTCCCTCTCCTCCTGTCCCTGTTCCTGGGAGCAGAGCCCGACCCCCATTGAGCCCCCTCCTGTCAGGAAGTTGTGCAGAGCCACAGGGTCCCCCCTGAGCCTCCTTTGCTCCAGGCTGAGCCCCTTTCCAGCTCCCTCAGCTGCTCATGGGGCTCCAGAATCACAGAATCAAAGATTTGTGCATAGAACTATGGAAGATCCTGAGCTGGAAGGGACCCTCAGGGATCCTCAGTCCAGCCCCTGGCCCTGCCCAGACACCCCAACAATGCCATCCTGGGCATCCCTGAGAGCTCTGCCCAAACGCTCTTGGAGCTCTGGCAGCCTCGGGGCTGGGACCATTCCCTGGGGAGCCTGGGCAGTGCCAGCACCCTCGGGGGGAAGAACCTTTCCCTGAGCTCCATCCCAAGCCCTGACACAGCTGCAGCCACTCCCTGGGCTCCTGTCCCTGTCCCAGAGCAGAGCTCAGCCCCTGCCCCTCCGCCTCCCCTCGGGAGGAGCTGCAGCCCCCGAGGAGCCTCCCCTCAGTGTCCTCTGCTCCAGCTGAACGAGCCAAGTGCCCTGAGCCGCTCCTCAGACCCTTCCCCAGCTCCGTGTCCCTCCTTTGGACATTCTCCAACAGCTTTGGACCCTTCTGATCTTGTGGTGCCAGCACTGGAGGTGAGGCTGCCCCACTGCAAAGCAGAGCGGGACAATCCCTCCGTGGCCCGGGCGATGTTTGAACCCTTCTCATTCTCTCTGCATCCCTGCTCCTCCTCACCCCTCTCTGCACACCCCAGGGGCCTGGCAGGGGCAGGTCCCTCAGAGTTTGTGATGCATTTCTGTGTTTGCTGCTGGCTGGGGGGGTTTCACCTGCTGCACTCCCCAGGGCCGTGGGTGTTCCCTGCGTGCTCAGTCGCCTCCCGGCTCCCGGCTCCCAACTCCCTGCTCCCAGCTCCCAGCTGCCGGCTCCCTGCTCCTGGCAGGTTCCTGCACGTTCCTGAGGACAGAATAAACAGCCCAGCTCCCCCTACCAGGCTGCTCCTCCCGCGGCACGGGGTGAGCACGTGGGGGATACAAAGCTGTCCGAGAGACCTTCCCGGCTTCCAGCAGGAGGAGAACGTCCTGATATTCCCGACAAAACATTTGGCTGGGCGGCCAAATGGAAAACATGCTGAGCTGCAGATGGCAGAAGTCTTTCCGCAGTCATCTTGCCAGCACGACAGGACTTCCACTGGGAAGTCATTTCTCAGCTCTAGGGGTTAAACCCACAGAAATCAGCATTTTTGCTGCCAGGAGCATCTGCAAGCTGCGAGCAAGGGGTTAAAGTCCCAGGTCTGCAGAACACAAAACAAGAACTTGAGCCATAATCTGCTTTGCTGCTCCAAGCGTGGCCTCTCTGGGGCCACAGAGAGCGAAGAATTAGAAACACGGAGTTATCGCTGTTCACAGAACGCTGCAGCCTCCAGCCCTAAGATGCTTCCTGCCTGCCCAGCCACCCTCTGGCTGCCCTGCCACCCCTCTGCTCACCCCTGACACCAATCTCCCCTGTGCAATGCCAAGGGCTCTGCCTGCACCTTCCCTGCTGGCACTCCCGGGGCTGGGAGGGGGCCCAGGATGCTCAGTGCAGCCCCCCTTGCTCACTCGGGCTGATTCACCTGGCCCCAAGAGCTGTTCTTTGCATCCCCCAGTGACTGCGGGTCCGATTTCAGCTCCCCCGGGGGGGGAGATGCCATTCTCACACCGTTCAAATCAGATCTGACCCCATCCAAAGGCGCTCCCCAGCAACACGGGAAGTCCAGACTGACACTGCCGGTGTCACCCTGCAAGCTGAGGGGTCTGACCCGGGGTCTTTGTCCCCCTGCCAGCACTCCGGTGCCAGCCTGGGTGCCAGGGGCACTCCCTCCCTGCCTTTGGACCACCAGCTCCCTCTTGCAGGCTCTCCGTGGTGCTCCACACCCAGCCCTGCTGTTCTCTGGCTGGGCACACCCTGCATCCCTTTGTACAGCAACTTCACAGGGCTTTGGGCACGCTCCAGCGCTGTGTGGGAGGAGGATTTCTTTCAAAAACACGAGAATTGTTTCACAGTCAAATCTATGCAGTACAATCGTGGTGAGGAAAGGGCTGAATTCCCCCCTCGCTCCTCTCCAAAATCTTTAATTTTGCCAGCAAAGGGGCAAAAGAGGCCCATGCCAAAGCCGAGGAAGTGAGAGGAGAGCTGGGAGCAGCGACCTCGCTCTGACACCGCCTGCTTGGCTTTCTGGAAATCCTATCCCTGTGTTACATAAGGATCTGGCCCTATCTGGAACGCCGGGGTCATTGCACTTCTCCAAGTGTGGTAAAATGCTCGGAGGTCCTCAGCAGGAAAGCAGCAAGGAAGTGCAAGCTCTGATCCTCCTCGGGATGGGGAGCTGGACTGGAGGCAGGGCTGAGCCCTGCTGGAGCTGCCAAATTCCAGCCGGATGGAAGGTGGGCACTGAGATTCACAGTGCTCCCATCCTGGGACTCTGTCTGCTCTAGGGAGAGGACTCCACCAAGCAGGTCCACTCTCAGACAGGACTTATGCAAGAGTTTGGAGCTGCTCCATGTGACCCAGACTTGCTGGCGCTCTGCCACCGCTCTCCTTGCTGGTTCCAGCCAGGCACAGAGCGGCGGGAGTAGAGAGAGACCGGACAGTCATTAACTGGGTGCCAGTCATCAACAGAGTGCCAGTCATTAACTGAGGGTGCAAGTCATTAACGGCGTGCCAGTCATTAATGGAGTGCATCACCCACCACACAGAGCCCTGCCAGTGACACACATGTCCCAGGAGTGTAGGGACACACTTGTCACCCACACGCAGCCAGGGCACTGCTGCAGCCGCCTGTCTGTGTGGGGATACGTGGATTAAACCTGGGTACACGTTATCTGCATGTGATAACACGTTATCAGCATAGGAATATGCGTTATTTGTGTGTGATAACGCGTTATCTGCACAGGGATACCCGTTATCTGCATGGGGATACCCATTATCTGCACATGAATAACATGTTACCTGCACATGGATACCTGTTATCTGCATGGGGATACATGTTATCTGCACGTTGATAACACGTTATCTGCATGTGGACACACACACACCACCTGCGGACAGGTCTGGTGCCCACACCCCCCCTGTGCTGTCATCCCATTCATGCAGATATTCCATGCCCAAATGCCATTTTTATACATGGCATCTCTCTGGCCACCTCTGCCTCCATGAAATGCCCCCTCTCTGTGGGGTTAAGCACAGCCAGCAGAGAATCCAGAGCTCCATCCAGAGTTCCATTCAAAGCTCAGTCCAGAACTCCGTCCAGAGCTCCATCCAAAGCTCCATCCAAAGCTTCATCCAGAGCTCCATCCAGAACTCCGTCCAAAGCTCCACCCAGAACTCCATCCAGAGCTCCATCCAGAGCTCCATCCAAAGCTCCATCCAAAGCTCCATCCAAAGCTCCATCCAGAGCTCCATCCAAAGCTCCATCCAAAGCTCCATCCAGAGCTCCATCCAAAGCTCCATCCAAAGCTCCATCCAGAGCTCCTGGGCCTGTGCACGGGCAGCTCTCCCTGTGTGCCTGCTGCTCCTCCTTGCACGGAGTGGCACCAGGGCTCAGCCAGGAAAGAGCCACAGGCTCTGGGAAAGGCCAGGAGCGCTCACACCTCAGAGTGGGCAGGGAAACAGTCACAGACCCACCCACCTGCACCCTGGCAGGGCTGGCTCTCCTCTCCATCCTGGCAGGGCTGGCTTCTCCTCTCCATCCCGGCAGGGCTGGCTTTCCTCTCCATCTTGGCAGGGCTGGCTCTCTTCTCCATCCTGGCAGGGCTGGCTCCCACAGCTGCCCTCCAGCAGTCCCGGTGCTTACACAACCCACCCCCACACAGTGCCGAGCCCCAGGATTGCACAAACACCCTCGTGTGCCAACACTGAACTCTGCTCACCTGTGGAACCCCCCCGAGCCCTCTCCAGGCTGGAGCTGCTCCGTGTTGGGAGCCCCAGGAGCGTGGTTTATGTGGTTTGTGCAGTTACAGCTCACAAGCAGCTGGCACAGCTCTCCCACACCAAGAGTTGCAGCTGCAATTTGGCTCTTTGGTAGCCAGGCTGTAGGACAGGGCCATACCCCAATCACAGAATGGTTTGGGTGAAAAGAGATCTTAAAGCTCATTTAGTTCCACTACCATGGCAGGGACACCTCCCACTGTCCCAGGCTGCTCCAAGCCCCTTCCAGCCTGGCCTTGGGCACTGCCAGGAATCCAGGGGCAGCCACAGCTGCTCTGGGCACCCTGTGCCAGGGCCTCCCCACCCTCACAGCTGACAAAGATGTGTCTGGTTATCAGGCTGGATGTGCTACAAGGGAGGGTAAAATCCCCCTGCAACGCCTGTCACCAGGTGCCACACCTTGTGCCCCGACAGTCTCAGGCTGGAGTTGGAGAACTCCATCAAATTTCCCAAGAAAAGCCTCTGAGATGACTCCTGCTACCCAGCAGAGCTGTGAGAAGAACTGAGGGTCCTGCAGTGAGCCCAGGACTCAGCAGCTCCTTCTGTCACTGTCACAGCAGAGCCTCATCCAGCAGTGGCCCAGTCCTGGCCAGGGGGATGGATCCACAGCATGGCCCAGCTCCAGCTCCTTGAGCTGAGCTGGTCCTGCCAGCCTGAATCAAGGAACAAGTGAGGTTAGAAGGGATGTGAGGGGGTCTCTGGTCCCACCCACTCTCAGAACTGCGTTACTTTGATGTTGGATCAGGACCACCCAGCCCAGGCTGTGCCATGGGGTCACAGGAGCGGCTCAGAGGAAATGCAATGAGCTGCAGAGAGGGACCCTAAAGGAGCAAAGCCAGTTTGGACCTCCCTGTCCTCCCAGGAAACCAGAACCAGTCAGAGAAGTGACATGGTGGCGACACAGAGAATGTTCCTTCCACAGCAGGACAAGCCAAGAGTGATTTGGTGACAGCCAAGGGAACAGTTGGTGCAGGACCATGGGGTCACCCCCAGGCAATGACCCCGGGGTCCCCTTGGTGCAGGGCAGTGACCATGACAGAGGCACCCACAGCCCCCTGGACAGGTCACCCCATGCCAGGGGAGCCCTGCAGGGACAGAGATACCTCCTGTGGGATGAAGCCTTGCAGAACACTTAGGCTGGGAATCCCTCCAGCCCTGACAGACCTGGAGATCATGTCCAGGCTCTGGCTCCTTGGGAGCTCTGGGGCTCTGCTGGGCAGAGTTTTTGGGCCCTTTTCCCCTCCCTGTAGGTTCTTTAGTCAGGGAAACCCAGATGGTGTGGCCCAGATGCAGCTCCTTCCTCCATGGCCAGGGCATGAAGAGTCCCTAACCCTGACAGGACTGAACTCATCCTTTGCGCTTTCATTTTGGTCAAAAACCACTTCCCACTGAGGTCACAAATCCCACAGGATGAGGCCAGGAGTTCACCTGCCAGTTTAGCCTAGTTGGCACCAACATTTAGGAGTGATTGAGTTCAAAAAGATTTGCAGGACTGCACAGGAATAGATTCATTTACACTCATTTTTTCCTTTTAAATTAAGCTACCATAGAAGAGTAGGAAACACAATATTGGTAATGGGTGATAAAAAGAAATGTAAAGCTGTGCATGTCCCATTCTTGGAAGTGCCCAAGGCCAGGCTGGTCAGGGCTTGGAGCAATCTGGGACCAGTGGAAGGTGTCCCTGCCCATGGGAGAGGGGAAACTGGATGAGCTGTAAGGTCCCTTCTAATCCAAACCATTCCATGATTCCATGAAAGACACTGAGCAGTCAGACATGGACTATCCCAAGCATTTTCCAGCCAGGGAGGATGCAGAAGGTGAGAGAGGAGCAGCAATAGAGCTGCTGGATGGAGACCCTGCACTTCACACGTGTGCTGATGTTGCTCTGCTGAAGTCGGACAGAGCTCAAATATTCTGGCAGTTTCCCAGTGGAGACTCTCCCAATCCTTCAGCTGGCTGCAGGCTTCATGGAAGGCCTTCACAGTAACCAAGGTGGGAAAATTGGCTTGGATTGTGTCCCTTTAGACTTCCCCCAGTTCTGGAAAACAAGGTTGTATCCAGGCTGAGGCTTTTCACTCCCCAGTTGCCGCATGAGATCCGATCTGCTCGCAGATTCCCGGGAAATGTTTGTGGCTCTTCACCCTGCAAACATTTCCTACAGTGTTGGGGTCAAGCAAAGACCTCTGTGCCTTGTGTGCCTTCAGCACATCTGAGCTGCCATCACTCAGTGATTGTTTCTGAAAACGTGATGAGTTTGGTCCCAATTCTGTTTATTTCAAGCTCATTTTGTGTTAACTCAAGAGTGAGGCAGGACAGGACGTGACAAACACATCCTGTGGTGCTCCCAGCTCAGAAGGAATTAATTGCTGGAAACTTGCCGAGAAAAGTGGGGTTTGGAGCCAGGGGTTTCAGATAAGCTGGAGATAAGGGTTTGCATGGGATCATCCCTGGGTGCATCCGGCACTGAGGGCCATTCATGCAGCTGCTCCTTCGGGAAGCCAAGCCCAGGCTGTCCCTGGACCAGGATTTCATGGAATGGTGAGAACAGCAGGTCCTCCCCAGCAGTCCCTGGGCAGCCTGAAGCCATGGGTGATAAGAGAGCCTCTCATGTTTCAGGTTTGAGGAGCAGACACTGTTTATGTTGAGCAGCAGCCCCTTTCTCCCCTCGGGGCTCCTCTTCAGCCCCTCCACGGCTGCTCAGGCCCGGCTTATCGGGGCCTCCCTGTGCCAAAGGAAACAGCTCGGCCCCCCCAGCCTTATCCGGGCAGAGCTGATTTGCAGGAGATGACAGCACCTTTCCCATTCCACCCCAGGAGCAGCCACTTGGGGAACACAGCTGGAGCCGCCCCAAGAGGCGCCGGGAGGTTTTCGGGATGGCAGGAGGAGGAGGCGAGCAGAGGGTGCTGCCCTGGGGCCAAGCAGGAACAGCGGGAGGCTGAGGATGGAGCAACTGGAGCACTCATCATGTTCCATATATGGAGAAACTTTGGGAACAACCTCCCAAGAACTGGAGGAAGCCTCACCAATGGAAGCATCTCGGAACAGTCCAGGCAAGGCTGTTCCCAACACAGGGAACATCCCGGCGCTGGGCATCACCTGGGCATCCCACAGAGCATTTCGGGAGACCAGTGGGGAACAAAGACTGCCCAAGCCCCTCCTGCCGTGCCCAGCCGTGACCTGCATCCCACCCTGGCACCGCTGGGCTCTGCTAACGAGAATAAGACCGAGCACAACCAGAACCAGAGCTCTGGTGGGGCCGAGCCATGTCCAGCACCTGGGATGTCGGCAGGGACTGCAGCAGGAACACAAACACCCCCTGAGGTTTGCATTTTGACCACAAAAAAAGTCCCCAAAAATGGGCCTCGGTGGGAAATGTTACATTTTGCTGCAGAGGGTACCTGCCCCTGGCGCAGCTCTGCACTTCCCTCTTGGTTGATTCTTCCCCTCTGGCAGATATTTGCCAAGGTTATTTTATAAACTCCTCTCTATTTATAGCCCAGCTCCTTCAGCTCTAATGAGATAATCTTCTGGCATCTCACCATCACTAATATTTACTTTGATGTTTAAAATAACATCTTCTGAGAGATTGATTTCTTCTTCTTCTTTTTTTTTTTTTTTTTTTTTTTTTTAATAATAACCCCCTCCCACCTTTAAAACATAATCGAAGCAAAGAAAGAAATGAGCGGAGCAGTGGGGCCGAGCTCCTGAGGATGCACAAGGAGTCAGTGACACTGCAACTTTTTCAGGGCAGACTCTTTGTAAATCCTCTAAGCACATCAGGAAGGAGAGAGGCATTGGCAGCTCCTGAAGATGGAGAGAGAGACAGGGAAAGAGGGAGAGAGAGCCCGGGCTGTGTTTATTCTCAGGAATGAAGGCAGCAAGGAACGCTTCATTCTGCACCGGGGCTCGGAGCTGCTGCTCTCTGTAACAGAGAGCTTCGCCCCGGGCAGCCCAGCAGAGGAGATTTGGGGTTTAGAGCAGCAAACATTCGATTATGGGTTAATGCAATTAAAAAAGTGCAGCCGAGAGGGGCTGGGGGAGGCAGGGGAGGCAGTGCACGAGATCCCGGCTCCTGCTGCCTGCGGCCACTCTGAAACACAAGCCTGCGTTTTTATGGAAACTCTGAATGCTGGGGAAGGGTGAACATGGTTTTCATTCTCATAAATGTTTTCCAGCGTGCAAGGCTCTCCGGGCTCATTCCTTCTCCAGGGAGACGGTTCTGATTTCAAAGAACATTCGCGTTCCCTCCACCCCAGACCACCCCATTCCAACCTCAAAGAGTTTCCTCTGGAAAAATTATTTTAAAGAGCGCTTTACCTTTTCGAGTGCTTTCCCTTCTTTCTTCTTCTTTTTTCCCCCCTTTTAATTCCTTCAGCTTCTCTCTCTTTTTTTTTTTTTTTTTCCCTCTTTTTTTTCCCAGCAGCAGCCAAAAGCTCCTCTCTTCCCCTCAGCCCTGCGCGTGTCAGAAAGTTTCCAGGCTGAGGGTTTGTGTCGCCTTCCTCAAGAACCTTCTGTCAGACCCAGGCAGAGCTGGAGCTGGAGGCTCTGCTAAAAAGTCTCCTTTCAGGAAGTGAGCAGTAATAAGAGAGCGGCTCGGAGGCAGCACATGGATAGGGGCTGCTCGAGAAAGAAAAAAAAAAAAAAAAAAAAAAAAAAAAAAAAGGAGAAAAAAAAACCCCAACAACTTTGCTCGGGAATTTTGCCAGGATTATCCAAAAGAAAAAAAAAAAAAAAAAAGAAAAAAAAAAAAAAGAAAAAAAAAATCCCCAAACCCACAAGGCTGGAAAAGTCCCGCCCTGACTGCTGACATCAGTGCAGAAGGCAGGTCTTGGCCGAAACAGAATAAAACTAATCAGCCTTTCTGTGGAGGAGCGGGGAGGGAGCTCGGGGCAGCCCTGGAGGCGATGCCGGCGTCTCCCCGGTGGATAAAACATCCCAGGAAAAGCCATAAAGCAGAGAGCCCGTGCTGATAGTGGCGGACAAAGCAGACAAAACAAGCCAGGATTGGTTTTGTTTTGTTTTTTCCGCCCCGCAACAACAAACACCACCCCCATCCTTCATTTTAACCGGAGCTTTCCAAACGCTGTTAAAAACCCAGGGAGCGTGTGAGGAAATGGCCTGAAAGGCAGCCATGCTCACAGCAATGGCAGGGATTGGCTTTGAATCGAAAAAAAGCCCTCAAGAACTCACCGATGTTTTGAGAAGTTCCTTCCCTCCGCAGTTACATCACTCTGGCTCCCGGGATCCCGGCATTCTCCTGCTCTGCTACCACCGTGGAGTGTCCCACCGAGGACAACCCACTCCAAAGTGGAGAATAAACCCTGGAAATAACCAAATGCTGCTTGTTTACAAACAACCCCCGCGCAGGACACCTCGAGAGATCAGCAACAATGAAAGGCAGGAGCTCATTTCCTCCTCCCTTCTGAAGGCAGCTCTGGGATTCCAAAGCTGAGTTTGTGAGCCTTGGTGGAGAGAGAATTACCTGGCAGTGCTGCAAATGTTGGAAAAGGGAGCTTTCCGAGCTGCCCTGCTTTTCCCTGGGAAGAGAGAAGGGTCCTGGGGAAAGGATGGAAGTGCCAGGGTGTGGATGGACTCCCCCAGCCTGAGCCCTCTGTGGGGACAAAGCAACCAATCCCAAATCCACCCCAGAGGTGCCTTTTCTTCCAGAAGGATTTGGATGAACAGTTAAGGGGTGCAAAGTTGCCAGGGGGAGATGTAACACATATAAATATATGATAGATATGTATTAAAGCAAACTCCCTGAGCCTGAGACCCCAGCAGGGGATTGCAGGGGGACTCTGGGACAGCGAGATGGGTTTTGCACCCCTGGGCAGTTGGTGTGGATATCAGAACAGCCCCTGCAGCCTTGTGTCCTGCCCTGACCCTTCCAGGCACAGCCAAAGCCACGGGAGCTCCTGGCCACTCTCTCTGGTGCCACCCAGGCTGCCCCAGCATCAGCCTGCGGTCACCAGACCATGAGATAGGCACGGAGAAAGAAAAAAGCCTCAAAGGCCTGGCCAGCCCCGTGTCCTGATGGGCTGCTGGCCTAAAAAATAAAAACAAAACCAAAGGGATGAAGGAAAAAGCAGGAAGCTTTGGTATTTTTGTGGTGGATCCTCCTGAATCCTCTGCTGTCAGCAAAGCAGGACAAACCTGAGTAGGAGCTGTGCCAGCTGTAATTCCTGCCATGAGTTTGTTTAAAGCCTTTTCAGAGCCCTCTGAAGGCCCCTCCTGGGATGGAGCAGCAGCAGGAGGTGCCCAGGAGGCACCTCCTGAGTCCCCCAGCATTTCTGGAAGGTTTGCTCATCTGTATAGCCCTGAGAAAACAGGGAAAACATCCTTTGCTCCCAGGAGGAGCTGGCTGAGGGTGGGAGATCACAGTTCCCATCTTCACTCCAGCCACTCTCTCTGTCCAGACTGGAAAGGGCTGGCTCTGCACTGGAAAATCGAGTTCAAAGGGACTGGGATTGATTGCTGGGCTGGATTTTGGGCCAGTTCCCTGGCTGGGTGGACAGAGTGGTTTCCTTCCTCCCCAGGCCACTCTGCCATTGTCTGAGCCCCCAGAGCACACCCAGAAAAGAGCAACTGAACAAAATATTTGGGGTTTAATTGAATGCTGCTGCTGCTGGCCAAAGGAAGACTAATTGCTGCGAGCATGGCCTGGTGCCATTCCAGGGGTGTTCTGTCTGCTGGGGCTGGTCTCAAACACACTCAGCATGGAATGAACAGGGACTGAAGTGCAAATTCCCAGTTTTCCTTCTCTGGAGAGTGGCTCTTTTCTGCCAGACCCTTTGGAAAACTTCTTTTCTCCTGATTTACAGGGTTTCCAGTCCCTCCTGGATGGGAAATATAGAGTTAGAAACTCCTGACTTACAAGGAAAATTTCCCCACACCTGCACTGCTCTGAGTACCCTCAGATTTGCACCAGACCAGCTCCAAAACCGGACTTTATCCAGTTTCAACCTGTCTCTGAGGAGGGGATGAAGGGGATGGAGCTGCACAACCCTCACAGGTCAAGAGTTCCATCATCTGCACAAATCCTGGAAAACGGGGAATGGTAAAAAGACCAGAGGCTCACAGCAAAGAAGAGGAGGTGACAAATAGCATAAAGAATAGGAATTTTCAGTCCCTGAGGTGGCTAGAAAGTTTAGTTTTCAGATGAGTTTGGTATCAGAAACAGCCTGAAAATCTGCCTGAAAAAATGGTTTTGCAGGCAAGAAACAACCCCCAAATTTCATCTCCAAAATCACCCAGCTCCTTCCTCCCCATAGGATGAGGAGATGAGGCTGAATTTCCAGCAGATATTTGAAATCCTCGCTGTCCGGGGCGGGGGGATGGAGAGGAGTGCACCTGACGCCGGGAGCAGCCCGGGGACACTGAACCCTGCTGTGGCTGCACGGAGCGCGCCGGGTCCGGCCAGGATGCTGGGAACTCTCTGGGATGATGGAAACCCCACTGGGATGATGGAAACACCGCTGGGATGATGGAAACATCACTGGGATGACCAAAATCCCACTGGGATGATGGAACCCCCCCGAGATGATGGCCTGAACCCCAGGGAAGCATAAAGACCGACACTTCCAGGCTGAGTTGGCACTTTCTGGTGGTGCTGGATGACTCCCAATGTATCCGCCCCACACAACATTGAGGCCAGGGCTCATTTGAAGGCTTGAAAAGGCTGCAGACTCTGTCCCAGTTGCCATTAGGACACACAGGGAAAGGTGCTGAGGCCTGATGGGGTAATTCTGTGTAAGCATTTTGTACATAAAATGAAATATTCTCCCTCCCTTGCTATGTCTGAACTGCAGGGCCTGGGCAGAGTTCCCAGCTCTGGCTCTACATCACAGCCTGGCCCCAAGTCCATGTTGGGACAAGCTCCTTGGCCACAGACTCACCCTTTTTATGGCTGTTCAGCACCCAACACAACAAAGGTCCATTCAGCCCTTCAGCTACTGCAGCAATAAACAAAGTGCTTGGCTTTGTTTGGGGCCCAGAGGCTGCAGGTTAAGAACCTGTGAGTGAAACGAGCTGGAAACAAACGGGTTTGTTTTTCCACTGGGGCACAGACATGTAAACTAATTGCCCAACAGTAAAGCTGGGCTTAATTAGTCCCAGGTGTTAAATAAAATAGGGTCGGTGTTTCCAAAATGTGTAACTTGGGCTTGAAGGAGCCACAGGCTTTGAGAGCGGAGCCATCAAGAAGTGATTATCGAGATTGTTGTGTCTGATCCCAGAATTTTGTGGGGATTTTGGGGCAAAGGACAAACATTCAGGTGGGTTTTGCTGAGGGCAATGCAGGGGAGGGGTGCTGGGGTGCTGCATTTTCACCTCAGGATCTCACCTTGTCCTTGGAAAAATCTTTGTTGTGGATTTCTGGGTAAATGTCGTGAACAGCTCCATGTGAAAATGTAAACAAAGGGCTCCGGGGGGGATTCAGCAACAACGTTCCATGGGGCTGAGAGATGCTCAGGGACACCTTGTACTCTGCCAATCCAACCTTATTCCCAAATTCTTTTACTCCAATCAGTCCTGAACATCATTAAGCTCATCCTGATGGGATCAGGGCCTCAATCCCGACTTCTGCACTACAATTCTCTGCCAGCAAAAGCAAGAAACTTTGGGATTGCCCATCCTTGGGACACCTCTTTGCATTCAGCAGGAATTAGTCATGGCCAGGTTGGAGCATCCTGATCCAGTGGAAGATGTCCCTGCCCATGGCAGGGGATTGTGCTTTAAGGTTCCTTCCCAACCCAAAGCATTCCATGACTCTGTGGCGCCACCGCCTTTCTCCAAGGCTGGCCCTTGTCCCTGTACCCATCAGTTCCAGGAGAGGTGGCAGCAAGATGGGGGTGAAACACGGGGCTTTTTCCTTCTGGAAAAGGAGACCTGGCCCTGAGGAGCAGCTGGAAACCCTGCAAAACATAAACACCCTTTGGTGGGACTGGAGCTGGATGGTCCTCAGCCCAGCTATCAATGGTGGGACAAAAGCTGGATGGTCCCCAGCCCTGCTATCGATGGTGGCCCTGGAGGTGGAATGTCCCCAGCCCTGCTATTGATGGTGGCCCTGGAGGTGGAATGTCCCCAGCCCTGCTATGGATGGTGGTGCTGGAGATGGAATGTCCCCAGCCCAGCTGACAACATTCTGGCCACTCTAGCACCACAAAGAGCCAATCACTGAAATAGAGAGGAGAACCAGGCCAGGAGAGGCTTCTTGGGTTCCTGAGCCAGCTCTGGTCCATCACAAACCACAACTCCCAAGCAGTCCTTCAGAGAGGGCCTTTCTCAGTAGCTCCTGGCTTGGATGTGGAAAATTCAAAGAAATTCAGTTTTCCTGACTCCTCTGTGATTTCTAAGAGGCACAGCCTGGTGTGACAACGGCTCTGACAAGAGGGGACAGCTGGGGGGGTCGGGCTCTGCTCCCAGGGAACAGAGACAGGATGGAGGAAATGGCCCCAAGCTGTGCCAGGGGAGGGGCAGGTTGGACACCAGGAAGAATTCCATCATGGAAGGGGTGGTCAGGAATCAAAAGGGGCTGCCCAGGGAGGTTTGGAGTCCCCGTCCCTGGAGGTGCCCAAGGAAGGCCTGGCTCAGTGCTCTGGGCTGGGGACAAGGTGGGAAGGGGACACAGCTTGGACTCGATGATCTCAGAGGGCTTTTCCAGCCCAGCTGATTCCGTGATCCTGTGGCAAAGACCCTCATGCACAGAGATTCCCTTCCCACCAACATCTGCTCAGTGGGAGCTGCTCAAGAAGAGAACTTTGCTCCCCCAGCAACGTCTCCCCCTTAAACATTCATACAAACAACAGCTCCTCACTACCTCCATCTGATCTGCTCTCTTCCACAGCAGACCCCTGCCCTGGCATGGGGAAGATCTCAGAACTCTTTCACTCCTCAGAGCTGCACAGCTTTTGTTTGCTCTCCTTTCCTTTCCTGTGCAACAAGGAAATAGAGTCACATTTCAGAGAAACCCAGCGAGCGGTGGTTTGTGAATGCCAGAGCTCTCACTGGATGCTGCAGCCTCCTCTTTCTCAAAATCGGCACAACTCTCACTCAACAGAGATTATTTTCCCTCTTTTTTCTTTTCCTGCTTCCCAGCTGCTGTAAGGGAGCCCCGAAGCCACCTCGGCAGAGCAGGTAAGAGGCACTTTTTGGTCGCTGGTGGTGTCTTGAGTGGTGGTTGCATCATGGCTGCTCTGTTGCCTGTCTGGTGCCTCTCTGCAGCACCAGGGGGTTCAAAGGGAAGATCCTGTGAAATGGTGGTGTTAAGATTCCAGATTAATTCCTCATGTGACCTTTCTCTTCCCACCGATCACTCCACCAGAAAAAAACAGAATTGAGTTGGGGCCATCACATCCTTTTTGAAGCTGAGGGGGTTTAGACAGGTCAGAAGGTGAGGGGATGATGGCTCGTGGTCCAACACTGTTGGCGGCCATCCCCTTCTCTTTGCCTCTGGACGTGGTATCAGAACTCTGGAAATTTCTCTTTAAACTTCCTGTGAGCCTCAGAGGCACCATGGGAAGGTGTAGGATATTGGTGGCAATATGGGAAGATTTAGGATCTTGGTGCTGATGTGGGAAGCTTTAGGATCTTGGTGGCAATGTGGCAGGATTGAGGATAGCTGGCACCTGCTGGATAATGCTCCAAACACTCCAGAGCACTTCAGGGATTTGCTGCTGGCCATCCTAACAACAAACAGACTGACATCCAGAGGCAAACTCACATTTATTTCTCTGGATTTCTTTGGCGTCTCCTCTGCTGCTGCTCAGTGCAAACAGGCACAGCTCCAAGACAACCCAAACACAGTCTGGGGTGTTAGGGAATAACCTGGGACAAGGGAAAGGTGGGTTTGAACCTCAGAAAACCTTTCCTATCTATTAGACTTGGAATAAAACCCACAGGGACAGCAGGAAAACCCATCCCAGCGAAGAACTGGAGAAGGGATCAGGCAGAAGCTGGCAGGGGGTGAACAAACAGATCTGTGGGGCTGTGCTTCCTGATTTATTTATTTATGATTCTGCTGTTTTCAATGCCTCATCCTCCTTTTCCCTCTTGGGAAGAGGCACCCGATTCTCTGGAAAATTTGTTTATGCTGCCAGGAATGGGATTTGCTAAAGAAATGTGGGTGATGCCACAGCAGGATTTAGAGTTCACACATACAAATATATAACTTTAAAAGTTGATTCCCATTAAGAACTTAGGAGAGAGGCTTTCCTGGAAGTTCTCAGATGACCAGGACGATGCTATAGTCTCTCTATAAAACACCCAGCTCCACAAAAAGCAGAAATCCTGGGAATGCCCAGCTTCCATCTGTGATCCAAACCCATTCAACCAGGCACAGAAAACTTGGCTCGAGTTGCAAAGGTCAGGAAGGACAAAGATGTATCAGTTAAGCTGAGCTTTTCCTCGCCCAAACCCTGAGCAGGTGGGACTAGAGACACAAAAATAGAGAGGCTGAAGGCAAAGGGTGGCAATGAAAGGATTTTTTTCACCTCTGATGTTTGGGGTTGAGTTGGGTAACGTGGCTGGGAAGAGAAAGGAGCAGGGAGCAGCAGTGGGGCAAAGCAGGAATTTCTGGAGGGTTGGAAATACTCAAAAGTACAAATGATTGTTACCAGGTAATTGGAGGCCTCACACATTTTGTTTAGTGCTTGATTTCCCAGGGATTTCTGTGGACTCATAGGGAGAATTAGGTGGTTGCAGCAAGTGGATGGGTTGGGAATTAAAGCCGTGGAATCCCAGCATGGTTTGGGTTGGGAGGGACCTTAAATCCCATCCCATTCCACCCCCTGCCATGGCAGGGACACCTCCCACTGTCCCAGGCTGCTCCAAGCCCCAATGTCCAGCCTGGCCTTGGGCACTGCCAGGGATCCAGGGGCAGCCACAGCTGGTCTTCTTGGCGGTGAAGGTGCCCCCAAAAGGCAGAGTCCCATGGGTTTATATGCTCAGGCTGGGTAGGAATGCCCAGCCATGTCCCCTGGGGGAGAGGAGCCATCTCTCACAGCAGACTCTGGGTCTGTTGCATCCCCTGCAGTCCCATGGGGCAAAGCCTCTCACGTGAAAGTCCTGTGGATGTGCCCTGTGGGCTTGGGGGCTCCACAGCTGGGCCAGTTTGTGTAATCGGAGGGTGGGTGCTTATTGCTTCTCACCAGAGGTTGCACCATGCACCCAAAACCTCCTTCTCCCCCTTGGCTGGGGGAGGCTGTGTAAACCTGGCCTCTGTGAGCTGTGCTCTCCCCCCACCCCAAATTCAGCCTGGGATGATTGCAGCTGGTGGCTTTTTGGCCTTTTGTGGGATGCAGACCTTTCCCTCAGCCTGAGGTGATGGAACAATGGTTTCTCTTTATCTAATCAATAGTTTGAATCAATGTTTGAGGCATGAACTATTTGCAGTGTCTGACAACCGAGAAGGTTTTTCTCAGCAGAATAATTTCCTTCCAGTGTTCACCTGTGGCAGCAAGGCTTGGGTGTCAGGGCCTGATCTGTTGAGCTGAGATGGGTTGCCCTTCCTTCTCAGACCGGGGTAAGAGAGGAGAGGAAGCTGCTGCTCTGCTAAATTCTGTATTTCATAGTCTCACAGCCTTCTTGAAGGCAGAGTTCAAGAGAGTTACATGACAAAGCCAAGCAGCAACAGCAAAGAGCAGGTAGAAAAACATCTTCCTCTTCTAATTCTAGTTTCTTCTATATCCTAATTCCTTTCTTACAGAAGTGTGGATTATATTTGCTAATTGACCAATAGGATTAACACTCGATTCTGATTTTCCTTTTCTTACCCCATTCTGGTCTAATTCTAAGTCATAAATCTTACACAAGTATTACATAGGTATTACACAGATTTGCAGGTACAGTTTCTACCAGCTCTTATTGTTCATGTGAACACTCTCTCTAAAAAATGTGAACAGTACAATTCTATCTATATTTTGTCTAAAGTAAAGAATTCTGTGAAAGGCAACACTGCTGCAGTAAGAATTGTGTTTAAAGTCTCTGCTGCAGCTTTTCAATGTTTCAGGCACTTAGCATATATTTCTACTAAAAGTTAAAAATCTATATTTCTATTTTGCTTTGGTGTGACTTCATGTAGCTCAGCTTATCCAAAGGTTTTAATTCAACCCCTGTGCTTTAGCTTCCCTCTGGGCCTGAGTCCAGAGAAGCCTTCACTGACCCAACCTCTGAGCCTGGGGTCTCTCTCCTATCTCTGAGAAGGTTTCTTCACTCCCAGCTCCATGTCTGGAGAGGAAAAACATCCTGTTTATAACAGAGCACCATGTGTGGGCAGCTGGAAATTCTGTGAGGGCTCAGATCTCATCAATGACTTCTGCCCTCTCATTTTCACCTGGCTGAGCTACTGACAAAGGTGTTCCATTCTCTGTGATGTTCTGCTCCTGGGCTTTCCCGAGGAGGGAAGGTTTGGGTGCAGACCTCATGGCTGTTTATCCCAATGGAAATCAGCCATCGACCTCCCCCTGCCCACTCAGCATTTCCTCTTCCTCATGAACGTGACTCATGAACCTGATTGCAGCTAAACCCAAGAGCTGCCATCCTTACTGCTCACCTCCTTCAGCTCATTTTCCTCGGGTTTTTCCCTCTCCTGGGAGCAGAGCAGGTCGGGCAGAGCTGGCAGACAACTGGTCTCAGGAGATGAACCCAGGGAACCAGCTCTGGGAACCAGTCTGGGCTTTGATGCCTGGAGGCATCACAGGATTAGGATGCTTTGCTTTGGTCTCAAGCACCAACCCCGGTTTGGGTTTGAGTCTCAGGGTGTTCCAGATTGGCAGCTCTGCCAAGACCCCCCTTCACTCCATTTGGTGAATTTGGTGACAGGGCCTTCACAATTTGGGCTGATCTGAGCTGTGCCTAGGACGGTTTCTGCTGGTCCCTCACCCTGGCTGTGAACCACTGACGCTTCCTGTTGTGGTTTCCTGCCTCGGCTGAGACGCCTCCTCTCTGCTCTCCCTTCCTCTTCTCATCAGGGCCAATTCGGGGCTTCATGGGAACGACAAATCGGTAAAGGAGGCTCTGGTTGCCATAAATGCAGCTCCTGGCCCACCTTTGCTGCTGAGGGCTGAGCAGGGCAGGGTGCACAGGGCGGAATGGCTCCTCCTGAGCCCTGTCCAACACAGAGATCCAGCCAAGCCCCTTCCCAGCTCCAGCGATCCCAGGGGATGGCAGGAGGCAGCCCCAAGCTGCTGAGAGGGATGAACCAGGCTGGGATGAACCAGGGGAGGGCTGACCACCAGGGCAGAGCTGACCACAGGCCCAGCACAGCTCTGGCCATTGCCTGGGAGCAGAGGCCACAGTAGTGGGCTCAGCCCATAGGGAAGTGACTTCTCCCACCATGTCCAGAAATGAGAGTCAGATTGGGAAGAATCAGGGCACATACCCAACATGCTGCCCCAAAACCTGATATTTTCTTTACTCCTCACATCAGTGATGCATTTGCAGGAGGCGCAGATGGAGAAAATCTCTCTGAGCTTTTTGGGGTCATCATCTGAGCAGGAGCAGCCCCAAAGTTCAGGCTCTGGGGAACAAATGATACCCTTAGGTTACGATATTTTTTCCATTGATTACAGCAAATTGGGCTCCGTCAACACCCTCTGGGTGGGATTTTAGATGATTCAAGATAGAGATATAAGCCCTGTACAGAGATAAGCCCTAAAGCTCTTCGGCACCAGGAGCTTGGTCAATGAAGGGCCTTCTGTGCCAACGGGATCAGAGCATCAGGAACCAGCCAGAGCCAGGTATTGTGGGGAAAAATTCCACAGATTGTCTAAAAAACAATTCAAGGAAGATTTCTTCTTGCTGCTGCTGACTGATGCTTGATGTCTGCCCAGAAGTACTTGAGTTTCTCTCCTTCCGCTGTGCTTGGTGCAGTTGTTTATCTAAATGTTGTTTTAGACATTTCATATCCACCTCATGTTTTACTCTTAATACATCTAAGGTTTTGGCCCTCTAGACCTCCATGGCAAAACTCATTTATTCAGAGAGGCCAAAGAATTTCCTTTGATTGTGAACAGGGCTGGAGAGAAAATGGTAGGAAGTCAAGGCTAAAAACATCAGGATGGATTTAAGGAGCACATTTTTAATGGTGAAGGTAATTAACCACTGGAGGAATTTACTGTAGGATTTGGGGAATTATCTATTGCTTGTGATCTTTAAATCAGGATCAGGTGGATTCTCTATTCCTTGGGGGTCTATAAATCAAGATCAGATGGATTCTCTCTTGCTTGGGATCTTTAAACAGAGATCAGATGGATTCTCTATGGCTTGGGATCTTCAAATCGAGATTGGATGGATTTTTATTTACACTTTCCAGCTCAGTCACAGTGGGATGGAGGAATCATTGTGGGGTGCTGTGATGTTTGGAATGACGCCACAGATAATCAGTAGAGGAACTTCTAGATGTAAGGAGCACATTTTTAGTAGTGAAGGTAATTAACCTCTGGAGGAATTCACTGTAGGATTCAGTGCATTCTCTATCACTTGGGATCTTTAAATCAAGATGGGATGGATTTTTATTTGCATTTTCTAGCTCAGGTGAACTGGGATGGAGAAAAAATGGTAGGAAGTCAAGGCTAAAAACATTGGGATGGATTTAAGGAGCACGTTTTTAATAGCGAAGGTAATCAAGCACTGGAAGAACTCACAGTAGGATCTGGGCCATTCTCTATTGCTTGGGATTTTGAAATGGAGATCAGGTGCATTCTCTATTCCTTGGGATCTATAAATCAAGATGAAGTTGATTGGGATCTTTAAATCAACATCAGGCAGATTTTTATTCACACCTTCCAGCTCCACTTAGGGCGGCATAGCGGGATGTGGGATGCTGTGATGTTTGAAACGACCCCACAGAGAGCCAGCAGAAGAACCTCTAGACAGTAAAGCCTGACCCCCCAACTAAACCATTTTGCAAAACGATGCTTCAGGGACGAATTTTCCCTTCCAGGCCGAGCCCCAGCAGCGCGGGAGCCACCGCAGTGAGTACGGACGGGGAGATGCCAGACGCCGCCGCCCACCTGCCCTTCTACTACGGCAGCATCGCGCGCTCAGAGGCCGAGGAGCACCTGAAGCTGGCGGGGATGGCGGACGGGCTGTTCCTGCTGCGGCAGTGCCTGCGCAGCCTGGGCGGCTACGTGCTGTCCATGGTGTGCGACCTGCAGTTCTACCACTACCCCATCGAGCGCCAGCTCAACGGCACCTACGCCATCCTGGGGGGCAAGGCCCACTGCGGCCCCGAGGAGCTCTGCGAGTTCTACTCCAAGGACGCTGACGGGCTCTGCTGTCCCCTGCGCAAGCCCTGCAACCGCCCCAGCGGGGTGGAGCCCCAGCCCGGCGTCTTTGACAGCATGAGGGACAACATGGTGCGGGAATACGTGCGGCAGACCTGGAAACTGGAGGTACTGGGCCTTTCCTGGGGGGAGAAGCTGTCACCTTTCTGGCATTGTGTCCCACTTGTGGCATGGCAGAGCAAGGTCCCTCTCCTTGCAGGGTGCTGGCACTGAGAGGGGTCTGAATCCTGCTCTTTCCCAGTTTCTTCTTCATCTTCCCAAGCCTTCAGACCCATCCTTGGAACAGCTGGAGCTCCCATTACAAGCCTTTCCCCAGGTGTCCTTCTCCTCTGCAAGCATGGGATGCTCCCTGCCTTAGACCAGAGCTCTGAGCCCAAAACTTAACAGCCAATCTTAAACCCCAATAAACCCATCCCAAACCCCAGCAACACATCCCAAACTGCAACAGCCCGTCCCAAACCTCAACAAACCCATCCCAGAACTAAACCAACTCATCCCAAGACCCAGTGACTAATTCCAGAACTAAAAAACCCATCCCAAACTCCAACAAGCCCATCCCAAACTCCAACAAACCCATCCCAGAATCCAACAAACCCATCCCAGAACCCAACAAACCCATCCCAGAACCCAACAAACCCATCCCAAAACCCCAACCATGGAGCTCCAGAGGTACACAAAGACATGACCCCCATGCCATGGTCGTGTCCCTGGTACTTGGTGGTGGCAGATTCTCCATGGCAGATCCATCCCAATCCTGGGATTGGCTCAGTTGGTCAGAGCATGGTACTAATAGTGCCAAGGTTGTGGGTTCCATCCCCATATGGGCCATTTTCTTAAGAGTTGGACTTGTTGATCCTCATGGGTCCCTCCCAACTCAGAATATTCTGTGATTTCTGGGAATAGCTCTCATGTGAGG
This sequence comes from Lanius collurio, assembly GCA_020086605.1. Taxonomy (NCBI): domain Eukaryota; kingdom Metazoa; phylum Chordata; class Aves; order Passeriformes; family Laniidae; genus Lanius; species Lanius collurio. The sequence goes on from JACBWW010000088.1 coordinate 1,497,425, forward strand.
CACCTGTGCCTCCAAATTTTGTGCTGAAGATGAAATAAAACCAGACTTAGGCTTTTGCTCAGGTCTTTGTCACTCTTTGGAGTGGAATTTTTGCCTCTGTTGGTTTTTTTTTTTTTTTGGCCAGTGAAGGTTTTACCCATGAAAGCGAGGCAGGGGGTGCTGGATCAGGCCTGTGTGTTATTTAAATTTAAAAATAGTCAAAAACAAGTTCCTGCATTTTATTGCAGACTGGAATATATACAATATGTGCATAAATCAAACCCCTAAATGATCCCACTGGAAGCCATGGAATTCACTTCTTTCTGCCTGCTGCCAGCTTGGCTCCTCAGACACTTCCAGGGGTCATTTTGTTGTTTCGTTGGGAGGGGCTGCCCGGGGAGGTTTGGAGTCCCCATCCCTTGGAGGTGTCCAAGGAAGGGCTGGAGGTGGCACTCAGTGCTCTGGGCTGGGGACAAGGTGGGGATGGGGCACAGCTTGGACTCGATGACCTTGGAGGTCTTTGCCAACCTGAATCATTCTGGTATTCTAGATTTTGTTTGAAGTCCTCAGAGAAATATGGCTCAGGCATTGTCCTTATGGAGCCTTTCTGCAGAGAGCTCTCTGAATTTGGCCTATTTATACCAAATGTGTTTGACAGAATGAGGCATTTTACAGGGTGAACGAGGTGTTCTATAGAGTTTCTACAGCACAATGAGGTGTTCTGTGCTAAAATGAGGCATTTTTGTAGCAGAATTCTCTCCCAGAATTGGGGATTCTGTAGGGTTTCTTCCCAGAGCAGATCTGTGGCCACCTGCAGATAACACAAAGGACATCGCCACCTCCTGGCAAAGGGACAGTAACGGTTTAACACCGGAGTGAGCCCGGGGAACGGAATTCGAGGTCTCTCCCTCGTCATTTCCAGACTGCACCGATCTTGCCAAGTCCTGGTGTCTGTGGGTAGTGAGCAGCCAGGAGGGCAGGGGCACCAGAAAGGTTCTGCTCTAAAAAAAATCATGGAGTCATGGAAGATCCTGAGCTGGAAGGGACCCTCAGGGATCCTCAGTCCAGCCCCTGGCCCTGCCCAGACATTCCACCAATGCCAGCCTGGGCATCCCTGAGAACGCTGCGCAAACGCTCCTGGAGCTCTGGCAGCCTCGGGGCCGGGACCATTCCCTGGGGAGCCTGGACAGTGCCAGCACCCTCGGGGGGAAGAACCTTGCCCTGAGCTCCATCCCAAGCCCTGACACAGCTGCAGCCGCTCCCTGGGCTCCTGTCCCTGTCCCAGAGCAGAGCTCAGCCCCTGCCCCTCCGCCTCCCCTCGGGAGGAGCTGCAGCCCCCGAGGAGCCTCCCCTCAGTGTCCTCTGCTCCAGCTGAACGAGCCAAGTGCCCTGAGCCGCTCCTCAGACCCTTCCCCAGCTCCGTGTCCCTCCTTTGGACATTCTCCAACAGCTTTGGACCCTTCTGATCTTGTGGTGCCCAAAGTGCCCCCAGCACTGGAGGTGAGGCTGCCCCACTGCAGAGCAGAGCGGGACAATCCCTCCCTGGCCTGGTGCCCCCCGGGACACGGTGGCCCTTTGGGCTGCCAGGACACACCGGGGACTCCGACCCAACTTGCCACCTGCCAGGAACACAAAGCTGAATGACACCCCACAAGCCTGACATGAAGATTCCCCACATGAATGTGGTGCCTTCTCTCCTCCCTCACCAAAGTAAAAGGACATCAGCTGGAATCAAGGCTGGATTCAAGGCCCTTTAATTAGGAGACCTCCCAAGTTTCCTGTGTTATCTGCCCCACACGAGCTGTGCTGAAGCCACCAGCAGTGCAGCAGGATGGAGGGAGGTCTCCTTTCCTGCTCTTTACCAGGGGGATGCCCTGGAACAGGCCATCATCAGCCAGGCTCCGCAGGTGGAGAAGCTCGTGGCCACCACAGCCCATGAGAGAATGCCCTGGTACCATGGCAACATCAGCCGGGAGGAAGCAGAACGGAGGCTCTACTCAGGGGCACAGCCTGATGGGAAATTCCTGTGAGTATCCAAACCCCTGGAAGATTTGGGATCCCTGGAGTTTTTACCATTTCCCACCCCCACTGCCCTGCTGTTACTGGTTTCACACAACAGAGGACATTTAGCTGAAGGTGCTCAGAGTGGTTACGGCTGTTTCAAAGATGGGCTGAGACCCAAATCTGTTCTTGTCCAGTGTCTGTCCCCCATGAAGAGCCAATATGGAGTTTTATTTGTTTCTCACATTTAAATCTCTGTGAAGTGTGGTGGCTGCTGCACAGGATGATGAGGGATAGAGGGTTCAGCGGGGGAAGATACTAAACATTGACACACTAGCAATGTAAGGCCCAGAAAACACAGGGGAAAGTTTTGCTCTGCATCTCTGCCCAGGTGAGACAGCTTTAATTTAATTTAATCATCTCCTGGATGAGTTATGGAAAGAAAGAATTAGCGGGAGAACAGTTCTTCAGGAGCTGGAGTGATAGGACAGGGAGAATGGGTTGAAACTAAGAGTAGTGTTAGATGGGATATTGGGAAGGAATTGTTCCCTGGGAGAGTGGGCAAGCCCTGGCACAGAGTGCCCAGAGCAGCTGTGGCTGCCCCTGGATGCCTGGCAGTGTCCAAGGCCAGGTTGGATGGGGCTTGGGGCAGCCTGGGACAGTGGAAGGAACTGGAACTGGGTGTTCTTGAAGGTCTTTTCCAACCCAATCAATTTTGAGATTCTCTGGTTCTGTGAGAGGGGCGAAAAACTGGAGGTGAAGGGTCCCTCCTCAGCCTCTTCAGAGCAGGGTTGGAATCTCCAACTGGAGAAGGTGCAGGAGATGTCAGAACCTGCAGGTGAAGATCCCTCCTCAGTCTCTTCAGAGGATTTTGGGATGGTGACAATTCCAACAAAACCGGCCTTAAACTTTTGCTCAGGTCCTCCTTGATCTTTGGAGTGGAGTTTTGGCCTCTGTGGGGGTTTTTGCCTTAATGGAGGAGGTTTTTTTTTTGGCCTGAGGTAGCAGATACTGGATCAGGTCTGTTATTTAAATTTAAAAATAACTCCAGACAGGCTCCTGCATTTTATTTTGCACTGGAACATATATAATTTATGCATTTTCTAGAGGGATACCGCTCCTTGTGCCCACCCACCACCGACACAATCCTCAGCTTAAAACCAAGAGCTGCTTTGAACAACTCATTAATAATTTTCCTTCTTGCCAGGCTGAGAGAAAAGAAGGAGAACCGAGCCTATGCCCTGTCCCTCGTCTATGGCAAGACCGTGTACCACTACCGGGTGGATCACGATAAATCTGGGAAATATTCCATTCCTGAGGGCACCAAGTTCGACACACTCTGGCAGGTACCGAGCTGGGTGGCCTTGGAACTGAGGCACCTCTCCCTTGCTTTGAAGTGTTATCAGATCCCTCAAAATCAATCAGGATAAATGAACACCTCTAACATCATCTTTTTAGTGTCAGCGAGTCAGGAATTATTTTATTCCTGGCCAGGGTTTGTGTGCGTGGCCGATGAAATTCCAGCCTCCTTGCAGATGCTGATCTAAAACTTTGTCACTTATTTGTACATTTATATGTTTATACCTATTTAAATGAACAAAGAAATGGATGTTCAGTGGTTCTAAATCTTAACCAAGGTCGTGGGTTTGATCCCCATTAATAATTAATAATCATCATCGTTGATCCTCATGTGACCCTTCTAACTCAGAATATTCTGTAATTCACTAATTATTGTTCTAGCCTCTATTGGTTATTAATTTCTCTGTTTTCTGCTAATTAGACTATTTTTTTTAACATTTTTAGTCTTTTTTTTTTCTCCATCAAGGACTCTCCAATGCCTGAACAGAACCCTTTTCAGCCTCTTCTTTTTCTTCTGGTTTCTACAAAGTCTCCTTGTGGTCCATAAACTCTGCGTTCCAGATGCCCAACTTCAATCCATCTTCCCCTCCCAGGCTTTGTTCATTGGAGTAGATCAGTGTCAGTTTACCAAAACTTCAAATTCCAGTAATTTTCCCAAGCTGTGCTCCTGCAGAATAGCTCATGACAACCTTGCTCCATGCTGGCTGAGAATAATTGAAGAATAACACACTATTTGTCATGAATACATATATTGGTTGGGATTAATTAATTAAAACAATTAATTTAAAGGTTAATCCATGAATTAAATTTATCCAGGGAGTGAATGTCAGAGCTCCCTCCTGGCCAGAGCTGTCTGAGTGACAGCAACCCCATTTTGCTGAATTTTCTGAATTCCCAGGGCTGTTTTCACTCAGAATTTTATTGAAAACAAAGATTTTTGGGGCGTTTTTTACGGCGACAGAACTGTGCCAGGCTCTCAATTGCAGCTGAAATCTGAGCCAGTCAGAAGGGGAAGGGAAAGCCTGGTATCCCTGGGGTCTGGTCCCAGGGCTGGGCTGGTTGTCCCCAGCCTGAGTCAAGCCTGGATCCAGTGGTGCTGCTGTGAAAAACTGCCTGGGTTCCACGGAACAAACCCTGGAGATCCTCTGGGAAAGGATCAGCTTTCTCTCAGGATTTATCCCACACACCAGAGCCTAAAACCAGTCCTGGCTGGGACAGCAATAACATTGCACTGAACATGCCCTGCTCATGCTGGAGATTTTGTCTTTATTTGGGCCTTACCGAATTTCCCAAGTTCTTCCCAGCTCTGGCAGTTATCCAGGGCTGCAATCACACCCTGGGACATCCCTGAGTACACAGACAGAGGACAGAAACTGTCTGGCCCCTGTGTGCCATAAATCTGAGAGGAATCATTTCCCTAAGCCACAAAAGTTACCTTCAATAATAATAATGAAAAAAAAAAAAAGAGATGATTTTCTCCTCACAATAATCTCTTTTTCCTCCCATCCCTTTCCCAGTTGGTGGAGTACTTAAAACTCAAACCAGACGGGCTGATTTTCTACCTGAGGGAAGCCTGCCCCAACCCCAACATGCCAGGTGAGCTGACACCTCTCAGTGCCACCCCTGGCCTCAATTTTCCACCCACTGGTGCCAGCTGGAGCAGTGCCAGCCCAAATTTCCCTTCCTGTGCCCAGCCTTGCTGGGGAGGGGGCAGTGAGGGCTCTGCTCCTCTGGCAAACTGGACCAGTCTCCCGTGGTGGTGTCACTGCCCAGGCCTGAGGGCAGGAGCAGGTGGGGGGAGTCAATGTCCAAAGGGATTTGGTGCCCCACAGATGGGTTCTGAGCGTGACCTGATTTTTAGGCAGCAGGAAAACCCATGTCCTGGAAGGCTGGGCCCTGCTGGCTCTCTGAACACTCAAAACTAGGGGGCACTTTGGGTCCACGTGTCACAAATGTCACTTCAGAGCCTGCCCTGTCCTGGGGCACAGCTCAGCTGCTCTCTGCCCCGGGATCCGTGGTGTGCTCCAGGGGTGGCACTTTCCCTGAGAAAATTTGGGAATAACAGCCACATTCAGACACATTTCCACACCTTTCTAGGCTAAAGCTGTGGAAACTTTCTTTTGGGGGGTGGAGGGGCTGTGATCAGATCCAGGTACCCATCAAGGACTGATGCTCTGCTCCTGCTTGGGGCAAACTCTTGATAACAAACTCCTGATAACAAACTCCTGATAATAAATCCTCTCTCCTGATTTGCAGCTTCTGCAGCACCCGTTCCACCCACCCACCCCTCCATGAGCGTAAGTTTGGGGGAGGCTCTGTTTTATTGGCACCTCAGTGGTTTTAATATTGCTGCCTTTCAAGCTTGGCTCATCAAACCCTGCTCTTCAAACCCTGCTTTTGTCTAAGAGCTCAGGAGCTGCACTGGATATTAAGCCCAGCTGGGACATTGTTCCTTTTCCAGCTTGGATGGGGATGGGGAATAGAGGGGCACAGAAAGAGCTGAGAAGGGTTTCCATTCATCCTGAACTGCTTGTCACACGTGGGCCTGTCCTTGTGGAGCCCCATCCCTGCCCTGCTCGCCATGCAAGAGTGAGGAAGCCATGCTGGGATTCTGGGAATGCTCAGCCGTGCTGCTCCCCTGGCCCCGGGCCAGGGCTTTGTGCTCCCCCGGCGATGTCTGTGCTCAGTCCCTGAGTGCTGAGCTGTGCTCAAACCAGTGGGTCTGGGGATCCCAGCAGGGGCTGAGTGAGGCCTGGGGGCTCACCCAGCACCTCAGGGTGCTTTCATAACCCACAGTGGCCTCCAGGGTGCTGGCACTACCCAGGCTCTCCAGGGAATGGTCCTGGCCCCGAGGCTGCCAGAGCTCCAGGATGCCCAGGGTGGCATTGTCGGGGTCTCTGAGCAGGGCCAGGGCTGGATCAGTGATCCCTGTGGGATCCAGCTCAGGATATTCTGGCATTTTGTGGCCCTGCCATGCCAAGCTGTGCCACCCTTCACTCTCTGCTCTGGGGACAGTGGCTGCCCACTGTCCCTGAGTGCTCTCAAGGCTGCTCTCGCTGTGCTGGCTGTGGGCTGAGCTGCCTCCAGGCTTCCCTCCCCTTCCTGGCTCCCTGCAAACAGCAGAGTCCTGGCTGAGACGGGGAGAGCAGAGGGGACAGAGAGCCCTCACCCCACACACCCACCAGGAGGAGGCTGCTGTGCCCCCAGTATGCCCCCAGGGCCGGATCCCTGCTGTGGGGATCTGACTGGAACAGGAATGGTGGCTCCAGAGCCCAGCTCAGGGCCTTGCAGTGGGATCACCAGCTGGGGCTGTGTTGGGGTGTGATTTCTCCGTCCCTTTCCCCTCTGTTTCCAACTGAAGCAGTTTCTCCTTTTTCCACTTTCTCTTAATTTCTTTTCCAGAGAAACCTGGGCTCTCTCAATGCAGACGGATACACCCCAGAGCCTGTCGGTGAGCACCTCCGGAGCCCTCTCCTCCTCACAGGGGACAGGACTGGGCATGTCCCAGGAGCCTGGGGCTTCCCTGGAGCCCTATTATGAATCCCCTTTCTTACAAAAGCACCCAGGACAATCCCAGACATTTCAGGCTCCCAGGAAATCAAGCCCTTCCCCATTCTTTGCCTTATGCAGAAAATGAAGCCCTGTCCTTTCCCCATTTCCCACTAAATACTCAGCTTATCCATCTGAATTTCAGTGGGGTAAAGCAGGGGGGGCTGGCAGGGTGGATATGTGGAGTGGGAATGCTCAGTGATCCTGCAGGAGATGTGGAGTGGGAATGCTCAGACCCCTCCAGGAGATGTGGAGTGGGAATGCTCAGTGATCCTCCAGAAGATGTGGAGTGGGAATTCTCAGGCCCCTCTCCCCACCCCAGCTCCTTCAGCAACCAGAGAGAGGCCCTGGGTTGTGAAAGGAAGGGAGATGCCCAGGAGGGACAAGAAAGGCTGGAGGTGAGGGTGAATTGGCCAAAGGAGCAGAGAAACCCTTCCCAGTCTGTGAGGGAGAGTGGGATGAGGAAGGGCAGGTTTCTAACCAAGTGTTCCTCTTGGGAAGGGGCAGGAAAATCCTGCCTGCTGCCCATGGACACCAGCGTCTATGAGAGCCCCTACAGCGATCCTGAGGAACTGAAGGACAAGAAGCTGTTCTTGAAGAGGGACCACCTGATGATCGATGAGGTGGAGCTGGGGGCAGGAAACTTTGGCTGCGTCAAGAAGGGAGTTTACAAAATGAGGAAGTGAGTGAGGGTGCGGGGGAAGGGGGAAGAGAGGCACCCACGCTGGCCTCGAGGTGTCCCCAGCTGTCCTGTTTGTCACTAGGTGGGCTCCAAAGTGACAATGGAGTGGACAAGAAATGATCTGGAAGGTCAGGGATGATGGATGTGATTGGGGAGGCAATAGAAGTGTTCAGAAAATGAGCAGATTTTGTGGTGGGGATCAGTGGGGATGGTGGTGTTCCGTCAGGGGTTGGACTTGATGATCCTGGAGGTCTTTTCCAACCTTATCCATCCCACCATACTATGATGTGATGCTGTGATTCCTGTGGCTTTCCACAGATTTTCACTGACTGCTGCAGCGCGCTGGGTAACCTGCACCACACCCCCAGGCACACAGCTGCCGCTTCCAAAGGGACGTGCTGGGCTCAGAGGAGCAACTCCACGTTCCTGAGGACACCTCTGTCCGTGTCAGGTCAAAGCAGTGACACTGAGGAGTTGTGCCACCCTTGGCTCTGTTGCTGGTTTTCTGTGATGGTCTTTACATACTTGTGCCTCAGTTTCCTCCTGGAAAAGTGGCGCTGAGAACCCAGATCTCTGTGTGGGAGGGGAGGTGTCTCCAGATCAGGGATGGCAACTTCTGGCCTACACCCACAAGGGTGAGGTGACCTTTTGTCTCCACCCTGGGACATCAGAATGGTGCAGGGCTCTGCCAGAATAGGATGTTGGGAGGTCAAACAGTGTCACACGAGAAGGGATTTCCATTCCTGGCTGTGACCCCTGAATCCAGCTGTGCTCAGCCCATCCCACAGCTGTTCCCCTGTGCAGGAAGCAGATCGATGTGGCCATCAAGGTGCTGAAGAGCAACAATGAGAAGACAGTGAAGGATGAGATGATGAAGGAAGCGCAGATCATGCACCAGCTGGACAACCCCTACATTGTGCGCATGATCGGGGTGTGTGAGGCTGAGTCACTGATGCTCGTGATGGAGATGGCTTCTGGAGGGCCTCTCAACAGGTTCTTGGCTTCCAAGAAGTGAGTGTTGGATGTAATGTGGTTGATCTTCTGTATTTCTGCTCAAAGTCTACTTCAAAAGCTCACCCCTGTAGGAGCAGGGAACTCTTCCTCCACCCTCGTAGGAGCAGAAAAGAGCAGAAGGAGGGACCAGGGGCTGATACTTCTGGAGCAGAGAGATCTCTGTGTTCATTCTCCCTTGCAGCTGGGACAAGTCAGAGGGGACCGTGACAGGTCCTTTATTGCTGAATTCTCTTTCCACCTTCCCCAGGGACGAGATTACAATGAGCAACATCGTGGAGCTGATGCACCAGGTGTCCATGGGGATGAAGTACCTGGAGGAAAAGAACTTTGTCCACAGGGACCTGGCAGCCAGGAATGTCCTGCTGGTCAACCAGCACTACGCCAAGATCAGTGACTTTGGGCTCTCCAAGGCTCTGGGAGCTGATGACAGCTACTACAAGGTGAGTGTGAGCACAGAAAAGGGTCTGGGGCAGGAACCTCCTGGCTGGGAGAATGAGACCCCCAGAGACTTGAGGATCTGGGCTTCTCATGGACCCCTCTGCAGAGCATCAGGCTCTGCCTCACTGCTGTGACATTAAAGGGGCTTTGCAGAGCTCTGGTGACGAGGAGGATGCAGAGGGGGATGAGGGGCAGGGGGATAAGAGGAGCCAGAGAAGAAGAGAAGGGGTTGAAGAGTGAGCCAGGGTTGACCTTCCCAGCAGTGCTCAACTGAGGGAGAGACCCTGCCTGGAATTCTGTGTCCAGCTCCAGGGCCCCCAGCACAAAAGGATGAGGAACTGTTGGAATGAGTCCAGACAAGGCCACTAAATTGGTCACAGGGCTGGAGCCCCTCTGGAGCCAGGCTGGGAGAGCTGGGGCTGCTCACCTGGAGAGGAGAAGGCTCCAGGGAGAGCTCAGAGCCCCTTGCAGGGCCTGAAGGGGCTCCAGGAGAGCTGCAGAGGGACTGGGGACAAGGCCTGGAGGGACAGGACACAGGGAATGGCTTCCCAGTGCCAGAGGGCAGGGCTGGATGGGATCTTGGGAAGGAATTGTTCCCTGGGAGGGCGGGCAGGCCCTGGCACAGGGTGCCCAGAGCAGCTGTGGCTGCCCCTGGATCCCTGGCAGTGCCCAAGGCCAGGCTGGACATTGGGGCTTGGAGCAGCCTGGGACAGTGGGAGGTGTCCCTGCCCATGGCAGGGGTGGGATGGGATGAGCTTTAAGGTCCCTCCAACCCAAACCATTCCAGGATTCCGTGGTTTCACTGAGCCCTGGAGGCGGGGGGCAGGAGGGAGGGGGCACTGTGGGCACTCAGCACCTGCCCAACAGGACAGCAGGGCTTAGGCTGGGCTTTGGAACTGCAGTTTTAGGTGAGCGATGTGAGGTTTTTTTCACAAACACTGAGCAGAATTCAGGCGCAGCTCCCGGCACTCTGTGCCTCAGGCTGGAAATGTCCTCCTCACTCATCTGCAGGCCAGGACAGCAGGGAAGTGGCCCTTGAAGTGGTACGCCCCAGAGTGCATCCTCTTCCACAAGTTCTCCAGTAAGAGCGACGTCTGGAGCTATGGTGTGACCATGTGGGAGGCCTTCAGCTATGGGCAGAAACCATACAAGGTGAGGCAGAGCCCTACAAGGTGAGGTAGAAACCCTACAAGGAGAGACAGAGCCCTACAAAGAGAGGCAGGGACCCTACAAGGTGAGGTAGAAATCCTACAAGGAGAGAGAGGGCCCTACAAGGTGAGGTAGAAATCCCACAAAGTGAGGCAGGAACCCTACAAGGAGAGGTAGAAATCCTACAAAGTGAGGCAGGGCCCTACAAGGTGAGGTAGAGCCGAGTCTGTCACCGATGGATGTCACAGTCACAACAGGGACACTCTGGAACTCCAGTTCCTGTTACCCTGAGTGAGTGTTCCCACAGTTGGACAGGAACGAGACTTTTGGAAAGGCACAAAGCAGGTGGGATGCTGCAGCATTGTGTTCGTTTTAAGAGAGAAGAAACAGAAAACAAAAGGAATTAATCTGGGTTTGAATCAAAGCTGAGCTTCTTTTTGATCCTTCTTCTCTTTGATCCTTCTGTTCACTTGAGAGATAAAAAAATCACTTCTCATCCATTGCTGAGCCTGTGCTTGGGTGGGGACTGGAGGGTGGGCAGGGTGGGTGGGATGGAGTTGGCAGAATAGGAGAGATGAGTAGGATGGACAGGATGGGGTGGGGTGTGCAGGGTGGAAGGGATGGAGTGTGGAGGCTGGGCAGAATGGGATCTGCAGGCTGGGTGGGATGGGATCTGCAGAGTGGGTGGGATGGAATTGAGAGGATGGACAGGATGGAGTCTGCAGGACTTGGAGTCTGGAGGCAGGATGGGATGGGATGGGTCAGCAGGATTGATGTGACAGAGATCACCAGGGTGGGTGGGATGGAGTGTGGAGGCTGTGCAGAATGGGATCTGCAGGGTGAGTGGGATGGTGTCTGTGGTATGGGATCTGCAGGGTGGCCTGGCCACAGCGTGGGACACCAGCTCTGGCTGCTGGGATGGAGCAGTGACTGCCGGGTGTGGGGTGTGTGTGGGACCAAAGCTCCACCCCAGGCTCAGCTCTAAGCTGTCTCCTCTAACCCTGCTGCCAGCTCTGAAGGCATTAATCCCTCTCCTGCTTGCTCCCATCCCAGAAGATGAAGGGCCCTGAGGTGATCAGCTTCATAGAGCAGGGCAAGCGCATGGACTGTCCCCAGGAGTGCCCGGCAGAGATGTACGCCCTGATGCAGCAGTGCTGGACGTACAGGTGGGGATCTCACCACGGTGTCAGCTCCATCAGAGTCACCAAACCCCAGAATGGGATTGGAAATTGGTGTTGGAAGGGACCTTAAAGCCCATCCAGTGCCACCCCTTGCCATGGGCAGGGACACCTTCACTGCTGTCTGCATGGTGACAACACAAAGCAAATGGTGTCTCCTGCCTTGGTTCATGATGATTCCCCTATCCAAGTAGAATTTTTTACTGTCAGACCCCTCCATATACCTGTGCCAATCCTGGAAGATCCCCAAGGCTCGGTGTCTTTAACCCTCTCCATCCCAGAAAAGTCTCAGCTGCCTCCTGAGCCCTGGCACAGCCAGGCTCCTGCTCTCCCCCAGGCTCCCTGTGTGTCCCCTCATTGTATCAGGTCACTTCTGTCCTCTCTGATGACTTTATTTGTTCTTCTTTGTCCTTGCAGATGGGAAGAACGTCCAGGATTTATGGCTGTGGAAAACATCATCCGCTCCTATTACTACAGCATTGCTACCAAGCCCGAAAACGGGCCAGAGACAGCGGACAAGGCCAAAGCAGCTCTTCCCTGAGATTCCTTCTCTGCTCTTCCACCTGCCCTGCACAGACTTGGAAAGGCTCTTTGTGAAGTTTTGCTTTAACCTCTCAAACGCTGGCTCTGTTCCTCAGCAGCTGCAGAACTGAGGGTGTGGGGGAAGCTGGTGTCCCCACAGACAGGGACACCCAGCTGTGCTTCCCAGCTCCTCCAGCCTCAACCAGCCCTGGAGTACAGACAGTGTTAGAGCTCCTTCCCACCCAATTCCAAAGCTATCCCAGGATCTCAGAGCTTTGTGCCTCCCAGGTTCATTGAGGATGAACTGTGTTGGCTCCAGAAAATCTGGATTTTTCTTAACGAACAATCCTGTCACAGGAAACCACCCGGTGCACATTTCTGGTGGGGTTGGCATGGGGTGGGACACAGCACAGGGAGCCACCAAGTCCTTTTCCCTTGGATTGGGGCAAAGAGCAGCTGGTTTGCTACTGGGATGGGGAGGAGCAGTGGGACAGAGCTGGTCCCACTGGTTCGTCCCCCTGCTCCCCTGGCCACCACAGAGCAGGTGTCATCCAACCCTCCAAGGCAGCTCCCAAACAATTTCAGGACCAATCTCTCAGCTCCTGGATCCCACCTGGCCCCTCTGTGCTGATGAAATGTTCTTTTTCAAGCTTAAAAACTGGTCACCCTATAAATAAACCATTCCATGTTCTGAACATCCCATGCCTCGGATCATTGAACTTGGAGAAATTCTGGTAACTGCTTCAGGCTCGCTGCCAAAAAACCCCAAAGCTATTGGGGTAACAGAAACCTCCAATGCTGCATTTTTATTGTCAGAAAATCACTTCATTGTCAGCTCTGGGCGTGGATGAGGCTGACAAAATCCCAACCTCCACACAGGCCCCGATCCAAAATGTCCTCACCTTCTTATATATTTTTAGCAAACAAAGCAGTGAATGTTCATTGAGGCATATCAAGGTTAGCTCAACAAAATTTACGGTTTTAGTTACTTTTCCAGGTTGTGTTCCCACAAAAGGAGCTTTGCTGTATGCCATAAGAATAGCACCTTGTCTGTAATTAATATATTGGTTATGATTAATTAACTAAGTCTTATTTTAAAAGCTTTACCATTTCCAACAGGCTGACAAGAAAATAATTGTGATTTCACTCTAGTTAAGGCCAGCATTTCCCTCTCTGATGCTCTCCTTGCCCAACCTGGCCACCTTTGGGCTGGTTTTGCTGCAGAGCTGGTGAGTTTTTTGCAGATTTTCTTGCAAAAAAACAAATTGCTCAGCTGGGTCTGCTGTGATCTCACCTGCTCCAAGTGCAGAGGATCGCCCGAGGTTGGGGCTGAGCTGCAGAGAACAGAGAGGCTGTGAAGGCTGGGGGAGCAGAGGAAGGAGGAGGTGGGAGCCCTTCGATGCAGTGAGCACAAGAACTTATCTCTCACCATCTCCTGGTAGTTGAAAACACAAAGCAGCTCCCCCCCAGCACCCTGTCCTGGGGTGAAACAAACTGGCTCAGGCCAGGGCACAAAGCCTCCATGAGGAGGGGATTTGAGCTGAAAACAAAGTGAGCCCCCAGCGCCGTTCCGTCCCCTCTCGCGCGGCGCGGGACCCCGCCCGCCGTTCCGCCCCCGCGCCGCCCCCTCCA
>JACBWW010000089.1:0-24459 GCA_020086605.1 Lanius collurio
AAGCAGACATCTACCAAAAGAAATCTTCCATTTCCAGAATAAACTGGACAAAAGCAGAAAAATACAACAACAAAAAAAAACAATAATACATACTCTTATGGAACTATTTCTTGTCATTTGTAACTAATATTAGTAAGTTGTAAGGAAAAGCATTAAAGAATATCCTTTTAGTGCTCTTAACAAATATATCACTTACAACTCAACATGCATAAGGGTCAAGGGAATTTTGCCTATCCTACACTTAGACTGCTCATATATTCCAAAATCATGGATAAAAAAAAATATATTAAGTAACACATGCTTTCATCATACCAACAAGTTGCTGTCAGGAAACCTTGTCTTACCTGGACCATCTATAAATTGAAATAGCCCCAACAGTTAGCTACAGGAGCCTTTGGAATCAGAGAAGAGATGCTTCCTCTTAGAGAGGAAAACAAAAGGACTTTTTGCATTTTTTTTTCTTTCATTCTCTTTATTCATAATTTCTCTTTGTAAGAGAAAATGCCTTTGGAATTACTTCTCCTTTTGAAGACAGAGAGAAAACTCTACCCCTTTTTGCAGCATAAAGTAACATTTAATTTTCTGTTCATCCTTCTTAGTTGGTTCTTAAGGCAAAACCAAAACATACATGTGTTTCCATGGTTTATTTTTCTAATTGGCACCTGGAGCTGCTATTAGATTCTACAAGACAAATCTATCCCACCTTTAAGCACCAGCAATGTGGATTTTTACGTCTGAATTACTCACTCATCCAAAAGAAACAGAAACATCTGTGGCATTAGTATGTTATTTTCATTGTTTATGATGGAGAAACTTCATACTGACAGTAGTTTTGCTTATTTCTATTGTCTATAGAAAACTTTGTCAACTGTAGCTGCTTATTTTGCTGATAAATGTGTGGAAAAAATGAATCAGTGTCTGTATTTTTTCATCTCCTCTTTCTCTTTTATCATTGTTAAGGAAAAGAAAAAGGCATTTTCAGAAATCCTGCAAACCCAGATTCCAAAATCTCAAGCTATTTTATTGTTATTAATGATGCAGTGTATCTGTTGTGTAGGTAGCAAGAGTTTTCCTTCTTCTGGGTAGAAGCCAAATCCTATTGGACCTACAGATATTTTCCTGAGAGTCCAAGCAATTTATTCTTCATTATTTGTTTGGAATTTTTGTCTTATCTCATACACATGAACCTTGTAGAGAAAATGCTAATCCTTCGTTCTCTTAGAGTAAAACTAAACTCCAGGTATTGTGGGCCACATTATCTTAATCCCAATGGTGTAAACATGGGAAAAAAAATATTATTCTATTATTGTTTTTATGTGTCTTTCAAAAATCAGCCAAGTTTATTTTGGCTAAAAGAGTCCAGGAAGTTTCCCAGACAAACAATTCTCTTTGCAGATCTGATGAGATGGCAAATTCCCAGAAAAATGCAGCAAGGTGTAGATGCTGGTGACTACTTTTATGTAGGCACCTGTGTCTGTGCTGAGCATGTTATTATTCCCCAGAGCTTATCTTATATAAAAACTCAGAATATGGATTTTATATGATTTGACAAAACAAACAAGCAAATACTTTTAGCAGCCTAAACTTGTTTAGGTTTGGAGTGTACTTTTGCAGCGTTAAAATGAAATAATGTATGTAGGTCACTTCTCCTTGAGTCAACCCAGCAGGTAGAAAGCCACAGGATCTCCATATCATCTGTCTTCGAGCACCAATAATTAAATTAATTTCAGTTAATTCTAGCTATCCAAAAATCTGGTATTTGCATATTGCATACTCACTTCATTAATAATTATACCACCAATCCTTGCATCCTTGAACATCCACGTTGGAAGGAAAGAAATTCTGCATCTGTCTTACAGAACATCCACGTTGGAAGGAAAGAAATTCTGCATCTGTCTTACAGTATCTTTCGCATCATTAAATGTGAAGTGATTCTAAGATCACTGGCTCCCATTTAAATGTCTATGGACATTTAGATACTGAAGTTAACTGAGAGGAACCCAGCCCATCCAAAATGAAATTCTGCTGTCTCATCAAAAATGCTTCAGTCACTCCAAGGAGAGCTGCCCTTTGGAGGTATCCATTTCTTTCTGTATAAAATTAACACAGAACGATTATTTGAAATTTGTATGTCTGTCTTCTGTTCACCTAATTTCAGGAAGATAAATCCCAGTCTGTTACTGTTAAAGATGATTTTGAACAGGTTCTCCAGCATAGATTTTTTTCACAGGGGTCACTGTCATATCCAGTCCAAGTTTCATGACATGTTTTGAACCTCATTTTTCTGCAACTGTAAATATTTCTTAGTCCACAAGTCTGTCCCCAGCTGTTAATCCTTTTGTAGTGTGGTGTGCTTTTTTCCCTTTTAGGATGAGACATGTTGAGGAAATGAAGCTGGGAAACCAAACCATCACCATTCACTTCTTTCTTTTGGGGTTTGCCTTCCATGGCAAGATGCAGGTCCCGTTTTTCACACTGATTTCCATTGCATTTGTGGCCATCTTGATAGGGAACTCTCTAACTGTTTTGATCTCAACCACTGACTCTGTTCTACACATGCCCATGTACTACTTCCTGAAGAACCTTTCCTTGACAGAGATCTGCTACAGGATGAGCATTATTCCCAAGATGCTCATAATTCTGCTGATGGAGGAAAAAATTATTTCCTTCACAGCTTGTGCATTGCAGCTCAACTTTTGTCACCTGTGAGTGTTTTCTCTGGGGTGCAATGGCTTGTGACTGGCAAGTGGCAATATGTCATCCTTTGCAATATGCCACCACGATGAATAGGGATCTCTGCATCAGAATGACCCTTGGGTCTTGGCTGTGTGGTGCCCCTGTGGCTCCAGGTTTCACCACATGGTTGTTCTCTCTGCCCTTCTGTGGGAGAAACATGGTCAATAATTTCTTTTGTGATATTTTCCCTGTGTTAAAGTTGTTGTGTGCAGACACAGCCTTGTTTGAACTGCTGATTTTTATTGCTGTTGTCATAATAGTGATGGTTCCTTTTTCTCTGATAGCCATCTCTTACCTTTGCATTATCCATGCTGTTCTTCAGATATCATCAGCTGTGGGCCAGAGACAACCCTTTTCCACATGTGCAGCTCACCTGGTGGTGGTGGCTCTTTTCTACAGCACAGAATCCACCTGCAATCCAAGGCAAGCCTCTCATCCAGGGTGAAGAAAATGGTTTCTCTGTCCTACACAGTTATCACCCCAATGCTCAACTCCATCATCTACAGCTTGAGGAATCAGGAATTCAAGCAAAACCTGAAGAGATGCACTGATGAGTGGTTCCTTAGGAAGCAGGTGGCTGTTTTTTCACTGTCCAGGTGATGGATTTCTTATAGCTGTACAGATCATAAGAGTTCCCCTCCTAAAAGTTAAATGAAATTTAAGAATAAAGTGAAATTCCTTTCAAAGAGACTTGTGCTATTTTAGCAAAGCTATGCTCTTAAATCCATAAAATATCTGACCTTTCTTCACTCAGCATGTTAGAATACAGTATAGCTGTACGTCTGACCTTGCAAACAAATAAGTAGACCTGAGTCAGTGTAGGAATGCTACAAAAGGGGATTATAAAATTCTTATCCTCTCCCACCAATCATTATACTTTTATCTTCCTAAGTCTATAAAATCTCTGGCATGTGAATAAGAAATTTTTTTCCTCTCTGATTAAGCAAAAGTGATAACCTGGAACTCTCCTCACCACCATTTTGACCCCCAAAAAGCCCTCAAAAAAACTCAATAATGAGTTGAGAAACAAAACTTTTTGATTGGAGGGAAGGAGATGTGCCTGCTGGAATGTCTTCCTACTGATATGAGAGGCTGGGTCTAAGTCTGGACTTAATCTCATTTTTTTTCCTCTCAGAGCAAAGACTTCTTTCACAAACAAGTAACTTGCTAGTTCAAACTGGAAAAGGTAAAGTGAAAAATTGCCAGATACCTGCAGTAACTTTGTTCAATTTTTTCCTGTCTTGTAGACTAAAAGCAAGCTGTGGGGGGGGACTGTTTGTGGTTTTTGTTATGAATTAGTCTGTGCAAAATGCTTCATGCTCTGCAGGTGGCTCATCTATGCAGAATGTTTATGCAACACTTTGTGCACTGCTCTGGAGATCCCCATGGATTCATAAATCTCAGGAGATTGACCAAAACAAAAGGAAATTTTCTTCCCACATGATGTTGCTGACATTTGTCCATTCTGGGCATGATAACTCTCCCTTCGCCCTCTACTTAGGTCATGAGAGATTTCTGGTACAGTTTGCAAAGCTTCCTCCTTGCATCCTACCTGGATAATTACCAGCCCCTTGGAATTGCAGCCCTTGGCATCACACCTGCAGTATTAACCTCTCAGCTAGAAAAGCACCATGTAGTTGTAGAAGGAAAAAGAAGAACAGAAATTCTCAGTCAGGAGTTATTTTGCCCTCAGCTTTGCTTTCCATCTCACTCTCAGAGGGTCCTACTATAATAACAAAAGTACTCATAGGTACTGCTGTAACGTTTGTGGAGAATAATCTTTTTTTTTTTTTTTTAAGATCTTCTTTATGTACTCAGAAAAATAGGCAAGATTCAACATGCAAAGTCTTTTCTTTGCACTTGTATTTAAGTAAGAATGTTAAAAAAAGAATTGTATCTATTCCTCTTCAAAAGCAAGTGATTGACTAAAATTCTGCTAAGTCTGCGATATTGTTGAATCTAATGTTTCCAATAGAGTTTGTTCAAAGAGAAGACTAAAAGCATTTTCAGGGAAATATGACCACGTTTTTTGAGTGGACGCATACGTGCATAAACTACCTTTAGGACACATGCTGATTGTTCTATTAAGGAATAAGTTTAGAAGATGTCTATTTGCCTACTGTATTCATGCTGAAATAATAAATAAAGAAGTATGAGAAAAAGAGTGACTAGGCTTAAGAGATACAATACTGTGGAGATGCGTCCCTGTCCCTGCTCACATGTCACGTGTGCCCCATACCTGTTCCTGACTGGGTGGTTTTGGTGCCTGGGGGCGGGAGGGGCAGAGCAGGGTCCCAGGAGGAGGAGTCTGCTTGGGAACTCCAGCCATGCGGCTGGAGAAATAAAATCATCCCTGAACATCTACAAAAATACCACTTCATCTCTCCTTCCAAGCCCATCGCTGTCTTATATATTGTTGTAAGGATTCCCCGCACTACAACAAATGGTGGAGAATTGCTAGCAAACAATCCCCGGAGAAGATAATTCATGAGTAACTCTCAATATCTCTTGCTTTCGTTTTGATGTCCCATCCCTGAACGATGGAGGACTCATGGAAGGACTCATAGCTGTCCGAACCACAAAGAGACATTTACCTTAAGCTAAAAAAGGTTCTGGAACAGCAATATGTAGACTTCAGCTTAATTCAAGCTCAGAAAGAGCTAAGACACTTTTTGGCATGGCTGTTTAAA
Organism: Lanius collurio; assembly: GCA_020086605.1. Classification (NCBI taxonomy): domain Eukaryota; kingdom Metazoa; phylum Chordata; class Aves; order Passeriformes; family Laniidae; genus Lanius; species Lanius collurio. The sequence goes on from JACBWW010000089.1 coordinate 5,427, forward strand.
AACTTCTTCTATGTTTCTTGGGATTTGATTCTTAACAAGGACTTTTGGAAGAATGTTTGGACACAGTTAATTTCTGAATCAAAAGATATGCCGATGCAGGACTATTTCCGTGAATATCACCTGATTACAGAGACAGTTGAGCAATATCAGCTGTGTCCCGTTGCTGTTTCAGCAGCGACCATGTGGTCGAGCAGCGCGTGCGTTGCAGAGGGTTCCTCCACCACCCTGGAGACCGCGCGGCCGTGGCTGTGGGCGCCGAGTGCATTGCAGGCGGTGGTGAGAGTGTTGCTGCGCATGGGAGAGCCAGTGAGGCCAGGCACGGTGGGAGCAGAGCCAGTGGGGAGACTGCAGGCAGCGGGAGTGGAGCCAGGAGCAGCGCGGCGGTGCGGGCCCAGCGGTGTTTGCCTTGAGGCAGCGGCGAGGGCGGTCACGGACGAGGCGCGTCCTGGCGATGGCCACCTCACCCCATGTGGCCAGCTACAGTACAAGCCCCACACCGAGAAAGGCAGCGGCGATTGTGGCAGTCACTTTGGCGACCGTGGTGAGCCATGCCAAGCAGAGCCAAAGGGGTGTGGGGGTGGATAGGGAGCCGTGCTAGCCCACGGCCACACAGCCGACAGCAGCAGCAGCAGTGGCAGTGCCGGCAGTACAAAGCCGCGCACACGCGAACGCCTCACAGGGCGCGGCCGTGCAGCCACGTGAATGCCCGGAAAGCGTGGAGCAGTCATGCGGACCTTCAGAGGGGAAGCGAGCGTGGCACCAAATGCTGCTCAGCCCCGCACGTGATCCCAAAGAGTCCAGACCCCGCGGCAGGAACGCGCTGGCGGCCCCGGCCCTGGTGGTCCCGGCTGTGGTAGCTCTGATGCGAGAGCAAGCAAAGCTGAAAGCAAGAACAAAGGAACTCAGAAAAGTGAAAAGGTTATCGCAGCTAGGGATTTTGGAACTGTAAAGTGGTATAATGTAAAGAAAAATTGCGGTTTCTTGTTGAAAAATGATACTGGAGAAAGTATTTTTGTCCATAAAACTGCCATTGTGAAAAATAACCCCAAAAGTGATGTTCCAAGCTTAGAAGAAGGAGAAAGAGTAGAATTTAAAATTGTGCAAGGAAGGAAGGGCCCACAGGCTGCATGTGTTACAGGCCCTGGGGGTGTCCCTCTCAAAGGTAGTAGATATGCTGGACAATATTCCCCATAATCCCTATCCTTTCTCCTATCCCACTTTTCGCTTTTATCCCATGTCCCTTTATCCCCCATATATGCCCAGCACAAACTTCCCTTTCTGGTACCCCTCACAAAACCAGTCCTTTTCATTTGCCATTAATCCCTTTGCAATGCTGATGAGGGGGATGAAAAGGAGGGAGGGAAGAAATAAACTGTCATTTTCTAAGATTCCAACAGGTACAAAAAGGAAAATCCCTTCATCAGTTTCCATTTGAAGCGTGCTCAAGTCCTGTCTCCCTTCTGATGCTCCAAAGAAAATCTGTTTGGACATCTGGGACTCAAGATAGTGGCTTCCTTTCCTTTGAAAATGTTTCGTTGTTTATCCAACTATTTCCCATGTTATTTTATTTAATAAGAAAGGGTGAATTGTGGAGGTGCCTCCCCCTGAAATCCCCATGGGAGGGACCCTGCAGGGTACGGGTCTGCCTCTGTCCCTGTCCCCATGTCACGTGTGCCCCATACCTGTTCCTGATTGGGTGGTGAGGTGCTCAGGGCCCGGGGCAGAGAGCAGGGTCCCATGACTGAGTCGGCCTGGGAACTCCAGCCATGCGGCTGGAAGAATAAAATCATCCCTGAACATCTACAAAAAATCGCTTCATCTTTCCTTCCAAGTCCATCGCTGTCTTGTATATTGTTGTAAGGATTCCCTGCACTACAACACATGGTGGCATCCAAGCCCTGGCTCCACACACCGATGTACTTCTTCCTTGGGAACCTGTCCTGCCTGGACATCTTCTACTCCATGGTCACTGTTCCAAAGATGTTGACTGGCTTTCTCTTTGGGCACCAGCCCATCTCTTTTGGTGGGTGCTTGGCCCCGCTCCACTTCTTCCACTTGCTGGGCAGTGCCTAGGCTGTGCTGCTGGCCAGCAAGGCCTTCAACTGTTGTGTGGCCATTTGCAGCCCTTTGAGCTATGCCCTTGTAATGAGCCCACGGACTTGTCTGCTGCTGGCTGTGGCCAGCTGTTCCACCAGCTTCGTCGATGCCATGATGCACTCAGTGATGATAGCTGAGCTTCTGTGGCCACATTAATCACTTCTTCTGTGATATCAAAACACTGTTGAATATGGCTTGCAGCAGAACCAGCCTCAACATGACACTGCTCAATGTTGTCACATCGATGGTTCTAGGCCCTTTCACTCTCATAGTCCCTTCCTACCTCTGCGTTATCTCCTTCGTCTTCAATGATAAAACTCTCCTGCAGTGACACTTGTGTGGTGGGACTTGTGACTTCTGTCATGGCAGGGATGTGCTTAGTGCCTCCGTTCCTGTTGACCTTCTCATCCTATCTCTACATCATTGTCACAGTCATGAGAATTCCTTCTGCCACTGAAAGGAGAAAAGCCTTTTCCACTTGCTGCTTACATCTTCTTGTAGTAATTCTTTTTTACTGGTCAATAGTAGTTGTCTCTGTACTCCCTCACCGCAATACACAAATAGAGCCAAACAAAGTCTTCTCCAATTTTACACCTTATTCACTCCCTTGTTCAGCCCTCATCCACAGTCTGAGAAACAAGGAAGTAAAAGAAGGTCTGCAAAAACATATGAGGAAATTTCTGGCTTTGGGAGGGCTGCTTGCTGTCAGAAAAAAAAGGGGTAATAATCCTTAAAGAGTTACAGGCACAAACATGGCCAGTGAATGTAGTTAATTTGAATAAAACTTGGAAATACATAGCTGTAGCTCTTAAAAAGAAATAAGCAGGAGAAAAAAACAGGTAAGTAATCTTCCTATCACTGGGGGATAGTCTTAAGAGAGACAGTGAATATGCAGTGAGCACTGTAAGGTAAGCCAATTAAACCCATGAATGTCATTATATTCATATTACAGGATAATATATCTTCTTGCTGGCCTGCCTCCTTGCTTTTTCATCACTTCAGCTGAAACAGTTCAGAATAACTTGAAATACAATTTCTAGCAAATAGAACATTTTTTATTAATATTATGTTCAGGTTACTTCTAGTTTTTCACACCTGAGGTGTAGATGTCTGCATCCAAGAGTATTTTGGGGGTTTGGATTTGGTTATTATAAACCATGATCCAGAAGCACTTGGTGCAATACACTAAAGAACTTCTAGTTTATACAGGACATGCAATGTAGACATCCAGTCTAAAATTAATTAAATGCTGTCCATATTTGGGCTGACAATTAAAACCCTAAAGTAAAAGCAAAATTCCCACAACAACATTGCAACAACTTCCAAAGAGGAATGCCCACTCTCTTGCTGTTTGGTGAGAGGAGGGGAGATGAATGGAGAGGATCATCTTTACCAGCCTGAAATGAGTTTATTTTGAATGTGTATTTTCATTGTCCTTGATAATAAACAGGAAATAGGAAAGGGTGTTTATAAGTCTGTAGATTGTGGAATTGTGATTGCTATGTGTGTTCTAATAGATAACATGCTTAAAAAAATGAAAGAAATAGTGATTAGCAAAGCTTCCCACATCACTGAAGTGTCCAAGCAGGGCAACAAGGAGAAGAGGCAGCACAGAACAAGGGTGGTGATCACGATAAAGAAATAAAACTTTTAAAAGCAATTAGAAGAGAAAAAAAAGTGGCTAATGGGGAATGGCCCTAGGGTCTAGAGGAAGAAACAACTGGAAAGAGGATTAGCAAAAATAAGGAATAGGTACCACTTGCCACACAAAGCTGGATGAGAGAGGAAAATCTTGACTGAGTTAAGGCAACTAAATAGGGTTTTTAACTTATAAATAAACATCTATCTGTCCCATAGCACTTATCTATAGCATGCCAAATTAACCAGGCCCAGAAATGTCTATATTGCTTTGTTTGCTTTAATAGAGTTCCATTAACACGTAGACATCTTCAACACAAACTCTGTGTGTGTGTCAGACACCTGGTTTCCCAGCATTCTCAGTCAGTGGAGAAAGACATTTCTACATTGTGACTTCTCTCCACATTTTTGACTTTTGAGGCTGTGGTGAATTACACCTTGGAAGTATCTGTTCCTTTCCTTTGATTTATAGGGCAGGTGGCTATGACAAGTTCAGATGTAGAAATTTAGGACTCAAACCACTGGGCAGTCAAGGGCCTTCAGTGCTGTTCAAGACACTCAGGAACATCTTAACTGGTTTCCAGTAACATTGCAGAAGAAGCAGTCTCCTGTGGTCTCTATTTTATTTGCCAATATGAAGTAGATATTTTGGGTATTCTAGAGTATTTTAAAAGGCACTGGGTATGTCAACAACAATTCAGCCACTGGATTATAGATGTCTGCAGTTACGTTTGGTGAATCATTGACTTGCCACCATATTTTCTTACTTGGCACAAAACACTTTGTTCAGTGTGGGTGTAGGACACTTCAAAACTTGAAATCCTCCTTGAGAAAGAGGATTTCCCTAGGCCATCAGGCTGTGCTGTGGGAAAAAGCCACCCACTACCAGGGGGAGGACACTGCAGGGGATGAGGGGTTGCTGCTCAGTGGACATCAGAGCTGGAAATGGGAGTATGTACCTGTTTTCTTCATCCTTGTCTCTCATCCTTGTGCTGTCTGGGCTCTTTCTTTTTTTTTCAAGCCCTTCACCCCTGAGGGAAAATATATGGGCAAGGGCTGTTAGGAGCAGGCAGAGTCTCCTGGATGCCACAGGTGATCAGAGCATACAGACACAGCTCTCGAGGCAGAACAAACCTAAGAGGAGGGGGAGCACCTCAGGAGATCTCTAGTTCACCTTATCCTCAAAGCAGGGTCAGCTGTTGGGGTGAGACCACATTATTCATACAGCTTGGACTTGGAGATTTCCAAGGACAGAGGCCACAAAACCTTCCTAAATGACCTACTCCACTTCTTGACAGCCTTCAAGGCAAAAAAGTAGTATGTGTGACTTTTATATGAAGGTAGCTTCCCAACCTTCTTTAGCATCTGCAGCAGCCCAGTTCTTGGACCCAAAAATGTCTCAGAGATGAGAGATCCCCTTCTCTGAGCATGGCCCTGTTGCACACCTCAATACCCTGGGGGGCAAGATACTGATGGCAGGAGCATCTCAATAGTCGTCAACTTTTGGGGATGGTCATCCCAGGGCCAAGAAAAGAAAAAGGTTTGGTTATCCAAAAAATCTGGGTAATGCCAATGTGGCAAAACACCAACACACACACACACACACACACACACACACACACACACACATACCAGCGGTCTACCCCACTTCCTTGTGCCTGTCAGAAAGAGGTTGTGAGACTGAAAAGGGACGAAGTCACTGCCAGCAGCCTCTCAGGGTAAAACAGCCTCTGTGCTGGGTAAGCACGTGGGCAACATCCTCAACTTCTCCTCAAAACGAGGAGTTACATCGCAGGGCTGACAGCGTGTCCTCCTTTTGCACCTGAGTCCCGCTGCCACGAGGCTGCTGTAAACACAGTGCTGCTGTCCAAGGCAGATACAAGCTGTGTGATGTGCTGAGTAGCCCCAGTCCCAGGCTTTATGTTCGCATCTAGGGTTTTTTTCCAAAATCTTTCTATCTCCCACTGACAGCAGTTTGGGAAACCATGCTCCTGAATTTGTGAGAAGCTTGTGCAAAAATCCACCCACTTGCCTTTTTATACGTTCCCCAAAGGACGCCTGCCCGTTTTCCCAAAGTATGATGGACAGGTGGTTGTATACGACAGGTGAACGGCAGTTCCTACCAGGCAATCCAAAAAGAACCCAGGTGGGCTTTGTCTCCGTTCTGCTTTCAGCAGTACAGTGGGCACTTAGCCTGTGGTTCCCGGGAGAAGGTCAAAGCTGTAACAGCAAGTGGGGCAGCCACGCCCTGATGCGTTCATTCGTTGTCCCCCGTTTTGGGGCCAGCGGGGTATTCCTGTCACCCCGCACGGGCTGTCGGTGCCTTCGGGGTTGCGGTGCCGCCGCTGCCGAGTGCCCGGGGGCGGGGCGAAAGCGCACATTAGACTGCAGAGAAAAGGAAGGGCCACCAACCAGCAGAGTGGCGCAGCGGGAGCGTGCTGGGCCCATAACCCAGAGGTCGATGGATCGAAACCATCCTCTGCTAGCTGTTTTTTCTTGTACCCTTTTCTGGGGCGGTGGAACCAGCGCCAGGACAGGAGGTGACGGCGCCATCAATAGTCCATGAGGCCGGTTAGCTCAGTCGGTTAGAGCGTGGTGCTAATAACGCCAAGGTCGCGGGTTCGATCCCCGTACGGGCCAGTATGGTTTTGCGTGAATTTCAATTTTTTCTTTCCTGTCTGGTCCTCCCTTTTTTTGGCAATGACGGTGCAGGGAAATCGTCTGTAGGAAAACAGGGATCCTGCTTGCACTACTCAGCCCTGGCTGGCTGGTCTACCGGGAGAGCTGCTGGGCTCTCCCCTTGCCTACCCTACTCCTCCTTTTGCAGGTGTTCATTCCTATTTAAGGATAAATTTCACTGGGTGCTCGGGGCAGGTGCACCAGCTCCAGCAGCCTTCCAGACCTGGGACTGATCTCAGCGGAGCCCTGGCTGGATTCAGGCGTGCAGCACTAACCATTGCATCTGCGGTGCTGTGGAGGGGCTGAAGGTCAAATGGCAAGGATGTTGTGGCCATCTGACAACACATCAAAAACAGCTGGCAGGGCAGTGGAGTCAGTTGTCCTCAGAGATCTCCCGCCTTGAGCCAGGATGCTGCCCAAGGCCACTCTGTGAGACAGAGCCCTCAATTGATTGGGTGAGTGTTTGCACATTCTGTGTTACCCTCCTAAAATCTTGAGAATTCTGAAGTCACTCAGAAAGTACAAATTCCACTTGATATCACACATCTCTATGCAAATATTGACAGAGCTTTAATTAATTTGATTTGCTTATCTGCTTTAACTGCTTTATAAAACAATTTTCATAAAATTATCTGTGGATTTTACAAGCCTCTTTGGCAATGCTACAGCCAACATCACCCATTTAAACAGTGAATAATTGTCAGAAACCAGCTTTGCACAGAAAGTACACCAGCCAGTGTCCTGCCCATGCACCTGATTAAGCACCCTAAGAGTGACAAACATCCATGGCCTCCGCATCAGCCACCAGCGAGGCTCAGTGTGTACCCTGAAGAGGCACAGACTGCATCTGTAATCCCAGACTGGTAGATGGCCATTAGATCCCACACAGGCCATCATATCCTTATCCCTCTAATCTCCTACACTTATGGCTCCCCCAAACCACCTTGATCCCTCCTTTTCCCCACTTTTGGTTCCTCCCCTGAACATCCCATAAGTCACAATCCCAAGATGCTCTTCCCTTCCATCCTACAGCATGACTTTTGCCACAAGCAAGGGACCAGATGTGACCTGCATAGTGGCCCCATTCACCTTTCTGGACAGGAGCTACCTCTGAGCCCAACAAGAACCCTGGGAGCAGCCCAGCTCAGTGGAGGTTCCCAGGACTACTCCAGCTCCCCCTGCTCCTCTTCATTCAAGAAGGTGAGCTTTTAATCACATAACCTACTGTTGTCTCACAGGGGAAGGAGGGCTCCCTGTAACCCTGGCTGACCCCAACACCCCCCAAATACATCCCACATCCTGCCCTGTCCCTTTCAGAGTGACCCTGGCAACCTTAGGGGACCTACAACCCCCAGGCCATTGACCTGAGATGCCACAAAGAACAGTCCCCACCCCACCCCACCAAGTCCCAGCTCACTGCAGCCTCCAGCAGCATCTGCAGCTCTCCAGAGCCTGGAGGGAACAAGGCTGAGGTTGTAAGAGGGGTTGGACATGAGGGGTGACAGGGGCCAGGGATGTGACTCCAAGAAAGGATGTCAGGGTTGTAGCTGGATCTCAGGCATGGGATGCAGCTCTGGGATTGTCAGGTGGGACCCACTCTTGAGCATTGATATTCTAAAATATCAGCCTTCATCCCTGGGTGCCACTTCCCTCCAGGGCTTGATCCCATGGGACTGTATCAAGCAGATCTCCACAGAGGCCAAAGTCTGCTCTCTGGACACCCAGTCCATAAATTGTGCCTGGCTACCTCCCCTCAGGCCTCTGAACTCCACCACCTCAGTTTTACTGAGGGAAGCAGCTGCACTTTGTTACCTGATCAGAGAAGGAGAAAACCAAACTCTGCAAATCTCATTTTAGCACCTGTTGAAGCAGGCCTATGAGAGGTAGATCTTGAGTTTAGGAGTCACCATCTACCTCCCACAGAATGGAGGCACTTTCTCCTGATCAGGGACAGGAAATTCATTAACAGCCCCTGAGCTCCCAGAGCCATTAGGAGGCACCCTACTGCCTGGAGACCCTCTGGAACCATGCATGGTAACACCTGAGCTCTAAGAAACCCACTTGCCCATTTTAGGTACTTGTATGTCTCTTGCCCTAAGTGATGGAGCTGTTCCCTCCCTTATGTGGAATAACCTCATTTGACCTGGCTCCTGAGGTGAAGGGGGCTGTAACGCTTTGTAAATGAATAATCACATCAGCACCACTGGGAGGACTGAACATGGGATTATGTCTTGGGAGAGATCAATTCAGTTTCAGATATAGGTGCTAGAACACTGTAAACAGGCACATGGGGAAACAGGGCAAGCCAAATGCAAGAGCACTTCCTAGCAGTCTGCGTGGCCAAAGGAAGTTCTGGAAATAAGAACCAACAGCTCTGTTTCCTGTATTACAAATCATGTTTGTAGGTTAATACACACAACACAAGCAGCTTTTCAACAAGCACAGTTTATATACACTGTCAAGCATCAAAACCCTTCTGTTCCAAGGCCTTATTTAGGTACTGTTGCCTCCCCCAGTGTTCTTCCCAGAGGTTCCTGCCTTCTGCATACGGCTCACGCTCGGCTGTCGGGGCATCCTCTGGGCAGATCCTTCCCGGCTGCTTCTTTCGGCCAGAATCTGTGTCCCACTGACAGCAGAGCTGGTTTTATTTCTCCCTGAATAAATAAATACATCCATTAATTTTTACATCCCAACCCAAGCATCACTGCACAGCAGAGAGCCACAAGCGTTCCTCAGGAACCATGCAGGAGGCAAAACTCCATTAGATCTCACAAACATCTTCAGCATCCAATGCAGAAAGCAAATTGGTGAATTCAGCCCAACAGGTATTGGTGCTGCAAACCCCAAAGTTGCAGTAGAAGCGTTTCTAATTTTCATGAGGTTTAATCTACAAAGTAACCAGCCACTTTGTTCCACTCACTGTGCACAGGAACAGCAGCATAGCAAACAGCACTGCTGGAACACCAAGAGATTCCAACACGTTGAGACAGGATAAGTGAAAGGATGTGCCAGTGTCCACCAGTGTCTGAGGCTGCTGCATCATCAGATCACAAATACTTCTCTCCATATCACTTCTGTCACTCAATGAGCAGATTTGTATTTCCTATAATTTTCCGCTGTGTTCAAGACATTTTCTGGTGTTTTTCTACACAGGACTTCCAGTGTTCTTACTGAGTTCAGGAGGTGAGAATTCCCCTCCTGGAGGCACAACTGATGGGCTCTAAGAGACAGAGCAGGAGCAGGGAGCAGCAGTGGGTACAATGGCAGAAGCTGACGGAGGCAAGGGGCAGCAGGATCCTGTCAGAGGAGAGAGAGTGACAGACTCGTTGCTGCTGACACAAATGTCAGGAGGGGATGAGGGACACTGACTTTTCCTGCCACTCCCTCAAGTGAGAAGTAGGACTCACTTTAGGAAAGAGAATAAAAGGAAAGTGAGGCACAGCTTCTACTAAAGACGCCAACCTCCATGGAGCAAATGAATAGCAAGGAGAAAACAAAACAGGAATAGTGTGGGCTGTGGTTACACGCATACAATTAAAATGAAGAGTGACATTTTGGCAACCATTATCAGAGCAACTTCCACAATACCAACAGCTGCTCTACACTCTAGAGTCTCCATGGACATGGTTTGGAAATCATTATCTTGGCTCATCTGTGCTATGGACAGAGGACAGTTACTTACCAAACCATCCTGTCTCTTTGGAACAGCTGTCTGGGAACAGGACTCACATCAATACCACCAGTTAACACCCTCTGCACCACAAAGACAATCTGAGAACTTCCAAGTAGGAGCAGGTGGCCACTATTCATCTGTAAAATTTGGGTGGCAAAAAAATCCATTCACTTATCCCAGCCAAGTCAGGTGCTCTTGGAAAACTCTTCTTGTCAAGCATGGCAGTGATGTGCCAGCAGTCACCATCCCATGCCAGCCAACCAGCCTTGTCAGCTGTGTAGTAGCTCAGGCACTTTAAGCAGCTTCACTAAAGCAAGTGCTCTCCATGAAAACAAACACACTGCGCAAAGGCAATACGTGATCTCACAGTATTTGAGAGAAAAAGTGGCAAGAATAAAAGCATTATTCACCATGATGCTTTTAGCAATCCCGGACACGACCCCAGGTGAATTCCTCCCTCTTCTCACATGCATCTGTCCGTTGAGAGAGCAGGTCCTCAACCCACGTACAACTCCAGGTATGTGCACACACACATTGGTACCCTCAAGCACTACTGGACTCAGGCCCTCAATGTTCTGACCCAGCTGAAACAACTTGAGGAGAAAGAATCATTTGACTGAAGAGAAGTTGCACTCAAAGCATGTGCTGTCCATCTCCCTAGCCTTGAAATCACAGTAAAACAAACCTGCTAAACAGCATAAATACCCAGTATATTTTTGGAAGCAGTCTGTGCAGACCCATGCACCAGACAAGGACAGCTCCTGAAGTGGGCTGGGACAGGCATGGTTTGTGCTTCCCCCAGTTACACTATCAGAGACAACAGATACAATTACCACAAAGCACTACAGAGACGAACAAAAGGATTTCACTGATATTTTCCTTGGTGACTGTCGTGGTTTGACACTGGCCAAACGCCAGGCACCCACAAAAGCCATTCACTCACCCTCCCCTGTTACAGCAGGGCAGAGGAGAGAAAATTTAATGAAGGGTTCATGAGCAAAGGACTGGGAGAAAACACCCCAAGGGCAAAACGGGCTCATCTTAGAGGTACAGTGAGTTTATTACTAACAAAATCAGAGAATGATAATGAGAGGTAAAATTAAGCTCTTAAAAACATCTTTTCTTCCCCCAACCCCTCCCTCCTTCCCACGAACAGCACAGGGAGACAGGATGGGGGGGTTTTGGTCAGTTCATCACCCAAGTTTGTCTTCCGCTTGGCTCAGGAAGAGAAGTTCCCCTGTGGGACCAGTAAGAGGTCCTTATCTTAATGTGTCTGGCTGCCACAGAAAAAGTGCAGCCCAAAGAGCTACGGGAGCAAGAGACAAGCCAAGAGAGAGACTAATCAAATACGTGCCTCACCAAAGATGACCCCAGAAGCAGGAGCTGTTTATCTCCTTGAGAACCAGGGACAGTTTGGGAAGAATGGTATGTGCACACAAGCAGTCTTAAGTACCAGAAGGAGAAAGAAGCACTGCCTTGCGTCAAGCAGGAGGCAAGAAAGGAACCCCAACCCCAAGTATGCTTTCAGAAGTAGAAATCTAAAACTCTTCTCTTTCAGTCTCCTCTCTACTCAATCTACTGCTTTCCTCAAGGGATCCTTTCCTGCCTCTGAGCAGTAACAAAGACTACAGATTTTTCTCTCATTGGTAAATAAATAAATACATAAATGTCTCTTGGTACATTTACTTGTAACACAGTCAGAGATACCAGGGCTGCAACACTCTCAAGATATCTCCTGCAGTGCATATTGCCATCAACCCCACAAGTTGTTCTCGTCTACAACACAATTCTCAGGTCTTCAAAGCTGCTGCCATATCTTCAACAGTTAATAAATAACCTGGGCTCTTTCCAGAATCAAAACATCACTCAAGAGCCCAAATCACTCACCTCTCCTGCTCCTTTGATAAATAGTTCCCTTCAAGACTGCTCAGCAGAGCCACAAGAGCTTCTCTCCCGTCGCTGATGAACATGAAGCACACCAGCCTTTTCCCTACAAATTCTCACATGTCCCTGGCTGCTCCTCATTTTACTAGTTTTCACCATCACACTTGGGATATCTCATTTTCTCTTTTTCTCTTGCACATAAGATTACAGAAAGAGAAGATGAAGAAGAGGTCCCTCGTTTTTCACTGAGAGCTCTACTGAGTCTATATGTGTAAGATTTTTTGAGTGTTTCTTTGGTAGGGTGGGGGGAAAGAATGATTTGTCACTCAGAGTTATCATTCAAACTCATATCTCATTACTTTGCCACAAAACCACACATGACAAGTCTGGTGTTTACAGTATTCCTCTACATCTCTTTCCTTTCTTGCCTTGCAGAGCATGAAAAAGAGGAAGAAAAAAGCTTGGTAATCATACTGAAAAAATTATCCCAGTGCACCATTTAGCTCGATGTCAGCAGAGAGAAAAGCTCAGACCCTCAGGTAAACCTGCAAAGCTCCCATGGGGAAGGTGATGGGAGAGAGACCTCCATGGTCACCTATTCTTTTGGGATTAGAGCCACAGCAGGTGACATTTCAGCCTACACTTTTTGCAAGTTATTCCTGGGATAAGGAAGAAGAAATAAAAGCTGTCTGCTGTTTCTGATGAAGCAGAAAAGACTCCTTCACTACCCATCACCTGTATTTTGAGAGGATCAAAATTATTATTACTTCCTGGGACCAGAAAGTTTCGGGAACTTTTAACCAAGGCAATTTTAGCCATCTAAAGAAAGCACAAGTACAGGTGAGAAAATTTTTTATCAATTCTAAAATAACTGACATAATAATTTCTGTACCAGATGATGACAGGTCTATAAATTGAAGCTAGTCAGTTGCCTACAATACAGAAAAATCATTCATTTTGGAATGTGAGCCTGAGGGGAAGGGAGAGGAACAGCAACAACTTTGCATCAGGAATGCTCTGTGCATAGAACTTGTCCCAGGTATTTACCATGTCCATCACTTCACAAAACATGAATAAAGGCCTCTAATTCAGAAGGCCTAAATTCTATTGTTTATGGTAGGAAAAGCTGGAGGGAGTGAGAGTTGCAGGATAAGATCCTGAAGGCAACCTAATTGCTCCTCAGTGACTATAGGAAATCCACTCATTGAAATTGTATTGATGGAGTACTGGAAAAAACTTGAGTACGGGCCACAAAGTAAGAAAGCCATGATCAGGACTCTATTAGTCCTATTTAAGTCACCAATAGGTCATTCTACAGATTTTTGTTTCAGAGAAGACATGCAGACCACAAAGTATCTGGGATTATTTTCAGGTGCAAGGCACACATTAGCACCACTCAGATCCCATGGAGACATTTAATTTACAATTAAAGCATAACAGCAAGTATAACCCACAGGAAAATTCAGTGCATGATGTATAAACCCCAGATTAAATAAATTTATGATAAATCCTTAGCATCTCCATGGGGATTCCCTCTTGCATAACAGAGCTTTACACAGCATTCTCCTTGTCAGCATTATCCTTATCTCCTTAATACAGAAGTCCACACCACAAATCCCACATCAAGTTGAACCCTGAGATAGCTCAAGGCTGAGTGGAAGAGGAATCCAAAGCAGCTAGTGTGGCCAGCCAGCAGCATCCAAGTGTCATCACTCCAAAAGGCTGGTCACAGCTAAAGACAGAGAGCACAAGGGGAAAGAAACAAGTGAGAAAAAGGGATGAATGGGGAGGGACAAAAAAACTGCAAAGATGGCAAGAAGAACACACAGGAAGGACAAAGTTGGCAACAAGCTGTGTAATACACGGGGGAGTATTTAGGAAATAATTGAACAGCAACACTTACAATTCTGAGGCCTTGACTGTGTCTAAGTATTTACACAGGAAGAAAGTAGTTAAAAATGCTGGGGGCAGAAAAGGACTTGTGATTCTCCACAGCATATTTTTCCACACAGACCATAAAAACTCACCCTGTGAACCTCTGACAGAGCCCATGGCTGGTGATGGGCTCAGTGGCTTTTCCAGCAGGTACTGGAGTTTGTGACAGTTTCCCTGGGCAGGAGAGAATTCTAACCCCTGCTATGCTCAACTCCTTTCTTCCTGTGTCAATTAGTTCCTTGAAGCCTTAAAAGCCACACACCAAGTGACAGGCCTACAAAGGAGTCAGGTTTTGAAAAACAAGCTCAGGTTAACAACACGTTCAGAAGAGAAATTACCTGGGATAAAGCTTCAGGAAGTAATTTTATGGGAAGACACTTTCTGGGGAAGCAGGGAATGTGAAAAAAAGAGGTTGGAGTTCAAAGAGTGAGAGATGCATCAAAAACTATTCATCAGCCTAAAAAAAAGAGCAGGGCATTGACATATGCATGTGTATAGAGGGGCAGAAAACTGTGTGGGAACCAGCAGGGACTTGAGGGTTGGCTGATGAAAACAGAAAGCACAGAAATAGTAAGAGAGTAATGGGACACTTAATTACACAAATGTCTAGTCTAGGCCAATCTCAACACCACTGTCCTTAACAGAACCCTCCCTTCCACACACACAAAAGGATACCTGGGAATTTCTTCCTCTTTCAAACCAGCACTTTTCCTCCCAAATCAAATGCTGAGGGACCATTTTGAACATAGCTTGCATTAAGTTGCATCCAGCTAAATATGCCAGATGGATGCTCCAACACCCACGCACAGCAATTTGCAGGCAGCTGTCATGGATTCAGTTACCAGCCACCACAGAACACCATGGCTGTGTCCTGTGGGAAAACACAAAGTCACTCATTTCAGACTCCCTGATGTTTCATCAGCACAAAAGCTGAAATAATTACAGGCACCCCTCACTACCAATAGTGCTGATTAGAACTGCTGAGTCAGCCTTATTTTAGCTGTTTTAAAAAGCCTCCCTGCACCATGATGTACTGAGAAGCCTAAGCCAGGATCTCATTACTGATACAACTGCAGCAGAAGAGGCTTGGGCGATCTTTAGTGAGAGCTGGATTCCTTCAGCCACTTGTCTGCCTTCTGACAGGGGAGGGAATGCAGGGGCTGAGCTGAAAGGCATGAAGCAGTTTGAGAAGCCTGCACAGGACAGTCACTGTTCTTGGTACAAGCACAGAGCTTGGGCTGTAACCACACACACAAGTCCCAGCAATGCAGAAGAAGCATTTCCCCTCGCCAAATGCCTGGTCCTGCATGGAAGCTGCACTATCCTCTTCTTAAATGGAAGCAGCATCTTCCAATGAGAGATTGCAGAGCCAAGAGCAGGTAGTGCTTAAGTTCCCCTTCTCTACAGCACCTTCTAAAGGGAAAGGAGGCAAGGCAAGGCAAACTGAATGCTCCTGCAGAACAGATCCAGCCCAGAGGACACCCCCAGACACCCTGTCAACACTTAACCAACTCCTGTAGGGTGGACTTGGACTGTGCCCAGAACTAGAAAGCTCAGTGAAAGAGAAGTGATTCTTTTTCAAGTTGAAGGATGGTAAGTGTAGATCAGGTATTGGGAAGAAATTCTTCCCTCTGAGGGTTGTGAGGCCCTGGAAGAGACTGCCCAGAGAACCTGTGGCTGCCCCATCCCTTGAAATATCCAAAGTCAGACTGGACAGGGCTTGGAGCAATCTGGGATAGTGGAAGGTGTCCCTGCCCATGGTATGAGATGAGCTTTAACGTCCTTCCAACCAAAACCATTCTGTGATCTTTACAAGGACAACTGGACAAAACATGTCCTTCATATTAGCAAGACCTTACCAGCACTTCTTATACTCACAGAAATGAAAACACAGGACTAAAGTTGTGATAAGCCCCTGCTGAGCTTACGTTCTGCCTAAACCATCTTCTGAGCATTAGCTTCTCAATGGTAATTTTATTCACAATGGAATTAGCTCCTGTCAGCGAATGCTGGGTGAGAGCAAAGTCACCTGGTCTGGCAGAAACTAAAAAGAAGCTTTCATTCAAAGTGAGTCAGGACTCCAACTCAACACAAGCTTACAGAAAACAAAAAACCTGACACAGCTGGGAAGACCAAGTTTTCTGACAAGGTATAGAAGTGTTGTCCATTGGAATCTGGTATGGGATGAATGTGAAAAGAAAAAGGAGGGCCTCTTCAGCACCCCTACTGAGCAACAGCTTGCAAAGAAGGCAAATCCAAGCTTAGCATTTAATGTTTGACCACATCTGCAGCAAAACTGTGGCTTGATGGGTACAATCTTCCCGTTTCAGCAATTCCAGTGCATTAACTTGCACTGATGACATATTTTAGCCATGGAAAATAAGGCAGCAACAGGCCAAACTGGCCACTGAAAGTCAAACTAATTCTGGAAATATTTGCCAAAAATCCTACCATCTTTCCCTGATCTTTACTACACTTCACCTTTGGTTCCAAGGGCTTGTCCCAGAGCACTCCAGAATACCAATGTTGCCTTTCCCAGGTCCTAATTTTAAGAGCCAGACACAGTCAAGGGAAAAAGGGGGGTTTACCTCAGTATTTATTTCAGGATCCTCAAAGTGCACCACTTCGTCCAGATGGAATGCACCGAAATGCACACACACAACAGATCATGTATACAATTTATAGGCCTTGCAAATTAGCATATCTATCAAAGATTCCCCAATGAGAGGCTCGAGTGAAACCCCTCCCCATCCTGAGGAATCCCCCATGGATGGGCTTATCTTAATTTACAGATGTTCTAGGGAAGACCTTGGTTTCTCAGGATAGCATAGGGCTTTCTGGCCTCCAACTGCAAGGCCTCCAAGATGTTTGGTCGCCTGGCTTAAAGGAATATTTGGTCTAAGCTAAGTTACCAGACTTCACGAATTACAAATACACATGCTAAAAGCACTGGGGATAGATAAAAGCTATATAAAAGAGTATATAAAAGCTATATATAAAAAAAAAGACAAAAAATCATCATAGCATCACCAACAGGTCAATTTTAAAGGGATGCTAGGGAGAGAAAAGCCTGGCTGGACACAGTAGGACTGAAACCTGACTCAGGCCAGGAAATGCTCTGCTAAAGATACAGAATCAGCACCAAATTAAGCTCACAAGACAACTACTAACTCCTGCAAACTCAGCCCCTCTAACGTCCCTGAAGCAGGGTGGTAGGAGGCAACAGTTAAGGGCATACCAACTCTACCTTAGGGCTTCTGGCTTTCCTCTTGAGAAATTTAATGCTGATTAGAAAACAAGTGGCTATTAGCCTGTTTCAAACCTGAGCCAGCCTACTGCTAGCTAAAACTAGCTCATAGCAGTAGCCCAGTGCTAGAAAAAAAGCCTCATTTGTCCAGAAAGTACCACTCAAAGAGCATACATGAGAGAACAAAAGCTGCTCTGCATTACAGACAGGAAAAAAAAAACCCTGCAACATTCCTTCACAGTTTGAGCAGCCTGTAACAGCTGGAGCACCAACAGAGGAGAGGAGAATGCAAAATGTAACAGCATCTTTTGTTCAGAATCTCTGCTCTTTTGGGATGTTTCCTCTTAATGTGGTACCAGAATAGCACAGTGCTTCGCACTTCAAAAACTCAGAGTGCTGCACCTCTCCCATTTTGCTTAGGAAAAAAGACAGGCGTCTTCCCTTGCCCCTGTGCATATTCAGAGTCATTTCTCAGTCATATGTGAGGCTGTTCTCTTCACCACAACAACCTCTTCTGCAGGGAATTCTTAACCAAGAGCATCTCCTGAGAAAGGGAAACCTGTTCATGGTGAGTCCAAGGAATCCTGGACACTTTACCTGCACACTCCATTTGGGCTTCAGCAAACTTCCTGAGCTCCCCTCAGCTGCTAAAGGAGGGGATTCTCATTGAGCTCTGCCATTGTGAAGATACCAGATACCTTCATACCTGCATAATTCCTTTTTCACAAAACTGACTGTTTTTCAAACGAATCCCCCTCTCAGCATTACTTTCTACAGGACTTGCAAGCACAGCCAAGAGAATAAACATGCCCACCAAGGCAGCCTCAGCAGGGCAACCAGACTAAGTGCTACTATGCTATCACCACAGGGAAACCTCACTCTTCTCCCTCCTATGCCCACCAGGCTTTTCTTTCTTGCCCCATTCTCTGTGTTCCCAGCATAGTCCTCGCTGCCAGTTACTTTTTCAATTTTTGCCACAAAATTCAGCATAGATAACACAGACTCAACACCTACAGTGTTTTCAACCCAAAACACAGAGAAGGAGAAAGAAAAAGATACAACAAAACAATTTCACTTGATGTCATCCACTTCCAGACTCTTGCTGGGACCATTGCCCCTTTCTGACACATTTTTGAGCACAAGAAAAATGAACTTTTCCACTGTGAATTCAGGCTTAGTGACAGCAGACTTACTTTAGTTACTTCTTTTTAAACATTTTGGAAGTAATCCACAGAGTTGGTGAACTACCAGCCACAAGTCACTTCAGGGAGTAAATAGAAGTTTTATTAGAACTGGCTAGGAAAAAAAAATAAAATTACATATATATATATGTATATATAGCATAAGTTCAGGGCTATTGTTACTGTTCATGGAGATTAGAGCAGCAAGGAGAGGTAAATGAATTCAAAAGCAGTAATTACTTTAGCTGACAGTCCCCCAAAGCCTTCCACTTCATCTTCCCACACAAATACCACCTCTAGAGGATGGAAACCACTGGATGAGTGCTAGAAACCACCACGCACGTGGGGACAGAGTAAAGGAAGCATCACAGCTCTCCTCCTTTTCCAGGGACTCCTCATGGCCCAGAAACTTTAACTTTTTTTAGTTATATACAAACAAAGTAGTACTGTATAATATTGTAGAATAAAGGAGTTTTTTTGTTAAAGGCTTGGCGAGAAGAGCCGGGAGGCTACAAAACGCAGCACAAGTACTCCAGCAACCTTTCCCCGGCTCTCTCGCTGCCTAGAAACGATGACCATCAACACAAACGGGGCGCGGGCAGCGGCGGGGCGCGGTCTCATACCGAGCGGGCCCCCCGGGCCGAGCCGCCCCCCGGGCCCGGCCGAGCAGCCCGCGGGCCCCGGGCGCGGGGCAGCGCC
>JACBWW010000089.1:24808-49262 GCA_020086605.1 Lanius collurio
GGGAAGCGCCCGGCACCGCCCCCCGCCCGCCCCGCTCCGCCCGGCGCGTACCTCGGGCGTCGGCGGGGATCGGCGCCGGCGCGATGGGGCCGCCTTCGGGCCCCGGCGGGAGCCGCTGCCCGGCGCACATCGACTTCAGCACCTGGAACACGGCGAGCGGCGCCACGTTCATGCGCAGCAGGTCCAGCAGCACCCTGCGGGGGGGACACCCGGCACCGGGAGCACTCGTCAGAGGGGACTCCGGCGGCATCGGCCATTCTCGCGGAGGCCGCCCCTGCCGCTCACCGGAACACCTCCGGGTCCAGCCCGCTGCCCGCCGCCTGCGCCAGCTCGAACAGCTCCGCCTCCTCCGCGCTCAGCAGCTGCTTCCGCCGCAGCCGCGCCTCCGCCATTGGTGCCGCCGCCGCCGCCATGGCCCCCATCGCCGCCGCCTCCGACATGGCTGTGCGGCCACGCGCCCGGCCAGGCCACGCCTCCTCGCACGAGGCCGCGGTTCCGGCGGCCCCGCCCCCGCCGGTGCAGCCCTGCTGCTCCCGGCGCGGCCGGCAGGCGGCAGCCGCGCTCCAGCCGCGGGGTCCCGTTCCTGCCCCGCTGCCCTCCCCGCGGGTGCTCCAGAGCAGGGCAGGACCCCGCGGGAGCCGCTGGGCGCGCTAAGGGCAGCACGGCAGTTTCGGATGCGGAGATGTGGGGACCAGCGGAGCTACACAAAACCCGTGTTCTCGCCAGCTGTCCCCAGGGCCGGGCGGCAGCTCCCCCGAACCGCGCTGCAGTCCCCGATCCCAGAGAGCATCTGGCGTTGCTCGGGGAAGAAAATTGGAAATTTGGGTCTTGACTTGCACCGTGGCGAAGAGCTGGCAAAGCGAGATTGAAATTCCTCTATCTAAATGGAAATGAGCTGTTGCCATCAGAGAGGGATGGCCCATTCCCGCTGACTCCGGCCCAGCACACACAGACCCCGGAGCTGCGCTGCTAATGAAGATAAGAGCAGAGGGGGTCACCGTTTCCCCCCAGCACTGCCATGAGAGAACCGAACCGAACCCATTCCATCCCACCCCATCCCATCCAATCCCTACACCAGGCCACAAGAGAAAAGTGCTCCCACTCCACATCCCAAGCAACCTGTGAGTCTGTCTAAATCATCCCCTGCCACAGGTGACCCGACCTTGTGCCCTGATGGCCTTGCTGACAGACATTTACTGCAGCTGCCAAGACAGGAATGAGATGGATGATGATAAAAGGATCTTGCTCCTTATGGCCCCAAGCAGGATCAGCCCAGCAAGAATAAGTATGGCTGTGTTTTGAGTGGGAGCAGCTGCTGCCAGCACAAATTGCTGTGCTGTCTGCGGAGCTGGCAATGCCGAAGCCACAGAGCCTAAGGGTGTCCCAAAAGTTGGACTTTCAGAGAGACCCTCAGCTGAGCAGGGAGTACAGGGTCTGTGATGCAGAAAGGGCTGAAAAACATCCCTGTGCTTGCTCTCTTGCCTGTTCTGGTATATGAAGTGCCACTTCCTTTCGGACAAGCTGGAAGTCAAGTGCAAGAGCCCTCATCTTGTGGTTGGTGCAGTCTCCAGCCCTGGTTCCACATAAACTACTTCCCCCAGCCTGTGGCATGTGAGAGCTCAGCTACAATTCCCAACAGAAGTGAGCAAGATGCTTTTTAGCTCAGTCCTTCTCTGGGAGAAAAAAAAAAAAAAAAAAAAAAAAGAACACCAGGAACCACCTTCTGTAGAAAAAGCAGAAGTCTCAGCTTGTACCTCCCTCCTTCCTAACCCCAGTATGTTCCAGCTGGCAGCTCTCCCTGCATGCTGTGGTCACCAGCACAAACAGCGCTGGCAACCTAACCTTCCCAGGACAAGGGACAGGAGACCCTGTCCCTCCCATGCTTCACAGGCCACAGCTGTGTCACACCTTCCCCACATTTCTTGGTGTAAGCCCGGATGGGCCTAGTGTGTGACTCAAGAGTGACAATCCTCTCCTCTGGACTTCAAGGTTTTCTCTGAAGCATTTCTGGGGGCTCTGGTACCTCAATTTCTCCCTTCTGCTCTCCCAATCCAACAGGTCAGTAAAGGAAGTCCTTGGGAATCCATACACTTCCCCTGAGGCCTCAGTTACTGGAGCTGCAGTCTGGGTGGCAACTGAGACTCTAGCTTAAATGACACTAAGCAAGACCATGGGTCTTGCTGCCTGCCAGACACCGTCCATTACCTCTAGCAGGACTTTAAAAATAGACACCACTCAGTCCGTGGTTTCCAGAGAAGGGTGAGCCAGGACAACCCAAGATGTTGATGCCAGGCTGCATCTCAGCCCTTGCAGGACATGGTTATGAGAAGGGCTGAGCAGGTGGGGGCAGGGGAGGCTCTGACAGCCTGCATGTGTGGAAGGAAAAGGGAGTTAGGCGCAGCAGAGAACCTGCAATCCTTACAGTGAGTTACCAGAAAGAGCTGGGGGTTGCTCAGACATCGCCCTACATGGAGGCGAAGAGATGCACGAGCCTTCCCTGTCAAGCAGGACATGATGTGCACAGTCAGAGCAAGCACACCAAAGCCAAATGTGCTGTGAACGTGCAGAGGTAACTGTGGGCAGAAGCTGCAACGCTGTGCTCAGGCAGTAAATCACAGCACACTGTGGACACACAGCAAGGCACAGGACAGGAAGAGGGGACGTGCAACAAGCCTGCCAGTCCCACACAGGTACAGGTCAGGGGCTGCCATTTAATGGAGAAAAAAACAGCACACACATGTTCATGGTGAAAACTAAGAGAAAGACTGGTGGCTGTGCAGGTCGTTGAGCTGAGCGAGATGGGAAGGACAGAGAATGCCTGAGGCACAACCACTGGCAGGTGTCCCTGCCCATGACAGAGAGCTGGAGCAAGACAAGCTTTAAGGTGCCCTCCAACCCAAACCATTCTGTGATTCTATCTTTTATGATAATTTAGCCTGGTTAGATTTAAGGAAGAAGTTTGACTTGCACCCAGTAAGAACCAGTTTCCAATGCTGGAAGTTATGAGTATGGATTGAGCAAGAGGAAGAACCAGCTAACCAAGTGAATGCTGGGCTATGTTAAAGGGATGTCTCTGAGCAGCTTCCAGCACTGTTCCCCACTCCAGTCTTGGGGTGACCCCACTAATGTTAATACCAAGAAATGCAGGGCTGGGAGTGTGGAATCATCAAGCCTGGTATGTGTTTTGGGGAGAGACACAGCCACATCACTAGCAAGGCACTGGTCTGGTCTCACCTGGAAGATCATAGAATCCTAGGTTTAGGTCGGAAGGGACCTTTAAAGGTCATCAGTCCAACTTCCTGTTGTGAGCAGGGACATCTTCAATTAGATCAGATTGCTCCAAGCCCTGTTCAACCTGGCCTTGAATGTTTCCATACATGGGATCTCCACCACCTCTCTGAGCAACCTGTATTAGGGTTTCACCACCCACACTGTAAAAATCTTCTTGTATCTAATCTAAATCAATGTTCCTTTAGCTTAAAACAATTTCCCCTTCTATGTGCCTGAGCATGCTGGTTTGGAGACAGGCCTCCAAAACTGTGCATGGAAAAGGAGAGAACTGCTCACAGATATAAACTCAAAATTAGGTGGAGGCATACAAGAAGAGATGTCTTGGGACAATTTTCAAACAGGACACCAGGAGCAAGAAAGTGGTTTGGAAGGATGCTAGGAAGAGTACTGAAGGGACTGAGCGAGGCTGGTCTCCAAGTCAGAAGCTGAAACTTGTCCCTTGGGTAAAACACTTGGACTTTAGAAGATTAGAGAGGAGGCATTCAGCTGGGCCATGCTGTGCCAGTGCACGTGTGCTACGTATGTGCTACCCTGCACATTCCACTGGCAGCCTGCAGGGATCAGGAACAAATTTTTCTCCTTTGCTCTAAACTCTGGCAGCTGAGCTATTATCTGATCCTCCTGCAGATTGCTGTTGTTGGAGGCAAAACATAGGGGACGGCATTCTCAGGAATACTCAAGTAATTAAGCATCTCTGCTAGGGCTGGGGTTTCAAACTAATCACTAGGCTTGGGCTTCAGAGAACTTCTCCAGGCCAAAGGGGCAGGCAGGAAGGGGGCATGGATGACAGAGCACACCCTAAACAATGTGAGGGTTTAACCCAGTCCCACAAGGATCAGTTGCTGGTTCTCTCCAGCCTCTGAGGTACCCAGGAGCCTTGATGACTTGTGCTGGGATGGGTGACCTGAGGCTTGGCACTAACCAAAGAGCTTCATTTCCAGCAGGTGGGAGACATTAGGGACAGAATTCAGTGAACACACCCCAGCTTCCCAGGTGGGCAAGCTCCAATTCTGCCCTCCATCAGTCTTTTATCCTTCTTGGTTGCCTCCATCCTGCAAAACTACATCTTTTCATAGAATCACAAAATGGTTTGGATTGGAAGGGACCTTAAAGCTCATCATGTTCCAATCCTCTGCCATAGGACAGAACACCTCCCACTAGCCGAGGCTGCTCCAAGCCCTGTCCAACCTGGCCTTGGACACTTCCAGGGATGGGGCAGCCACAGCTACTCTGGGCAACCTGTGCCAGGGCCTCACCACCCTCACAGCCAATAATTTTTTCCCTATCTCATCTAAACCTGCCCTCTTTCAGTTTGAAACCACTGCCTCTTGTCTTGTCACTCCAGGCCCTTGTCCAAAGTCCCTCTGCAGCTCTGTGCCTGTGGGCACTGGAAGGAGCTCTAAGGTCTCCCTGGAGTCTTGTCCTCTCCAGGCTGGATAGCCTGAACTCCTTCAGCCTGTCTGCATGGGAGACAGCCCTGTGAGCATCATTTTGGTCAGTGAAGTCCTCCTGTGGAGAGGTAACACAGCCTCAAGCTGACCCACAACGAGTCAGAGTGGCACAAAACCGGGGCCACACCAGCTCAGCCCTGACACCATGCAAGAGCTGTTCCCAACAGTGCTAATCCAATTACAAAACAAACTTACTTCCTTCATTATCAGGATGTGCAGTATGCTAAACCAGCCTGGTGATTATGGAGGGCTTAGTGAGGGACTAGCAATCAGGCAATGAATGACAGAGCTGTTTCACTTACTGGGAGGAGGGACACAGAACACAGGCAGTTGGGAAAACACGGGGGATTGCTGGGACAAGTGGATTGGGAATTATTACAAAGGTCTTTGGTCAAACTTTATGCTCCCAACAGGGTTAACCTCAAAGCCACATAAGGTTGTTCACGCCCTTGTCCCTCCTGGGAATTATCATTCTCATAAATAGGGATCTCTGTCACATCTCTAGCCCTGCCTGGATGTCTGCCCTCGCCCACCTCATTCCCAAACAATGCTCGCTTCAGTCAGGATGACAAAGGCAGCACTAAAACACCCTTTCAAGAGAAATTCAGTTCAAATTTTCTGGGGACGTGCTGTTTACATCCCATCACTGAGGATGCTAGAGCTGGAATCATATATTTTTGGTGGTCAGGACAAAGGAAGGGGTTATTTCCCTTTATCTGGCATTAGTGAGACCACACTTGGATACTGTTTCCAAGTACGTGAAGAGAGTCAGAGAGTCCAGCTGAGAATGGTCAGGGGCAGAACAAGGGAGTTTCACTTCTTTAGCCTGGAGAAGAAAGGGCTCAGGTGGGATGTAATTCCCACAGCAATGATCAAGAGCCACTTTCTTGAAGCACTTGGACACACAGAGCAGCTGCAGGGCAGGCCTGCCGGTCTATGACCGGTTCTGGGGAGCTGGTGCAACGCACACAGGTCTCATTCCTCTCATCCCTGTGCTCAGCAGGGATGCTCCTGAGATGGAGCCAGGCTGCTTGAGCAGGGTTTCACCATAAGGCTGCACAGCCAGCACTGGCTCCCAGGCAGTTTGCTCCCTGACACAGTTCCTCAAGAAAACAGCCCCACACTATGTGGGGAGCTGCATGGACACAAGAAGCCTCTTCTTTCCCACCCACAGCCTCCAAGAAGGCAGAGGATCCCCTCTGATGAGCTCTTCACTGGAGCCATCAGAGCACAGCAGGGGCTGCTAAATAGTACTCAAAACCTTCCAAGTGCAGAAAGGGCATGCAGCAGCATCTCTGCAGATTTCTGCATATCCAGCCCTTCCTGCAGGCTCTGGGAGAAAAGCCCTCTCACTAGAGCCCTCTCACCTCCATCCTCACTGGACAAAATGCCTCCCTGGGATGAAGAGAGGCAGCCAGAGCTGCCAGCAGCCAAGTGGGCTGTAATGAGACACCGACCAGCTCAATCCACTGCCTTTTAAGGAGTGGCAGAGACTGAGGCATCCTGGAACAAGCCACCACAGTTCTGCAGGCTCCCAACCGCAGGGTGCATTCACAGACCACACTGGCCATGCCTCATGGCCCCCACAGCAGCTCAAAACTGTGCAGGGCAGCCATCCCTCGGCTAAGATCGAGTCTGAAAAACCCCAGAGCCCCGGATGGCAGAGCAAGGTTCCTGCAGTGGCTGCAGTGCTCACTCCCACAAGGTCCTCACAATCCTGTCAATCACCTCAGTCCCCTACAGCAGGCAGCAGGGACAGCTTCTTCCTGGCAGCAGGCAGAGGGGAGGATGACGCTTTTTCACATTAAGGCCACTGCTAACTCATCCCACCAATACCCAAGGGCTTTGCTCCACTTACAGAAAATGTTTTGCTGGTCCAGCAGTGAATTTGCTGCTGTCATTCCCACCCATGGAGCAGAGGGGAATGTGCTGCTGGGGAGCAACAGCAGGATGGAGTTTAGGCTGAAGCATGGATAGAGGAAACATATGTGCATGGGTACAGGAGCAACACCAGGAACAAGGTTAAAAGGCAAGGTATGCATGAAACAGTACAGAGCACCCAAGAGAGCTTCAGGAAAAAAAAGAGGAGCAAGCTGGCCCAAAGACAAGGTGTCAGGAAGATAAATAACAGGACTGGAGCCAGTAAATTCTCAGAGCAAGAGATCAGGAGCTCTTTGAAATTCAGGGATTTTGCCTAAGATTTATGAGTGATGAAGGAAAAGAAGGCAAAAGATCCCAAAGAGCACCCTCTTCTATAGGGAGTAACAGGCGAGTCCAAAATCAGCTCATCACTGCCCACAAAGGGTCTCAAAGATATGGCAAGGACATGACCACCAGCATCCCCTGTCCCCTGTGTCTCAGAGGAGTGAACTGGCTGGACGGGCATGCCGATGTCAGTGTACACAAGGGAGCAGGGAAAACCAATTCACTTAAAAGCTTCCCGCTGTTTTGCCACACTGATCTCCCACTTGTGGTGGGATGTGGGCACACAGTCCCATGGAGCAGGAGGCAACCATGCACCACTTTATTAGGCAGTGGTGCTGCACACACAGCCGAGGCCGGTCACTATTTACATTTGGCAAAGGATGGCAGTGAGTACTGAGCACTGGTGCAGCTGAGGGCAGCCTCCCTGGACCCCTGCGTACCTCGCTGGCCCCAGGCAGGTTCTGCTCACTCCTGCCAGCCTTCTTACCTGCGGGCACAGCTGTTTTGTCTCTCGGGCAGAGCTAGACACCCTCATGGAGGCACCTCAGGCCTGCTACCAGATGATTTATCCTGAAACTCACACACACTGCCCCCCTCCCTGGACTCTCCAAGGTCCCAGCCCCAGTCCTGGCATCCCAAGCTCTGCCTGGAGGCAGGTGTGGACAGCTGGCGAACCCCACTCAGCTCCTCGCACAGGGGGTCCTTCCAGTGCCATGCCAGCAGGCAAACCAGTGCATAGGAGCCCCTAGAAGAGCAGGACAAGGGGCCCGGCTGCAGCAATCCCCAACAGCACTGGCCGTGCCCAGCGAGCTGCTTGTGGGCTGACGGTCTGGAGCCCATCCTCATCACAGTAGCGCTCAGCCCTGCAGATGGGCCAGTTTTGGGTGCACCCAGCCTTGAGCCTGGCTCCTGGGGGTGAGTACTATAGGGTACGGATGGCCACTGGGTAAAGCAGGGACATGTGCTCAGCCCCCTTGATGGGCAGCTTGCGGCTGGCGTAGTGATGGATGATCTCCGGCACGCTGTCGAAGGGCGGGCTGTGCTGACCCAGCACGTACTTGTTTTCCTGCGTCCGGGACAGTTTCATGTGCATGAAGCCCTGGCTGCTCCTGCAAGGACAGATCAAAGCATGGTTAGGGGATACAGTTGGCCCCAGCCTCCCCTCAGCTCCTGACCCCCCGACACAGGCAGTTTGCCTCTGCAGGGGCACTGCTGGCTCCTCTCTACAGCCACGGCCCTGCCTGCACCATCCTGCTCTTGGCCAGTTCCAACAAAGCCCACAGAGCAAGGGAGGGACATGGCCAACCACACTGCACTGTGACCCTTTGAGAAGCACGGCCATGCAATGGAGCGTGCAGGACCCATCTGGGGTGTGTGTGGGCAGGGAAGGCATCACCTGGGCAAGGGCAGCAGAGGCACTTGCTGTAGGGTCACAGAGGGGTAGTGGCTTTTGCTCGTTACATGTGACAAATGCCCCTTTTGCAACCACTCTGGCCCTCACAGGAGCCTCTCAGCTCCCAAGACTTCAGCTCCCAGATCTCTCACCTCGCCATGGCAAACCAGGTTTTATTCCTGTGGCCCACAGCTGAAGAATTTTCTCCTTACCCCTCTCCCCACACCACCGCTGAAGGCTCCATAAAACCCACTCAGCATAGCAAGGCCATTTCCCGGCACAGCACAGGCACCAAGCCACGCCAAGCTGTGAGGCAGATCCTGCCACAAATGCTGATTCCAAGTGACGGACTAATGGCCCTGTTGCTATTAATTTGCGTCTCCGAGGAGAGCCACAGCCTGTCTGCAGCGTCTGGAATGCACATTACGGCAAAATATTGATGACTTAAAAGCAGACAAGACCTCATCGGTGATGCTGAGCTGCTTCTAGTGCTGCACAGCCTGGCCCCAACCCCCCAGCTGGAGATGGGCCATAATGAACAGCCCAGCTGCATTACTAGAATGGGTTTGAAATCCATTTAGAGAGAGAAGCAAGGAGCCAGCTGTCCTGGGAGACAGCCACAGCCCCCCACTAGGGGCCAAGGAAAAGCAATAGCTTGGCTATGTCCTGTGTCCCTGTGGCAGGGAACCGGAGCACTGCCACACAAGACCGTGAGAGATTATACTGGTTGTGTTTTACCCAAATTGCTCCACAGGTCCTTGTCACAAGCTCAGGGATGTGATGAGATCACACCCCTGGAGCGATGACTGAGGTAACAGGCTGCAAACACCAGCAGCCAGGACAAGGGGTGGGTGGTGCTCCTGCTGAGCACCTTTACCGGCACAAGGAAGGACCCAAAGCTTTGCAGTGTGGTCTCAGCCACTCTCATGGAGGCACAAACCAGGAGGGACCCACTCTCCAAGCATTTGAGGCAATGACATGACCCTGTCCATGACAGGCAGCGGGGGGCTGCCTACCCTGGACTAGTCGGGACTGTCACAGCAAAGTTAAATCCTTCCAGCTACCTGACCTGCTCCTGGCTGCTCTCTCTTGTGCATATTTTCCTTTAAACACCAAAGAACCGTCTGTGCCTCCTTCCTCAAGGGAAAAAAAAAGTAAGTTAAAAAAAATTATAGAGAGAGCTGAAGACAGCCAGCTTACAGCTATATAAAAAGCATCTCAGGGGATTTTTCCTTCAACAGGCTCTACAGAGAAAGGCAGTGGAGTAAAAATCCTGCTCTTGGGGCTGTGAGTTCTCTGCAAACTCTGCAAGGACAGGCAACGCTGCTGGATGGGCTAGAGAAGGTGGGTGTGACTGTTGCACACCTGCCATCTGAGAGGAGGATTTTGCCATAAAGCTAAGGATGGTGGCAAGAAGTAAGGAAAAAACCACTAAGAAACAGGTGACTGGCTTGTGGAGAGGTGATGGAAAGCTACCTTTGGTGATGGAATGCCACCTCCCAGGCTCTCCAACACATGTGCTGACTAATGCCACTCACAAGGCCATGGTGAGACCTCTTGCAGCCTCAAATGCAGCTCACCAACCAGAATAAGGTGTTGCTCCAAAACAGCTCACAAGCCAGGGCAAGGAAAAAGCATGGAGAAAACTAAAGCATCAGTAAAAATTCTGATCAAAAAAAAGGGAAAGGATGGAGCTCTTCCAGACGGGTTTGTTGGCTGATCTGAAATGTCTAAGTGCAGAAGGAAGACAGAATATTTTCAGTGAAACTCCTGCCCTGGTTTGGAGTAGGAAGGCAACAAAAAGAGTGAAAAAAAATATGGAGAGAGACAGAGCAATCTAATTCACAATTGTGCCACTGTGAAATAAACAGAAAGGCTGAAATCCGCAGGGAGCAATGCAGGTAGAGAGACCACTGGGGAAACCCAAAGTATACTGTGGAAAGTGTAGGGTTACAGGGCCTGTTGTTGGGCAGAGACAGCTGAAGTGCTCCATAAATACTTGTTTCCCATCTGGCAGGAACAGAGCTAATATAGCTGTCCAGCAGAAGAGCAAGAAGGTATTTGCTCATCCATCATCATCTTCAGAAAGCAACAGCTTCGATTTTTGTGCTGCCCCAAGAGCCAGAAAAGAGCTGGATCAGGAGCTGTGGGCAGTTCCCCCCTGTCAGAACCCATGCAGAGATGCTTCATGCAATTTTGGCATTCAGGGAACCTGGAAAACTTGGGGAGTATATGTAAAGATTCCCCAAAAAGCCCCAAGCATACCCCAAGCTGTGCTGTGGGGATGAGGTTTCCCTACTGGCAAACCAGAGCAGAGTGAAGTCCTCTCTACAGCTGAGCAATGAATCTGTGGGCTGGGGAGGCAAGGATGAGTAGCCCCATTTCCATCAACAATGGGATCACACAAACTTTCTTTTCCCATGAAACTAAACTACAAAAAAAAGGGGAACAAAAAGGCAGAGCTGGAAGCTGTAACCAGACACATTTGACTGGGCACTGAGGCACATCATTTGATCCATCTGAGGGATTGTTAGCACTGCCAAGGAAGAGCAGTGGGCCTCCAGATCTCCAAGCCTTCCTGAGAGATGTTTTTGCCAGACACCAAAGCAGAAACCCGTGCCACACCACAGAAAAGCGTGGACTTCACACTGCAGCCACTTCTGACCACCCATGGTCATCTCATAATTACCCAAATAGCATTGGGCACAATTCACTTGGGGGACCCACCTATGGCACTGGGTCACCTCTGCTGTGGGTCCACAACCCCCCAGCCCCGCCAGGCTCACTCACTTCAAGGAGAGGGAGAAGTCATTCTTGCTGGTCTCGCTGTTGCGCACCAGGTAACTGGCCTCCTTGCACAGCCTCAGCAGTGTCTCTGCGTCGGTCCGGCTGATGGCCCCGTGGTACCAGCTGGAGGGGAGAGGGATCGGCTGTGCTGGGCACAGAGCAGACACCATAGGAAGGGCTCTGCCCTGGGGCAGCAGCAATGCCACCACCCCCAGCACCTCCCCAGGGACTTCAGCCACATTCAAGGAGAGGGAAGAGGGTGGCACCACTGGGGTTGGGAGACAAGGGGCAGGGACAAACAGGCTGAAATGTGGGGCCAAGGAAGAAAGGAAGAAGTAAGTCTGCACCGGGGCTCCTAATGGTGTGACCACAGGGCTCCCTAGTGGAGCCCTGTGGAGGGGTGGAGGGGTCAGGCAGCCACTCTGGGCAGGCAGGAAGGACTCACCACTGGCTCTCCAGGGGCAGGGCAGGGTCAATCCTCTCCCCAACAAAGGGGCCAGACTCAGTGGTCAGCGTCTTTGTGCTCTTGAGGCTGCTGGAGCCATGCCTGAGGGCAGCCCTGGCCTTCTCCTCCCTGCAGGGTGAGGTGCGGCCATACCCCAGCCCCTCCAACGGACCTGCAAAACAGACATGCATCACAGGCCAGGATCCTAACTTTCTTCAGCAGGAAGAGCCAGAGCCACTTACATCATGCTGAGTCCCCTCACACTGCCCCATCCCCCTGCTCTAAGGAAGGGCAGGGCAGCTCCTGGGCTGCTGATCACTGCAGTGCCCAGGCTTGGCCCCCACCATGCCAGGCCTGGAGCCAGTAGCTGAACCCATGGAAGACATTTCCAAGGAGGTTTCAAAAGCTCAGAAGGTTTTGCTAATGCAAAAATACATTCAGTGGCTGCAGTAGAGAGTTAAGTGAGATGCAGCAAGAAGAGGTTCCCCAATCTTAGAGGAAAAAAATTAGATTAAAAAAAAGAAGAGGGGATAAAAGGAGCTAAAGGAAGCAGGCAGTTTGAAACTGATGAACACATTTCTGCTGGCACAAATAAACATGGGGTAAAAAAACAATTCCCTGAGGTGGGAAGGGGATATTTTGACCGCAGGTACCTCCCCTGGCACTGCCACTTGCCTGTCACCAGCCCAGCCATGGCCACAAGCGTGGGGGATTGACCAAGCCATGCCCTGGGGACCCAGCCTCCCACTGCCTTTTTCCCCACACAGGATAATTTCAACATTAACAATAT
Source organism: Lanius collurio (assembly GCA_020086605.1). NCBI lineage: Eukaryota > Metazoa > Chordata > Aves > Passeriformes > Laniidae > Lanius > Lanius collurio. The sequence goes on from JACBWW010000089.1 coordinate 37,171, forward strand.
TGTTACTCCCTCCTCCCAAGAGTTCATTTTTGCTCCCTGTACCACCAACCCCCTTGCACAAATTACTTATCAGCTGGGCAGAGCTACCACAGTGTGGGGCTGCCAGGGGCTGATACCATGGCAGCACAGTCACCCCAGAGGTGGCTGAGCCCAGGAATCACAGTTCCCAGGACTACTGTAATGCCCCAGACAGGACAACTTCTCTCCATGCTTCCTGGCCACTGGAGGGGGATGCAAAAAATAGCCAGAGGGACGTTTTCCTCTCTAGCAGGGCATCCTCTAAGGCAGCAGTTGGAGTGACACCTTGTCCACACCCTATGCAGGTGAGCAGGACTCCAACCCCCCCAGCACTACAAGGAGGGGAAGGCAGCCAAAAGCAAACCCAGCCAAAATCCTCTGCATCTTAGCATGGCTTAAACCATCATAAGCAGCAGCTCAGGGAGGAGGTGCCCAGCACTACAACTTGGCAAGCCCTGCCTCTGCGGTGCTCTGGCTTTTCACTAACCATGCTTGCCTTTGTAAAGGCTTCAATTTCAACTCATCATCTTAAAAAATTGGGGCAATCGTTAAAAGCTAGACAATCAGACAGCCCAAGTATTTGCTGGCAGCACAAAGTCATTGCATTACAGGCTCAAAAGAAATGCATTGCACCTGTCAGAGGAAGGCAGAGGCATGTGCATGATTAAACAGGATATTAAAAACAAGCCCTTAGGAGGAAGAAGACATCCTTCAAGACGTTCAAGTCACCCCAAGACACGGCGAGTAGAAAATGAGACAAAACTCTGGCAAGATAAACTTAACATAACAAAGCAAAGCAAGTCAGAGAGAAAAAAAGAGACTCTGTGTTGCTAAATCCAGGAAAAATGACAAACTGATGTATTCATCAGAAGCAGGATGCATGTCAGAGCGACTGTGGGCATAATAAATGATGGGGGAAAAGAAGAGGCTGCATAGCAAAGAGATTAATTTTTCCTGACACCTGCATTCATTGCAGGAAGAGGATCAGAAAGTTCCCATGTGTCAAGACCTTTCTTCTTGAGAACTGATCTCAGCCTGCAGCATCCCTACAGATTTGGGAAATCCCCAACGAAGCCCTGGCAGAGCAGCCACTTCACTCTCGAGTGCCCCCACCATCAGCATCAAAACAAGCAACCACCTGCAGCCTGTGCTCAGACCCACCCGGGAAGCAGCAAAGGCCACTCTGGCTTTTTCTTAAGAAGCTTTGCAGGCATCTGGGTAACTGCAGATAAGAAAATCAGACATCTGTACCTGGCATGTCACAGTGCCCACCCTGGCATGCCGCTGCACAAGAAAAAGCACCGCTCCCATCCCAGTTTCCCACTTCTAACAACTTAGTTATGGCTTTCCACAAAATCCCCCCACCTACTGCTCTTGGCAAAATCCTAATTCACCACAGCATAAGAGCAACGTCCTTAAAATATCAATAAAGGGTTAAAAGAGAAGCAGCAATATTTGGCTTTCATAAGCGAGACTGCCAGCAGCATCCAAAGGGAATTTACCCAGGGGCTCTGTGCTCAGCACACACAAAAAAGGCTTCACAACAAGGCAAACCTGAGATGACAAAGTGTACCTGGGAGATTTGGCTGCTCAGGATACCAAAAGCAAGAGTAGAGAATCCACAGGGAGCTCCTGACACTAAGCAGCAAGGTAATAAAACAGCAGAGGAAAATGAACATCGCTAAATGATTAAGAGGGGAAAAACAGCCCCAACTTCAGCACTGGGATCTGAATTAGCTGCTAGCACACCTGTAAGGGACTTGGGCATTAAAAGTAGTAAGAAAACATCAGCTAAATACTCAGTGCAATTGTCGACAAGACCTTAAAAACAGCCATCAAATGTTGGGAATTTGGAGGCAAAGAGGAGAGAACAAAAGGGACAGTAACGACTCTGCCACAGAACAATCCCCTGGAGCAGCTCCACTGCTGCAAAGTAGCAGGAAGGTGCAGCAGAACAAACACCTGGTGTCCAGCACATGACAACTGAAGGGACCAGGAGGAGCCGCAGGAGGGCAGAGGAGGAGGGTCATGTCTGGCAGCGCACTGGGCAACCTCCGAGGCATCGCAGTGGGCCAGGGTCACAGCACGCACCGGCCGCAGCCCCCCCAGACACACCGCTGTCACGCAAGACCCACCATTGGCGTCTTCGTAGCTGTGCTGGCCGTGCTGCAGAGGGAGGGGGGCACCAGCCTCCCCATCCGGGGGGCTTTCACCACTGTCGAGCTGTCCCACCGGTGGGGGCCATGGCAGGTCTTTAATGACCTTGATTTCAACTGGATGGGGGGTGGGGAGAGTGTGGGAAAGAGAGAAAAAGAGACAGATAGAAAGGGCTTAGAAAAAAACATCAGCAACACCAGAGGCCCACAGAGAAGGAGAGCAGTTGTGGGGGAAAAGACCTGAGGACTAAATTCCTGGGAGCCCTACACCAGCTTGGCCATCTCATCCCCTCCATAGCACCAAGCAAGGACAGGCCTGAGGTGGGGCACATTCCCAATGGAGAGACCCCCTGCTCCTCCACCACGTTTTCCAGCCAACCCTCTCTAGAGTATGGAGGCCGCCTGCAATCACCCTATTCCACATACTTGTCTGGGGGTCTTGGCCAAGCATTCCATTGCCATCTGTCCTGCCTATCTTGTCCTAGGTGTCTCCCAGCCACCCACAGGGTCCACATTCCCCTGCCAGGCAGCAGTGGGTTGTAGCCTTGTGCCAGCACCAGCTGCGCATCACGGACCCCCAAAGGGGGAATGGGACAGCAGAGATATTCTGGCATCACTGGAGAGAAAAAACACTCCACGAGACACAGCAGGACCTGCTCTGGCTTCAAAAAAAAAAACAGGCAGCAGGTCCCAGCGTGGCCCAGGAAACAGCAACCTGACTCCCTTGGGACTTGGAGCAGGCCTGAAACACACTGGGCAGCACCCAATGCATCCACATGTGAGCCAGACCTGTGAACACACCACCTCCACCCAGGGATATCAAGCAAAGTGGCTCATCCAGAGCACAGTCAGCTCAGACAAACCCAGCCCAGCAGTGCACAGCGTTCCAAGAAGGAGTCCAACAGGCCAAGTCCTCAGAACAGGGTGCTGTGGGACCCGGTGGCCCCAAGCACAAGTAGGCACTGTGGCACTGAGCCCAGCACACACATCTCCAGCTCACAGTGCCCAAACTCAAAAGGTGAACCACTCTCCAACCTCAAATTTTCACATCTCTCTCTGCCATCGTCTCCACACAGTGCCACCAGCCTGAGCACCCTCAGTGCCAGCTGCAGCACAGACACAATGCTGCAATTAAAATGCACCCTAGATAAGAGCGTGGCAATTAGCCAGCACTGGCGAGAAGCCAGCGCTAATGCACAGCATGGATTTCCTCATTACCAAACACAAACACAATCGATCCTGCAGCACGGATAAATAGGTCAGGGAGGCTGGACAAAGCCTGGATGAAGGCTCCTTGGGCATCCTCCTGCCCTGAGGATGGAGGGATCTGCTTGAGCCCAGGGTTGAACCTACCACTGCAACCCAAGGTTGGGGGTGCTAATTTGCACCAGAGGCTGTGATCAGTCAGAGCAGGGAAGAGGCAACGGGAGACAGGTGTTGGACAGGTTACCAAGGCAGCTCTAACCATCACTCTGTCCAGCCTGGCTCCCTGCTCAGAGAAACAGCTTCTGGAAGAACACAAACGCTCCCTGAGCCATGGAAATGCCGAGGCCAACATTACTGACCCCAAGGATCCAGTTTCACAAAAAGTGTTGTTTGCTTTATGGCTGCTCCCATCACTCACCTGCAAAGGCTTTGGAGATCCGCTCCTTCTTCCACTCCCAGGGCTGGTCATATTCCTCTGGCGGCCGCTCATCATCTTCGGGCAGCCGGGACTCCCTGGGCCTGGGGCAAGCTGGGCAGTCACTGTCCATGTCCAGCACAGGCTCATAAGGAGTGTCATAGAGGTGCAGCGGCTGGGCAGGAGTCTCCCGTAAGCCCTTCTGGCGGATCTCTAGCAGAAGAGGGAAAAGACCATGAGCCTTCTGCCCAACACAGCCATGGTCCCAAAAACCGTGCTAGATGACAGGGCTCAATGTCACCCATGGGTGAAATGGGGTAGGGGAGGGAGCATCAGCAGAGGAGGAGACAGCAAGCAGCTGCCAGAAGCCGTAGAGCTGCTCAGCAGCACCAAGATCCCCACAGTACCACACCACCACTCCTGGGCAGCCCAGCAAAACAGGGTCATTGGGGACAGAGTACCCCCCAAGCCTGATTTCCTGCAAGCAGTGAGGCTGGGTTTCTCCCCTGGACACCCAGAGTGGCCAGTTTTTGCCCTTCCCTCAAGCAAAACATAGTCTCTCCCACAGGCACAAGCAGCCTCTCCACTGTTTGCTGGTTTTTCCAAGAAATATAATGGTCTACTTCAAAAAGCCACATGAGCTTTTCAGAAACCACTTGCTCCATGAAAACCACAGAGCTCCAAAGCAGACCCAGAGCCTGGAGCACACAAGCCAGCATGGTGGCTCTGAGCACTGCCTTCAGGAGTACATGCTCCCAGCTTGCCAATTTTCCAGCCCCAGACAGGCCCACAAGGGACCCTGCTGCTGCAGCAGACACAGCATGTTCTGGCCCAGTCCTAACTGAATTAAATAGGTCCCACATCCATCTTAGTTTTAAGCCAGATGCATGCAATGTCAGGTCCCCCCTGGTTCAGCCAGGCAACTGGGTGTCCTGGGGGACAGCATCGCAGGGAGAGATGTGCCTGTAGTGTTCAGACAGTCTTTGAGTGCTCTGGCAAACCCAGTGCACAAAGATAAAGCTGAGAAAATTTGCCTGCAAAATGGCTGTTCCCCACCACAGCCATTGCCCTGGTTTGCCTCGTCTGGGGGAGCCAATGCCGTCACAGGCTGCAAGGAACAGAGTACAGGGGCCACTAAACTCAGGGACCAGAGGTGTAAAGAGTGGCCTTTGCATGAAGCCTTCTACCTTACCAGCCATCATCTTCTGGGCTTCATACGGCTCCATATATCCGTCATTCTCCATCACCTTCTCCAGCCCTGCCTGGCTACCTGCCACTTGTGCCGCATCAAAGGGATCTGCATAGTCCTCCAGGACAGCCAGCTGGAAGAGGGGAAGAGTAGGAAAAGGGTTAGGGCATTCTCTGCCTTTACTGGGAGCTGGAAGGCAGAGCCCCCCATGAGCTCTTCCAGCAGCAGCCAGAGCGGCCACTGACAGCCCAAACCTGCATCACGGCAGCCCTGCAGAGCAGGTGCTGGCAGCTGACAGCTTTCCAGGCACCGGCACTCGGCCATGGAAACGCTCCAGCCTTTGTCCCAAAAGCTGGGATGGAGCCAAGCAGAGCAGAAGGCAGCCCTGCCCCTCCCTCACCATCAGGTTCAGCACTGTCAGCACCCACACACATGTCCTGGCCAGGTCCCCACTGCAGTGTAGGGCTGCCAGCAGTGCCATACCCTCCATGGCACACAGATGCTCTCCTGCACACAGCCACATTTTCTTTCTCAAGGTGGAGAAGGGGCAGAGATCCCAAAAGAGGGGTGTCAGCTGGCACTGGCATGTCTAGGGACTCACTGGTTATTTTCCAGGGCTCCTGTGCACTCATTTGAAGGTATTTTCTAACAAAAGGGCTAAGAAAAGCCTATGGCTTCCTCTCCACTCCTTCCCAGGCCTCCACAGGATCCCCAGACACATCCTAAGTTAAGTAAGAGAAGATAGAGCCTTCCTCCAGGAAGCAGAACCAGGAGCCTCTCAAGTGCATGTCACAGGGTCAGCACTAAATTCCTGAGATATGCACTTACTAGTGAAAAGGAGAGGATCCTGCAGTAGGATATGGGGCATGGCCCAGAGCTCAATCCCCTCCAACACTGGAACCACACGCTGCTCTAGCACCTCAGCAGCTTCCCAGCCAGAGCACTCCGTCACACGACAGTGCAGTCCCCAAGAAGCCTGGAGCTGTACATCCCACCCTCCTCACAGGCCTCACAGCCTGCTCCCAAAGTAGGGCCAGGCAGTATTTCCAGCAGCAACCAAGTGTACCCAAGCACCTTACCAGGGTCCGCTCACCTACCAGGATGCAACCCCCTAGCTTGGGGGGATTGGCTACCACAACACGGGCTACACAGATGTCCCACAGCAAGGACCAAATGTCCCAAGCATGGTGTGGCAGCTATCTAATCCCACCCGGTGCCAGGCTCCATCCACTACACTGCCCCTGCTCCTGGCCAGCCACGGAGACCACGGCTGCTCACACATTCCTCTGCAGCTCAAATAACCGGCTTAAAACAAAACATTTCTCCCTCCTTCCTGTGCAAAACACTCAACAATGGCCTGTAACAGCAAAACCCAGCAGGAAAAGGGAACAGGAACTGGAACTGTAAACACCTCCACGCAGTCTCAAGACTTGGCATCCCTATGAACTACAGGAGACACATGGCTCTCCATGCCTGGCTCACAACCTCCCCCCTAAATGTCCCAGCTCCATGGGCAGCTGATACATGGGGAACTGGGTTAGCCCTCCAAGCCTGGTCCCTCCATGCCAGGGTACAAGCGAGTAGCTGATCATCCCCAGACCAAATCCCAACCGCCCCAGAGGAGGAGAATGGGGTTCAAACATAGGAGTGGCAGATGCTCTCACCCCTTGGCAAGGTGGCAGAGGATAGACAGTGTCAGAGTACTGGCCCAGGCAGGGGGGGCAGCGAGCCAGGACAGGGCAGCAGGAGCAGCCAGCCCCCGGCTTTGCAGCGGGAGACAGGCAATCTGCTCTCACCTCCATCATCCAAGGGGTGGCACGGCATTGCTGAGGCCCAGTCAGGCACTGGGGACACAAAGGGGCAGTGCTGAGCCCAGGGGTCTGCAGCCCTTTGCTTGCCACCACCAGGGCAAAATTCCCCAGGGGAAATGCAAGTCGCTGGTGACTTCTGCAGGTGCTTGGTCAACCAAGACCTGCTTCCCACTTGCTGCCTGCGAGATCTCAGAGAAGCCACTCCAAACAGCCGGGAGATCCCATGGCCTCTCCCATGCCTTGAAAGCTGCACAGAGGCTCTTGCTGCACCTCAACATCTGCAGAGCAAAACCCTGTGACAGCAACAGCATCTTCACACACGTGCTCGTGACAGTGGAGGCATGGGCATGCTGGCAGTGTCCACACACACACAAATGCACCAGCTCGACAGGCAAGGCGGGTGGACGGGCAGAGCCATGTCCAATGCTCACCCTGTGCAGAGCTCTCATGGCTCCAAGCATGCTGGGGAGCTGTGCAATGCAGTCTGCTGACCCTCCTGGGGTTAGTTGTCTGTTCCTCTGGCCCCAAGCCCAACCTGACCACATTCAAACCTGCCACGAACCACATTTCCCAGACAAGCTCAGACCCAGTCCTGGACCCTCCCTCTGCCCCATACACACACAGCAGCTTCAGACAGGGCCGAGAGGCTTCCCTGCATGCAGTGGTCACGGTCACAGAATAATTAAGGTTGGAAAAGACCTCCAAGATCATCAAGCCAACCTTATTTCCAACTGTATTTCCTCGTGTTTAGGTCTGGCATCCCAGGGAGGAACACATGAGCTCCAGCAGGCTCACAGAGTGGCCCCCACTCAGATGCCTCCAGGTCCAGAAGGCAGAGGATAGTGGAAAATCCTAGCAGGTCTTTGTTAAGACCCATAAAACTGGGTATTTTGCCTGCAGAAGGGTGCAGAGGCAACTCAGCAGAGTTTAGTTGGCCTTGTTGACAGAGGATGTGGTTTGCTGGGCTCAGCTTGGACCCAGAGCAAATGACTCAGAGGCAAGCTCCTTGAGTTTGGGGGTAATTTGCCACACTAGTTTGCTCCTCCACTGCCTCAAGAATGCCACTTTGTAGGAGCAAGGTCTCCCAACTGTAGGGTGATGAGAACACAAACCCATTTGTTTTTTAAATGGTTAGATATTACAGCAGAGAGCCACGGAAAAGGTGGGGAGGCAATTACTGCCTCCAGGAGCATCACAACCTCAGGGTGCACAAGCAAGCACACAAAAGACTGAGGGGCTGGAGGCTCCAGCCAGTGCCAGGAACGGGGCAAACAGTAGGGATCATGCAATTACCAGGCACATCCTAATGCCCTCGCACATGGGGGCATATTACAGCTGCTCAGGAAACTGCATCTCTGTCATTTCCTAATCTGAGTACTGGACTCGATAAGCCATGCAGGGCTCTCAGCAGCAGCCACAGGGCAAACGGACGCTCCCCAGAGCAGGAGAGGGCCACAGCCACTGGCAGGGCAGCTGCCAGGGGTTCCCTAAGCCCCTACACTTTGGTCAAAGGCCAGGCATTTCCATGCTTTGCTCATGTTCTGTGTTTCTGAGGGAGCTGCTCACCACCTGCCGATCCCACCACATGGCTATGGAGACATCGCCTGCTCATACACAGAACAAGCTTTGCCAGATTTGAAATAATTTGAGTGCAAAGCAAAAGCCTGACATGCAAAGCTACCATTCCAGGGTAGCTCTTGGTGCAGACCAGTCCTTCAGGGAGCAGCCAAGCACCACTGGCACCTGGACACAGCCCGCTTGAGCATGAGTGCTTTTCATGTATTTATCTGCCACAGCAATGCAAATCCCAAATCCCTGCTGCAACACCAAGGCTGGTCTCACTCTATTATACATGTCAACTATAAGGGAAAAAAAAGAAAGTCAAAACAAAATTAATGCAAAGAACCAGATCATCACTGGGTTCTCGCAATCAAACAGCTTTTAGGCTGCCCACCAGTGAAGGTGACAGATCACAGCTCTTCAAGAGCGCTCACACTTCCAACATCAAAATCCCAGGGCAGAGCTGGGTTCTTTGTCCCATCTTGCCCAGAAACATTCTACCTGCCACCACCTTCTGGCACAATAAGATGTTCCACTCTACACAGAGGTTTGCAGAGGGTTCCTGCGGAGATCCTCCACCTTAAAAACAAGTTTCCCACCCTGGAGATAAAGCGCATTTGGGGTCTCCTCAGAAGATTGGTTAAATCGAGCAAACTCATTTCATTCTGTCAGGTGCAAAATTCCTCCAGTTTTACACATCCGTCAGCTTGGCTTTTGGCAGACACTGAAGCCAAACCCAAAACCAAATACAACACTGACCTTCCCAGAAGGGTCTCATCCACAGCCCCACGGGGCATGGCTGGGCCAGGCAGGGAGCCTAGGGCTGCACCCGTGGCACAGGAGGAGGGCATGCGGGACGGACAGCACGGCATCAGCATCGCATAAGATGACTCAGTTCGAAGAGGCTCTCACAGGAAAGACACACACCCAAGAGTTTCCTAACAGGCCGTTCCCACACCCTGTGGCACTGACCCTGCGCTCCCAGCAAGAACAGCAGTGACTGGTCCCGATGGGCACAGGACAAAAATTTCCTCAGGCAGATCCCCAAGCCCACCTTCAAGCACACCGGGGATGCAGGCAGCATCTCTCCCTGCTGCATCCCAGTGGTGTTGCTCCTTGTGCCTAATCCAAACACGGCAGGGAAGACATCTCCAGGGTATCCACCTGGCTCAGGTGAACCACACAGGGCCCGTCCATTGGCCACTGCTGTACAGAAAGGCCTGGCAGACCAAGCAGACAGAGGAGGACCTGTGCTGTCCACACCATTTCCAGCAGAGTTTGGAAAGCAGCACAAGCCACTGCAGAGCTCACTCTAATGCAACCCCATCGGATGCTGCAGATCCCACAAAAGGCGCAAAGATGCAATGGCTCATGCTATAGCAGCAAAGCATCGTGTGGCCCAGGCAGGAAGGATTCCTGTGCCAAGATGTTCCTGCCCATTCCATTCTCCAGAACTGGCAGGACAGCTACAGCAGGCACAGGGCTCCCAGGGAACATAGACAGCCCCCAGCCACTACAAACGACATGGTCTCAGCCAAACCACACAATCAGGAACCAGTGACTGCTCTTTCCACTTCTCTCCTTCATTGTCCCCATTTGGAAGGGCTGCACATTTTATTAAGAGTGATTTTCCCCATCAGTCATTAACAAAACCCCTCTCTGCTCCAGCAGCTTTGTCTGTACACAGAATTGTACTTCTCCTTTGACTCCAACATCAACACAACCTAAGGGGTCTGCAGTCCCAGTCCCGGCAGCATGTAGGGAACAGTGCCCACAGCCTCTTCCTAAATGTGTGAGCACTGAGCCCCCTGCACAACCATAATCTCAGCAGAGGCTCCAGCCCAGCTCCAGAATCCCTTCCCTGTTCCAGGACAGCTTGACATCACCAAGAACAAGGCTCACAAGCAGCAGTAAATCCCCAGAAGGCACTTCCATCCTCCTGTACCACCTCCAGGAAGTGCCACCATGATGTTGGAGCAGCTGGGGAACACACTGCTCAGCCCAGTGTCAAGAGCAGCAGATGAGAGCTGCAAAGGGCATTTCAGCCCAACAGAGTTGCTCCACATGGTGGATGCTCCCTGGCTCCTCCAGGAAAACTGCATTAATGGACAGCTGCAAGCACTATCAAATATTTCCACTTTTACTCCAGTTTCACCCACGCTCTGGAGCTCTGTGTCCATCATGTACCAGAGCCCTAAAGAATTAGAAGCCTCCTCCCTACAGTAGTACACAGGAAACTAGCAGTAATCTAATCACCGCCTATCTTGGACAAATTAAGGCTCTTCTTCAGCCTAGCGCTGTTAGCACAGTTTCCCCAAATGTATTCCAGCTCCTGACTTTTCTCTAAACTTCTCAGATTCTCCCCAGCCTTTGGACCTCCAAACAGCCTGGCTGTATCTGTCAGCAGTCCCTGCTTCCCACAACTCTGGCTCAGCCCTTTGCACATCACAGCCTGAGTCCACATGCTCCTGCTCCTGGTCTGATCCTGCAACACGTGTTCCAGAGGAAAAACCACCCAGAGTGCCTCAGCAAACCACAGCACCATGGTGGCACCTCTGGTCCCTGCTGCCAGTGCCCCGTTCCTCATCCTCCTCTACTGCCTGCAGCAGCCAGTTTACCCAGCTCAAAAGGGGAGCTCTGGGCCACTCTGGAAATCTCCCAAAAGCAATTAGTCAGTACAAGCAACTTCCCAAGATCCACTGCAACAAGTTTTTTTATCTGCTTAAAACATTCTCTAGCAGATTTTTCCCTATGCTTTTCGTTGTGCCACCCAGCAGTCCCAGGACCACGGATGGGATCACTGACTGGATCCACGACTCCCTCCACCAGCCAGATCTGCAATCCTGTCGAGTTCGCCTGACAAGCTCCGTCTTGCAGGCGGCAGCGCTAGCGGGCACTAATTACCCCCTCCTGCCTTTATTTGCGCAGTCCCCGCATCAGCCTCTCCGCCAAGAGCGAAGCCCGCAGCCCCGACTGGGTTTACCCTCCACCAGGCCTTTGTGCCACTCAGAACCCGTCTCCCCATGGGGAGCTTCTGCCCAGCTCCTACCTCTCATCGGGGATGTTTCTCGCCTCCTTGCCAGCACCGGCAGCGCCAGGCTCTGCTCTCACCCTGGAGAAGCCGGCGGGGGGGCGGCAGACAAAGAGGCGCTGAGGCTCCCTGACAAAGCAGCACGGCATCTCCGGGGGTCCGGCCGCCGCCGCTGGCACGGACAGCGGGGGCAAGCGGGCAGAGAGAGATCCACGGGGCATGGAGCCGTGGGAGGCCTAAGGTCACCGGCCCCAGCGTCGGAGGGCACCGCAGACGGTCCTGTACTCCTGTGCGAGCGCGCTTCCCGCTTGGGATCATACCTGCCTCCCGCGGGAGCTGGAGGGGAAGCCGGGCCGCCCCCGTTCCCGCTGACGTCTGCCCGGCATGTCGGTGCTCCAGGGAACAGCCGTGCCCCCACCCCCCCCCGCCTCGGTGTTCGAGGATCCTAAGCCTGCTCCTTATTGTGGATGCCAACGGTCTGGCGAGACCACCGAGGGCATCTCCGTGACCGAGGCGCTCAGGTTCCACCTGCCCCTGGGGTCCTGGACCTGCTCGTCACGGCAGGGGCTGAGGGTCCGGCGTGATCATTCGAGGCATCCCAAATGCCGGGATACCGCGGGGAGAGCAGCGGAGCCCCTTGCCCGGTCACTCACCTCCTGCGGCGGCTCGTCGGGCGGCTCGGGGCCGGCCGGGGGCGAGCTGGGGG
>JACBWW010000089.1:49661-60256 GCA_020086605.1 Lanius collurio
TCCCCGGCCCGCCTCCCCCGGGGCCCGCCCCGCGCCCCGCCGCCTTCCGCTGCGCCTGGCGCGGCCCTTCCCGGCGCTCCGGGCCGCCTCTCGCGCTCGGGCAGCTGCGGGCTCTCGGCTCGCTCCCGGCGGCCTCGGACCCTATCCGGCCCCGGTGCTGCCCCCAGCCACCCCGGAGCGTCCTCCGGCACCAGGCCCTCGGGGAGGCAGCTGGCGAGGCTGGGGCGATAAAGGGTCCCTCATAGGGTCACAGAATGTCCTGAGCTGGAAGGAGCCCACGAGGGTCATCGAGTCCAACTCCTGGGTGCAAACTCCCTGTCTGGAAGGTATTTGGTGGGAGCAGTTCGCTCCAGAGAGACACTGAAACACAAGGCTGGGGTTGTGGACCCCCACAAGAAACAATGTAGGAAGGGGTGAGCAGGGACAAGGCAGAGAAGTGCTTGGAAAGAAGGCTGAATTCAAGCTGGATGTGCAGAGACATTGGGGCGAGTGTGCAGGGCTGATCCCCAGCACACGGGCTGGAGGACATCCCTTGGGCTGCAGTGGGAATGTGGCACTGGCAGCAGTGCGTTGGAGCATGGCAGCAGAGCCTGAGGTCGTTGCAGCAGCAAAGAGCACGCTCACACACGTTCTGACTGTTCCCTCTGGACACACAGCCGTCACCAGCCACCTTCCCCTCGGCTCACCCACCACGGAGACTGCTTCCCTGTGCTCTCCAAAGCCCCAGCAGCCCTGTCTCCAGACCCATGTCCCAAAATCCTTCACATCCCTTCCTAAATACCACAGCTTCACCCAAACCTGCTTCCAGGCTCACAAGCTGAATCCCCTGAAGGCCATGAAGAAAGAAAAGGGCCAGAGACAGGATGCTTCAAGAGCAAGACCCCCACAGAGGTGAAGCTGTGCAGAGGCATCCAGTGAGCAGGGACAGATGCCACAATGGGTTCCTGCATGTCCTCACACCATGAGCCATGGTCCTGCACAGTGTGGGGACAGGTGCTGGGCTGTGTCTGTCAGGGTGCCTAGCTGGGGAGAGTTTTCTTGTGGTGACCTCCTTCCTACCAGCCCTGTGCAGGAGGAGAGTAAGGATGGGGCTGCCAAGGAACGGAGCCTCTTGTGCCAGTCAGGCACTGTACACACCCAACATGTGCCCAGGGAGCCCACTGAGTCCCAGATTTGCTGATTCATTGAGCACACTCCTGCTTGAGAGACCCATCCAGATTTCCCAGGTCCAACCAGACACCAAGGGAGCTTCCTCCATAGGAAAAAGAAAACATGGAACCAGGAAACAACACTGGAAATTTCAAAGCATAGGGATTGCAAGATGCAAAAGGCATCAGAAGAAAAAGCATCTGCGAGGAACAAAGTGATCACCAGGCAGTGTTTGAGGTCTAGCAGCAGACCTCACTCCTGGCAGATGGCGATGATGAGACTTATTAAAATGCAGAAAAGACAGAGATTCTCAATAAATCTGCCTGTCCAGCGTTTGGAAGGAAGCAGGACTAATGGCACTTGAAATTGAAAGCAGTTCCACCCTCTGCCAGTAACCAAGGAGGATGTTCAGCAACAGCTGTTGGAGATGGATCTTGTTAAATCCTCAGGTCTGGAAAACACACGCTCAGTGTCTCCAGAGAGGGGCAGAGGAGGCATCTAGTTTGTAGTGGTGTTTGTTTTTTTTAAATACTACCATACTAGAGGAACTGCAGAGGTTCTTCCTTCCCATCTAGTCCTGGCCCATCCCTCACATTACTCCCTCCTTGGAGAGGCAGCTATGCTGGGGCCATGCTGGGATTTGACAAAGGTCTGTGGTCCATGCCCATGTAGGACCCCAGCACCTCCTCACCATTTGTCGGGTTTGTTTCTCTTCCAGATTGACCCAATGTAGCCCTGTTCTCTGATCTGTGACCCTGAGGCATCACCTTTTCACCTCAGGCTTCTGCAGAGCTTGGAGGGGCATCAGAATCCCTGGACCCACCTGAGCCCTCAGATTTGAGCTTCCCCTGGATATTGGCTTCCCCCTGGCCAAACCACCCAGGCAGCAACACAAGCAGCAGGTGAAGAGAACACAGCTGAGGTGAGAGCCCCCTTGGGAGACTTCTTTGTGCTTGGGGGGCTTTAATGGGCCTCCACAAGGAGACCAAATTACCTCCTTACCACCTGCATGGCTTGGAACAGGCACATGCTGCTCAAATTTTTTTCTGCAGCCATGATGAGATGCTGGTGACATCCCTCTGCTCACAGTGGTTCGGTTCAGGTTTGGAGGAGCAGTGGCAGATTTCTACATTCCCACCACCAAAGCTAGGCTTTGTCTGCAGCTCATGCTGCACCCGGATGCTGCTCCAGTCCCAACCTTTCACATGCTCTGATGCACGCTGGGACCCAGGTCTGATGCCTGCACTGTGGAGACTGACCCCGATACCACAACAGAGGCTGTGATGCCGCTCTGCCTGCGAGTCACCGCGGCTCACTGTGACAGATGGCTGTCACGGAGTGCCGCGGGTGTAGGGACTGGCAGGGGATGCAGGGCAGGCCTGGCAGATGGGAGAGGATCAGGGAGCACAGGCTGCACCACTTGAGTGTCAGACTCCACATTTTAGCTTCTCTCTCACACAGCTGCAGCGGGAAGCATCCCCAGGTATGATGTGCAAGCGCTGGGGGCTGCCTGCTGCTGGCAGTGCCTGCAGCCCATGGAGCCCCCAAGAGGGAGGGAAAGATGGTGAGGAAGCCTTTCGCACACGATAGGAAGAGAACAGCCCATGGCTGTGCAGAAGTGATTTGTGGTTCACTCTGAGGGACCACGGGAATAGAGGAGACAGAAGGCTTCCTGCAGTTGTGCACAAGGATGCAGGGCTGGTCCTCTGCACTGTAATCTCTGCTCCCACCCTCTTCTCCACCTCTTGAAGTGTCCAGGAGCTCTTTGCTGAGATCTCCAGGCTAGTACTCACAGCATCGCCCCTCCTCTCACCAAAGGAGCTACATGTCTGGGTATATCTAGACAGGTCAGAGCACGCACCAGGAAGAAAGAGCCAGGCAATGTCTTCCGGGCTCCTGCCAGCCCAGCAGAGAGCTGTGTGCCTCCTCAGCCCTCATCCATCTTCCGGGACCTAAGGAGCTGCTTCAGCTGCCCTAAGTGCTCCTGGTGCTCACCCTGAGCTGGAGACAAGAGCCCTGTTTGGCAGCCGGGCCAAGAACAGGACACAGGACCTTCCCTAGGCTGAGGAGGGATTGTGCCACATCTTCCTGGTAAACCTTCCCCTCCAGTTTAACCTTGGGTGGTGCGGACACAGCCCAGCGTCCCCCAGGCAGCAGCTTCCGTCCCCCACCCCCAGGCAGCAGCTTCCGGTGACTCAGAGGAGAAGGTCTCTGCCCCTGCACACTCCCTGGTGACTCACCCCCAGGTAATGTGGGGGCTGAATCTGACTCTTGCCAACGTGTCACCTTAATCAGGTGCTGGGTCTTTCCCCTGACGCCAGCATCTTCCCTGGCTCGCGGGGAACCCGGCAGCTCCTTGAATCTTCAGGTACTTCTTCCACAGCTTCAAATAAAAGCCATTCACAGGAGCTTTGAAATTCCTGTGGTGACTCCTGCTCCTTTCCTCCCCAGGAGCAACCCACATACACCCCATTGTGCAGTACAGCAGGGACCAGCAGGATGTCACATCTGCTGGGTGACACCCGAACCTCCTCCGGGGTCTGGGTAGAGCAGGGGACATGAGGACTGGAAGGTGGCAACTGTGACACCAAATATGCTTCCTGGGAGACAGCCAGGGAGTCCCAGACTGATAAATGACACATCTGTTCTCTGCAAATGAACAAAAATTGGCATACGGAGGAGGAAACTGGCATCGTTAGGGGACAGATGGATAAATATGACATATTGGGGAAGAGTCGACACATCTCTCTTGCACTGAATTTCTCTTTTCCAAAGCTAGTGGCTTTCTTGGAAAAAGCCAGCAGGCCCCTGAGGATGATCCAGCAGAGGTCCCTGCATTTCCACACACAGATCTTTTGACAAGATGAAGTCAATGGCAAAATCTGCAGTAATACGGAATTATTCTGGAAATTGCGGATGCATGCTAAGAATTGCAGGAGGACTTTGAGAGGCTGAGGAACTTGGCAATAAAATGAGACAAAAGCCAGTGTTAGGGAAGTGACATACATGGGGAAACCAAGCCCAGGCTCTTGTCTAAAGTGATGGGCTCTGAGACTGGGAGCTCTCCCCTTAGCACTCAGTAGAGGTCAAAACCTCAAAGACTCTCTGTCAAGCTGATAGGAAGGGTCAGGAAAACGAGAGATTAAATCAGAGGTGCCACTGTTCCCTAGCCAGTCCCAGTCTACATGCCTTCCTGGTTCCCATATCCCAAGGATACAGCAGAGCTGGAAAATGTGCAGAGAAGGGCAACAGGATGATCCAAGGTCTCTGCACATGGGGTCTGTGAAGGAGCAGGGCTCTTTGGCCCAGCAAAGAGACAGCCAGGGTCACAGAGCAGAGATCTGCACAGCTGGGGGAGGTAGGAGAGGCTGCAATAACAAGGATAATACAAGGAGGAGACAGCACACAGCAGCCCTCCCTGCCAGGAGCTGCTGCAGATGCTACATGGTTTAGGAACAAGACCAGACAAATCCACAGAAAAAAAAATCCATGAATACATATTAAATACAAGGACTGGCACAAGGAGCCTTGTGAGTTTTTAGAGGCAGGGATCATGTCCAGGGGAAGTGTTGCTACACATTTGCACCAAGAAACCATCAAAGCCTGGTCAGGATATACCCAAAGCATGTGTCTTTACCAAATGGAGCAAATTTCTGCAGGCACTTTTTGCAGCTCCCCAACCTTTCTTTAAAAAAAAATATCATTATGCAGTTTATAGTATAGTTGAAGCAATGCTAATTGACCAAAAGAAGAGATGACAACTTGCTGAAAGACATCTGCCTGCTTGGAGCCAGATCCATCGGTCATCCCCTCAGCCGTGCCAAGCCTGGTCCCTGCCTCTGCTCTTGGTGCTGACAGCCCTCTGCACATCACAACCCCAAGCATCATAACTGCTCTGTGGTGTGATCCGTTATTTCATTAACACTTTGACGAGGTGTGGAGAGCCATGGGGAACTTCATTTCCACAGGTTCAGGCGCAGCACCCTGCAGACAGGCCAAGTGAGAAAGCTGGGTGACAAGAGGCAAGAGAAAAATGACTGTAGGACTGACACCCAGAGGGTAAGAAACACTTCTTTCACTGACAAATGCCAAGTTTGAGGGAAATTTCCAAACAGCCATTATGTAAACTCTTTGATGTTATTTTTTTTTCTTCAAGATCATTTTGTGTGGGCTTAAGTCCCAGAGAGCTGAATTCTCCCTACTCAGTTCCCATGGGGACAGGTGAACCGAGACACAGGAGCTTTCCAGCAGCAAAACAAGGATCATGGCAGGAGAACCTCATGATAGATGCTGGCTTGGTGGCAACAGCTCTATTATATCACACAAATTGCACAACCTCATGCAGCCACTCGCTTCCACACTGCAAGCCAGGTGGATGCTCTTGGGCCTTCAACTGTAGCACAAATTCTGTCCCTTCATATCTGGCCCTCCATGGGGTTTTATTTGCTTCTACCAAAGGGTTTGACCCTTCAAGGGCAAAGCAGTGTCCAGCTGGGATAAAATGCCTGAATCCCTCTTCTGAATGAACAAAGGAAGCGGGACCAGCTGGGAGAGCATGGATCTGAACTCAATAGCAAGTGGTAAAGTGGAATTGATTGGAGCCGCCTGCACTGATCGATCTGAGGCTGAGCAAACTAAGGAGCTGGAGCATTTGTAGCTCAATCAGAGCAACATGCTGGTGGGGGCCTGTGCTGTGGGGCTGGCAGGGGACCTGAGTGCCCCAGGAAGGGGTTAATGGTGGGTTTGATTAATCCAGCTGCAACAGCCACAGATCACACAGCTGCGTCCTTCTCCAGACAGACTCACTAGCTTTACATTGCCTTTGGGGTGTGAACCACTCCTGATAGTCCCTTATATCTCTTAATAGGGCTGTCATCAGCCATCAGGAAGATGGGCTCAATGGACAGGAGTAAAGCAGTGACCATTCCTCCCACAGAGAGGGGATCAATTGCAATTGCCACCAGTCCAGTTTCTCTGAAAGGGCTGAGAGGCAGAAAATGAAGGTGAATTCAGAGACAAGTGCAAGAGGTGGAGAGGTGAGGGCTGGCAGGCTGCCTGGCAGCTCGTGGTGGCCTGTTTTCTGCCCATTCAGCAGCACAAAGCCGGGTTAAGAGGTGACTGTGTGCAGGCCATGAATCCCTGCAGCAGGAGGAGGCTCCTGCTGTGCACAGACAAAGGCAGAGTGAGAGCTGGGGCTGGCAGCTGGAATCAGTCAGGGCACACAGAGACATGTCTCAGCATTTATTTAGGGCTGCAGGATGGCTGGTTCTCCCCTGGGGCACTTTCCTCGTTCTATCTTCAGCAGGATGCTGGACACACGAGGAAAGGGCTCCAGAGGCTGCTCTGGGCTGTGCTCCCTGGGTTTTGGACAGGACAGCTTCGTAAATCTCTGCTCCACACATTTTGGGTACCATTGTCTTTGATTTCTGAGCACTGGAGCCAGGCAGGGGGATCCCACAATATAACCGAGCAGAAAATCAGTCTGTTACATCCTGTTTGTCTTCCATTTTTCTCACTGGCAGACTGGAAAATGTCCTTTGAAGTTCAAGCTTTGGAAAAACCAGGACCCACCTCATGTGCTGTTGTGGGCTCACAAAGCCTCTGGAAAGCATCACAGCTGAACACTCATGTGAAGAAATGCTCAAGTCCTTCTCCTTCAGTCCTTGGTGCATGTCTCATGAGGTACAATCATGGAATGGTTCGGATTGGAAGGAACCTTAAAGCTCATCTCAATCCACTCCCTGCCATGGGCAGGGACACCTTCCACTATCCCAGGTTGCTCCAAGACCTGTCCAGCCTGGCCTGGAACGCTTCTGGGGATGGGGCAGCCACTGCTTCTCTGGGCAACCTGTGTCAGGGCCTCACCTCCCTCATGGCCAAGAATTTTTTCCCAATATCCCATCTAACCCTGTCCTCTCTCAGGTTAAAGCTATTTCCCCTTGTCCTGTTACTCCAGGCCCTTGGCCAAAGTCCCTCTCCAGCTCTCTTGGTGCCCCTTTAGGCAGTGGCTCTAAGGTCTCACTGGAGCCTTCTCCAGGTTGAGGCCCCCAGCCTGGCTCCAGAGCAGAGGGGCTCCAGCCCTTGGAGCATCGGTGGCCCTAGAAGAGGATGGTGGGGACAGTATGAAGTCAGTTTGATTGCAATTGTTTCCCAGTTTGGGGGTTTTGTCCTTCACTCCTAAAACCTACCCAGACCTTCACCTTCAAATTGTCCCAGCCCCAGAACCTTTCCCTGCTCTTGCTCCAGCGTCCAGCTCTGCCCCAGCAGCGCCTGTGTGTATGGGAATATGGGATGTTGGGCTAGATGGCAGAGTTGCTCTGATTTCCTTAGGAAGGAAGGTGGGATTTCAGCAGTAGAGCAATTTCTGAGTTGGATTTATTGGCCTCAACAGCCAGAGAGGATGGCATTGACCTGCACCATTGCTTTTTCATCACCAGTAAAATGCAGAGCACCTCCTCACAGCACTGGCATCCATCCTGCCTCCCCAGCACCAGCGCTGCTCCTGTGGCTGCTTTAGCAATCCACGAGAAAAAGAGGAGGTGGTGGGTGTCTCCCTACCTCCCATCTGCCTTCCTGAGACTGGGAAAGGAGGCCAGGGGCTGCCTCAGTGAGGAAACAGCTGGAGAAGCCACTCAAGGGGCAGAGCAGCTGAGACAGCCTTGCAGTGATGAATTGCTCTTGTCCCTGTGCCAGCTGCAAGATTCTTATTTGTGCCACAGAGTGGCAACGTCTGGGCACAGCAGCACTCTCTGCCTGGCTGCACCAGCGTTTCAACATTCCAGGCACCTTTAAAATCCCTCTGAATGCAACCCACAGGCATCAGAGGGCTCAGAGAAAAGACATTGAGGGACAGAGCAGGGTAGGAAGAGCAGAGGAGCCTGCCTGGAGGAGCCATCCTGCCTAGGTGCTGAGCAGCCTGAAGGGATCAGGTTACCCAGTAGACAGATGGCTTCTTCAACGCTTCCACAAGCTCATCTCTTTTCCTCCATGCTGTGCAAACACACCCTGGCAGGTCCAAACCACCTAGACAAAAAAGCACACGGCAAAGGGTGGTTGGGGCCCTGACAACCTGGCACGGTTTCCTTACGAGTGCTCACATCCCAGTTCTGTTGGGGAGGGCAGCCTATGGCAGAAGATTGTGCTGGGACAGGCCACCACTGTGGGGTCTGGCCAGCCCCTGCCCTGGGAGGAAGGCCTGCCGAGATAAGATTGCACAATCTCTTGCAGGCTTCCCTTAGGAAAGCCAGAACTTCTCGGATCCTCTAGGAAACCCTATGTAGATTCTTTGTAACCCGTTGGCTCTTACCCTCTCCCACCCACCCTTGTACCCCCATAAAAGAAGCCTCCCAGCTCCCCTCAGGAGGGAGCCCGTCCCTGGCTCACCTATGCGGGGTTCCCAAAGAGGCCTCCCCGTCTCTCTTTCCTCGTGTGGCCTGGAGCTTGCCTCGCAGAGCAAAGAGCTGGACTCGCACTCGCTGAATCGCTAAAAGAGCTGTCAGCCTGCTGAGGCGGGCCCCTCCCTGCGGAGGCGCTCCGGCGGCTCAGGGAGAGCTGCACGGCCCCTGAAGATGCTCCTTGGCGGGACCATCTCTGCGGACGGGTCACGGCTCCCTGGGTCTGAGGCACAGACCCCGCACCAGCCGCGATACACCCCCACCAGCGATGGGTGGCAGCAGCTTCTTGCCTCCTCCTTATCATCCACACCCGGTACTTTATCTGTGTCCTCTCGCACCTCCCTGCTTACTTCCGTGTTTGGCCGACTCCACTGTATCGCTGCAGTGTTATCTCAGCCATGCCTGTTCCAGCAGTTGAGGTCATTGTAATTCTGCTGCCACGTATCCAAAGCACGAGCTCCACTGCCTCCTCCATGCCATCAAGGAGGATGTGACCACTGTGTGAGCAGTGCCCAGCATCTCCCCACCCACCCAAACATGAGCTCTGCATCCTGCCAGGCCAGGAGTTGGGATAAAGGCCATGGTGATATGAGCCTCAGGGGTCCCCCCCCTGCCTGCTCATGTGAGTCCCTGAAGAGGAATCCCCTGGTCATCATGTGCGTCACTGTAGGTTCTCTGTCCCCACCAGCCATGGACAGCATGTCCTGGCAGAGCATGCCCCACCATCTCCCACGGGTCCCACCACACAGTCCTGCCTCAACACAGCACCTGTCCAGGCCAACATGGAGCTGGGCTTATCCCTTCACCAGTGACATGGCCCAGCTCATGGCATTGTGCCAGTGGCGAGGAAGG
The DNA here is from genome assembly GCA_020086605.1 of Lanius collurio. Lineage (NCBI taxonomy): Eukaryota > Metazoa > Chordata > Aves > Passeriformes > Laniidae > Lanius > Lanius collurio. The sequence continues at coordinate 59,057 of JACBWW010000089.1, forward strand.
CACAAGAGACCATGCACAGGGCAGCACAAGGACCTTTTCCCTTTACAAACTCATACCCTGGGATTCAGAGCTTGCAGTGATCCCACCTCTACGACTCAGGTACACCTGTTCTGCAGGTGTCTGGTGGCTGGATTTGTCTCCTTGGTGCAATCAAGAGGATGATGATGGTGTCAAACTCGTTGGGCATGGGAGGAGAACCACGTATCTCCTTCCAGTGTCGCTGTATCCACTTTGTCCAGCATAAGGACACATATGGTGACAGGGTCGGACACAGATGACCAAAAACAGTATCCCTGCAGCCCCATAAGAGGTATGGACTGGGATCTTGGTGCATGGACAAGAGAGGGAGAAAGGTGGCACTGGGGGCAGGACAGTAGCACATGGACACCCAGGTCATTCAAATACCACCAACAGACTCCCTTCACTGTCTACTGGTCAGCCAGTTTGATGTGGGAGAGCATCTCTCCCTGCAAAGGTTCCCACCATTGCTGCAGGACCACCGGTGGGAGCACAGCAGCAAACTGCTGAGGACAGGACGAGGTGGGCATAGACAAAGGGAGGACACAAAAAATCATTCTGTCTTCCTCTACCGCTCTGAGCTCACTCTTTTGGCCTGGTTATGAGCAAGATGAGCTCAGGGTGGCTGGAGCTTTCGTAGAGTAATTACTTCATAGAGTAATCAAGGCACAAAGGGCATTTCTCTGGTTTCCCCCAAGCCTCAGGAAGACTGATTTAGATTTAGGATTTGCCAGCTGCAGCAGATACACCAGGAAGGATAGGATACAGGGACATGCCCAGCACAGTTGTAGGGGACCCCTGCCTCTCCTGCACCCCCTCCCATGGGAGGTGTGTATGTATGACAAGCGATGAGCTCATCCCATACGAAGGAGACGATGTTTTTGTGACCAGCTCTTCTGAGAGAATGAGTCATGCTGTGATCACTCTAAAATATTTTATGTCAAAAAATCTTTTTGATCCCAGGTGTTTGGAATTCTTTGCGTATCTGTGAAAATGAAAGGACCTTTAATACTGGGAGCAGGAAAGCAGAAGCAGTGGTGAGAGCAGAGTTATTAGCTATTGATATGTGCTTGAGCAGGAGAAACAAGGAGTCCGGCTTAGACTGATCCCTGGTGCTGTTTCAGGGGCATAAAATCTTTAGTCCCTCTCTTCCTCTCCCATACCTCTGTGCCCAGTCGTTCA
>JACBWW010000089.1:65199-112933 GCA_020086605.1 Lanius collurio
AAAGGGTTTGCTATGCCCCTTCTGCTCCCTGCTGGGGTGGTGCTCTTAAGGTCTCCTCATGGAAAGATGGGATCCTCAAGCATGGTCAGGGAAGGACATTTGGAGGAAATGAACCTCGTGGTTGGCCAGTTAATAATGAACCCATGATCCTACAGCCCTGATGTTTCTGACCCCCAATGTGCCTTCTCCAGCCTACCTGTGCTACTTCATTGCGGCCTGTTACCTCAACTTCCAGCGAGCCCTTGCCTTGGTGATCATGACTGCTGTGGTTGCCTTCTTCATCTGCTGGGACATCTTCAAGAAGCACTGTGGGGCAAAGGTTCTTCTGTTCCTCCACCCCATTGGGAAGTGCTTCCAAAAGTCCTGGCAGTGGCTGAAATGGTGAGTCAGAAGGCAGGGCCAGATCCCTCCCAGCATGTGAGTCCCTTCCCATGGCCCTTGCCAGCACAACCACAGCTGATGGCATCAGGCATGTGCTCTAGTGCCATGCTGGCACCTCACAAATGGCGAGCATGGCCCAGCCTGGGAACCACTTAAAAGCCATTGCAGAGATGTCTTGCTGCTCTGCCTCAGTAGCATGATGGCTGTTTACACCCCTGACTTGTGCCTGAGCCCCAGGTTTCTTCAGACACATAGACCTTACAGTGGCAATTCCATCACAATCGACTCCTGCCCTTCGTGAGCTGCTCTCCCCATGGGGACACCATCTTGCTGACAGTCTGGGGTTTCCTCTGCAGGCTCCTGTGGGTGGCCCTCCTGGCAGGCCTGATTGTGTGGCTGGCTTTGGACACTGGCAGAAACCCAGAGCAGCTCATCTCATTAGGTGGCTTCTGCTTTTTGGTGCTGTTCCTGTTTGCCTGCTCCAAGCACCACGGTGCGGTATGTGTTTCAGGTGTGACTTGGCCATTGGTCCCCTTGCAGGAGGTGGCCACCCAGCACTGGAGAACAAACACTTCATTCCCCCTGGCCTCCCCTTCTCTGGAGGAAGCAGAAGCCCAGCAGAGCTGGGCAGAGCTGGGCACGGCCTGGGGAGCTGAACTGGTTGAGTGGGTGGACACCAAAGCCACCTCACTGCTCTTCTTTGCATTGCTCTCCTTCCCAACCCAGGGCTCCCCTACGTTGCCTCTGTCCTGTTTTCTGTCATGGTGGGTCAGACCCAGAAACCCAGCACCAGACCCACACCTGAGCTTCAGGTGCTATGGATGGAGGGTGGGCCTGAGTTTCAGGTGCCTTGGGGGCCTTGGTCAGAAATGATTGAAGTCCCAGAGGCTTCCAGCCCAAACTGCTGCAATGCTTTGGGCAGTCCCTCCATCCTGCTTCTCCAAAGGGTTATTGGAACAGCCAGTTTCAGTCTAGCAGGTCTGTGCTACCAGTCATCATAAAGTCTTTGTGCTTGTCTCCTGGGTCAGCCTGGCAGGCTAAGTTCCAGCCAGTTCCAGAGTCCCACCAACTCATTTCTGGCTCTGTCACCAACCCACGTTTGCCAGTTTCTGTGACACTTTATCAGTCTCCCCATGACCTTCACCCAGGGCAGTGTGTGATGTTTGCCATGTGCTGCTGTTGCAGCAGCTGGAAACCAGAGGGGGAAGCCTGCATGCCTTGACAACATTTCAGCTCCTGTTCTGCTTTTTGCCCCCAGGTGTCCTGGAGAGCTGTTTTCTGGGGTCTTGGTTTAGAGTTCTTACTTGGACTCTTCATCCTCCGAACTACTCCTGGCACTCAAGCTTTCCAATGGCTGGGAGACCAGATCCAGGTACTGCATCTACTCATCCCATTCTGTGCTTGCACTCTGGGATTAACAGGAAAAGCTGAGTGTGGCATGGGGAGGGGACATGGCAGGGACTGCATGCTCACAAACACTTTTGTTTGGGACTGGAGGGAAGCCAGCTCTTCCCTGGTTTTCTGCAGCAGCCCAGAGCCCTCAGTGTGCTCTCACTTACAGGCTATAGCAGAGCCCTTTGGCTTTGGGAAAGCCCACCAGTATCCTCATCTGAGGTCTCAGAGAGTCATTCTCTGGTGTGCAGAGAAGTTAGGTGTGGGACTGGGGGCACAGCCCCTCACTAGGCAGAATGAGATTTCAGGTAAGGACCTAATGGAGATCTCTGTCCTCCTGTCTAACTTCTTCCCTTGCAGTACTTCCTGGGCTACACCACAGCTGGCTCCAGCTTTGTCTTTGGGAACACACTGATTGAAGAAGTCTTTGCCTTCCAGGTCAGACAGGGAATGGGGCATGGGGAGGTTTTCTTCTGGTCTGGCTTTTTGCTGGGTCCTGGAGAGCAGAGAGCTAAATGCAGCGAGATCTGCTGCAGTAGGAGCTCAACCATCTCAGAGATGGATCTTCCTCAGCTGTGTATCCACATGTGGTCTTCCTCAGTGCAATGGAGGATTTGCACTGGTTCCTGTCCCTCCTGCTAGCCCAGCTGGGCATTGTGACACCCAGTAGTGTGGGCTGGCTGTGCAGTACCACATCATGCTGGTGCCTGGTGCCCATGGGTGCCGGGATGTGTGGCTCAGCTCTCCTTTAACCCTGTGCCTTGCCTGCAGACCCTGCCCATCATTGTTTTCTTCAGTTGTGTGATGTCCATCCTCTACTACCTCGGTGTCATGCAGTGGCTTATTCTCAAGGTAGGGCCTCACTCCTAGATCTGAGATGGCAGTGGAAAGGAGAGGAACATGCTGGGTTCTCTGTCTACTACGATCAGCTGAGAGAAGTCACAGAAAAATTGTCATGGTACTAATTTGGAGTGATTTGTCCTGCTTAAAAGAATAGACACAAACCCCCTCTTTCTAGCATGTCCTTCTCAGAAAGGCAAAAAAGCTGAACCCCAGAGCTGATGTTTCCACCAAGTCTGGGGGTGCTTGCCAGGATCACCACTGTGCAGGGGCCAAACAGTGCCTGGCTTCATGGGTATGGTGGAAGGGTGCCAGGAGCCTCTGTCAACACAGTGCCTGTGTCTTTCCCCAGATCTCCTGGCTGCTTCAAGTCTCAATGGGCACCACTCCTACCGAGACTCTCAGTGTGGCAGGGAACATTTTCGTGGGACAGGTAAGGTCCTGGGCAGCAGATCCAGCTCCTCAATGCTTGCAGCTGAGGCTGCCCTGGAGAAATGGTCTTCTCCTTCCCTATGAGATGCGTCCCTGTGTGGCCCCATCCCAAGGACAGCAGGGTTTTCTCTTCCGTAGACCGAAGCCCCGCTGCTCATTCGCCCGTACCTCGCAGACATGACCCTATCAGAAATCCATGCTGTGATGACTGGTGGCTTTTCCACTATCGCAGGCAGTGTGATGGGTGCCTACATATCCTTTGGGGTGAGTGCACGAGCAGTTGGATCCACATGCTCCCTGCTACAGGGTTGTATCAGGTTCAGTTCATAACCAGCTGGAAACACCAGTTTAGTGTAGTGGTTTCAAAGCATCCATTACTTACTTATTTTCCTTCTGTAAGATAAGAATTAGGAGAAAGCAAAGCAGGCACAAAACTTAAAAGAATATAAAGACGTTTATTAACAGACCTAAAAGAAAGAAACAAAAGTCAGAATCAGACTAAACCCTCCGAACACTTCTCTCCCTCCCACCTTTTCTCCCTTCTCCTACTTACAATGAAAAAACAACCCTTGAGATTTTCAGTCAGTTTACCACCTCTATATTAATCTTTTTCAGTTCATTTTAGGGAGAAGAGTCTCTCTTGCTCATGCTATGGAGACATCTCCACAAGAAACAATTCTGTCGTAGCTTCCATGTCACAGCAAAACAGCCATCTGGGATGGTTCTCTTGCTTGCATGTGAAAAGTCCTTTCCCTCGACCCCCAGTTTTCCCCACAACCGTTTTTGAGGGTTCCATTTTCCAGTTCATGGGGTGCTAGTTTAAGGATGAGCTGTTCAGAAGCAAAAGTTCTCTTCATCTATCCCTGGGAGCATCTTCATCTCTAGGAACAGAGGTCTTCTTCACATTCATCTCTCTCTGTTCCTTTCTACTGAGGTCTGGATCAGTCCATAGCAAAAGGTGGGACTGGGCCCCCCACCCCTGGGGCAATATCAGCAGTGGTGTGCCACTTCACTGCTTCAGACTTCAGCTTGTCCAACACAGCAGTGCTCAAGCTTCTCATCAAATCACAGCTACTTCAACATTTGCTTATCTCAGCACAGGTACCTTTGCTCACAATTGCAGTTTGAACGCTTCTTCCCCCTCCCCCCCCGATGCTCTCATGAAATTACAACGGGTACTCTGATGTATCATAGTCCATCACCATAGCTTTACAACAGAATTTCAGCTTCTAGGTTTGAAGCATCTCCTCTTTCTCCTCTCTCGGGATTTCAGCTCTTCCTTCTTCACTGACTTTGGTGTCTCTATGGTGTTTTCTTCACCTTTCTTGGGAGAGGATTGATGTCTGCTGGCTCATCTGTTCTGAAGAAATCTTACAGCACTAAAAGGGTTAATCTCAGACGGCCCGCAGCTGCAACTGGCTTATCGAGGTTGTTCACATGATCTTTGCTGTGCCTCAGCTCCTTTCGCTGTAGCATTGATCTCAGCAGCCACACCGGGAGGGGCCCGGCCCGCGCAGAGCAGGGCCGGGGGTGGAACGGGGCCGGGAGGCTCCAGGGTGGCTGTCCCTGCCAGCAGGGCCCCCTGGCCCCCAGTTACCTGTCCGAGAGCCGGAAGCCAAGAGAGTTTGTTCCCGACTTGTCCGTTCTTAAATGCGGGTCACAGAGGCGTGTCAAGGAAGCTGTAATCACCCCCCTGCAAAAAATCACTTCTGTGGCTAACCTGACATGCAAGAACTGCCCTGGACTTGAGGATGAGAGAAGACCCCCAACAGGTGCCCCATGGTCCCCTTCCATAAACAGGATGAAAGCAGGATGTCTAGACTCACCTTGTCCCAAAGACATCCCATCTGGACTCACTCACCCTATATAGACTCAGCCATCCCAAAGACACCTTTGCTGGCCTGGCCAGAACCCCAGAGCCCTGCCAGGTGGAAGGCAGCGCTATGGGACCCCTACCGTGTGTCCCTGCACAGCAAGCAGGGCAAATCCCACAGAGTCATGGGATAATATAGCCTGGAAAGACCCTCTGGGAAGGTCTCTGGTCCACCCTCCTGCCAACTGAGATTATGGCAACTGAGGGGATGCCCGGGGCCATGTCCAGGTTGGTGGTGAACATCCCATGGATGAAGATCTCTCCTAGCCTCTCTGGTTTCCCCTACAGGTGCCTCAGTCACAAGAAACAATTTTTCCTTATATCCAACTCAAATGTGCCCGTGATTCTCACCTTTTCACTAGGTATCACTGAGCAGTGTCTTCCTTCCAACCCCTTTCTAGCCAGAAACAGCAATACCTAATCCCCTCCCTCCCAACTGAATAATCCTTGCTCCTCCAGCATCCCCTGGGCTCTCCTGGCCTCAACCCCCCAGAGTTCAGAGCCCTGATGCCTCTCCAGTTCATCAGTGCTCTGAATAAACCTTCTCCTTAACCTGCTGCCTGAGCTCCTGCTATTTAAACATTAATTAGTCTCCTTAAATGGGGAACCAAGGGTGGAAGGTCAGAGAAATGAGACATTGCCAGGGGAGGGGTGAGGCTGGGAGCTTGGCCCTTTGTCAGCAGGTAGAAGTTCGCAGTGCTATACAACCTATTGCTCTGATACCAGTAAAAAGGGACAAGGAAGGGGCAAGAACCGTTATGATTAAGTCAACCAGCAGGAGAGATTAACATCACCAAGGCTATAATCACTGCAGCTCCAGCAATGCCTCCATGCAGGTGAGCTGCCCCATGTGCATGGCTGCTTAGCTGGGAAAACCAGCCAGTGTTCCCACCCTGAGCAAGTGGAGAGCCCTGAACTGCTCTGAGTGTCACTGGATGATGCCAGGCATGTGCTGGGATGCCCTCAGCCATGTGCTGGGATGCCCTGGGGTGGCAGGTCATGGGGTGCAGCCTTGTGCAGAGGTGCCTATGCCCCTGGTCTGCACGTTGCAGATCGATGCAGCGTCCCTGATTGCAGCTTCTGTGATGGCTGCGCCCTGCGCCCTCGCCATGGCCAAACTCGTCTACCCTGAAGTGGAGGAGTCCAAGTTCAAGGCCAAAGCAAGCATCCGCCTCTCCAGTGGGTGAGTATGAGGAGAGGGGCAGGGGAGTGGGGCTGCATGTGTCCTTCCACTGCAGGGAAGCCATGGGGGCTCTTTGGGGCACAAGTGGAAACTGCAGGTGGCCCAAGGCTGGGAGAGCCTGTTGTGTGCACACATCCATGGAGTGAGCGCTGACCTGGCATGGGGGATGCCCAGCCAGATGAGTACATGGGGCTCTTTTTCCATGCAGGGAAGAGCAGAACATCCTGGAAGCTGCTAGCAATGGGGCTGCTGCCTCCGTGGGTCTCGTGGCCAACATTGCAGCCAACCTCATCGCCTTCTTGGCCGTGCTGGAGTTCATCAACGCTACCCTCCACTGGTTAGGGGAGATGGTAGACATTGAAGGCCTTACCTTCCAGGTATCCCCAGGAGCAGACCCATGGTCTGGGCTGCCAGATCCTGCATCCCTCACTCGTCCCCACCTTTGCCCGCTGCCTCAGTGAGCTGCTGAGACCCTTGCTGGGTTTTTGGCAAGTGCTGGCAGCAGATGTCCAATCTAGGGGCTGTGCAGGTCAGCTCTGAATCATTCCCTTCTGGGATGCTTTTCCCAGGTGATCTGCTCCTACATCCTCATGCCTGTGGCCTTTCTCATGGGGGCAGACTGGGCAGACTCACCGCTGGTGGCTGAGCTCCTGGGGATCAAGATCTTCCTGAATGAGTTTGTGGCATACCAGCAGCTGGCCACATACAAGAAGAACCGTCTGATGGGCCTGGAGGAATGGGATGGGAACCGGAAGCAGTGGATATCTGTGAGGGACACCTCCCACCCTGCCAGGCACAGGGCAGGGAAGGAGCCAGAGGGAATGGGGCATGGGATGTGGCTACGCAGATGGGGGTGGGCAGGCAGAGGATCATAGAACCACTGAGTTTGGAAAAGTCCTCTAAGATCATTGAATCAGACTGATGGTGCTGGGAGTGGAAGGGCACCTGTGGCCAGCTAGGCTTGATGTTTGCTAATGGCTAGGTATGGGAGGAAAGAGTCAGTGAAGCCCCTTCCCATTTATCCTGCTCCTTGCTGGGACAGATCATGGTACTACAGGGCCCTTTGTCCCCCCAGCCCTTTACCCTTGCTCCCAAAAATAGCTGAAGGAGAAGGGGCTGGGGTGGGGGACTTCTATCATGTCTATCTAGGAGCTCAAATGTGGTGCTCAGCTCTGGATGCTCTGGGGCTGCTCTGGGGCTGCTCTTGGGCAGAGGTGACCATCCCCTGCTGCTGTGCCCTCCAGGAGCGAGCCGAGAGCATCACCACCTTTGCCCTCTGTGGATTCGCCAACCTCAGCTCCATTGGCATCACTCTGGGAGGCCTGGGTGAGTGTGACCCACATCCTGGGTGCCTGGGCACAAGGGAGGGGGATTCTGGGCCAGGGAGCAAGAGCTCAGCTGAGGCAGGAGGAATTTGCAGCCCTCAAGCCTCCATGTTTGGTCTCTGCCAGGTAGGAAACAGGATGTGCATGAGGTAACCGGGACGATTTTGCTCTGCACCCATGGGCAAGAGCACATGCATGTTCTCCCAAGCCTGGGTGTCACCCAGCCACAGGGCAAAGAGCAGAAAGACTCCAGTGCTGGGAGTGCTCAGGGCTCAGGTGGATCCCCCACAGGTGCAGGGTGGGCACAGTGCTCTGCCAGGATGGGCAGAGAATGCACTGTGTGCTAGCTGGGATCACCACGTCCTCTAGACAGCAGGAATTAGGCTGTACAGGGTACTATGTGGCAGAGCCAGCTTGGGACTGAGGACATGTCCCTGCCTGTCCCCAGCCCAGTGTAAAGCCGGAGCAAGGATCTGACTCACCCCACTGTCTGTTTTGCCCCCACAGCCTCCATGGTGCCCCAGCGCAAGGGTGACCTTGCCTCTGTGGTGCTCCGGGCCCTGCTCACTGGCATCTGCGTCTCCATGCTCAATGCCTGCCTGGCAGGTAGGTCTCTGCCCACTGCCAGTGGGGCCAGAGAGAGCCAGGGAGGGACAAGCACAGGGCTGAAGACCCCATAAATGCAGGATTCAGGGATGGAGGTGGATGGCCTGTCCCCCCATGGCTCTGCCAGAGCCTCCAAACCCTGCTCTCCCCTCATGGCTTTGCCAAGGGTTGCCCAAGCCAAACAGCTTTTCTAGGGCCCCTCATCCTCCTCTGGGCTGGAACATTTCAAGGGCAACTTTTGGAGTATTGCAAGGAGCTCTCTGAAGTCTTGGGGGGTGATGTGGGATGGCTCATGGGACCTGCACAGTCCCAGGTACAGGATTTGCAAGCAGGTATAGTCAGGGTGTGGGATTTGTGACGAGGCATGGGGTACAGGACTCACAGCTTGCTTGGGATATGGGATTTGGATCCATGGTCACTCTTAAGTCCCAGTAGAAGATCTTGTCCCCCAGGTCTCCTCCATGTGCCAACAGAGGTGGGTGACTGCGCAGTGTTCTTCAGCACCACCAACTTCAGCTCGACCAGCTACACCATGTATACCTGCTGTAAGCAGCTCTTTGCCAGGTGGGTGTGCAGGGCTCCCCTGCTTGAGGACCCAGGTGGTGGGGCAGCAGCTTGTCCTGACCCCATGTCTCTCCTTGCAGCTCGGTGCTCCAGAACGGGACACTCTCTTTCACAGGATCTTGGGATGAGCAGGCAGACAGCGTTCTTTGGCTCACAGAGTGCTGCGGGCACTACAACCACACCTCCTGTGCAGGGACAACCTAGAGGTGGGGGAACACCAGGGCCTGCAAGGCCTATCCCCAAAAAAACCCTGAGCATTTGGTCTTCTCCACTCCAGTGCTGATGGACAGCTGTGTGCACCTTGCAACCTACACCCTTAGGTGATGGCCCTGTGGACACAAGGGAGCAGCTCCCAAATAAATTATGGCAACCATTGTGTGCTTGCCCTCAGACCCCTTCTGGCCCCTGACTGTGGCTGTCCCACACAGCACAAGGTCCTTTGCTGGGGCTGCATCCTGTGCCCACTGCAGACCTTGCAAGTTAAGCCCCTGTCTGCTGCCAGCCTTAGGTGCTGGCCCCAGCCACCATCTTTTCCCCCACGGGGCATGGATGGGGTAAGGGCAGTGCTTGAAGATGTTTCCTTCCCCCAAAGCCAACACATCCCACTGTACTTGGGTGCACCTTTCCCAGAGGGACCACAGTGCCAGGGAACAGGCCAGTCCTTCTCACTTTATTGCACTCAAGAGCACCCAGGCGCCAACGCAGCCACGTTACGCACATTGGTATTTTAGAGTCACCCAACGACGAAGGACCAGGAGTCCAGAGCACGCTACGCTCCCAGCCCAGCCCCTTCCCTCCGTCAGGCTGCACCGAGCCACCGCTTGGGACCCCACCCTGCAGGGTAGTGTCACTGGCACCCAGCACCCTCCTGCAATGCCCCAAGGAAGGGGATGCTCTGCACAGTGATGGAGCAGGCAGTTCCTGTGCCTATCCATCACTGCCTTGAGCCAGGGGTAGCAGGATTTGAAGTGGATACCACCAGCTGTCGCTGGAGTCCAGCATGTGCCAAGCAGGGGTGATGCTAAGCACCAGATCGTGCTGTGGGACTGGGGCATACAGGATCTATGTATGGCAGGGGGGCAAGGAGGAGTGAGTCCTGTGGGCTAGACACCCCCATGTGCCAAGGCAGATCCTGGTATGAAGGGGAAGTTGCTCCTTTGCCCTGCTCCCAGATATCCCATGTGAGGTAGAGCATCCTCACCATAGCACTGGCCACCATCCAGAGCAGCACGGCTGCCCTCAGCAGCCACCCAGCAACAGGGTGGGAGACTTCCCCGGGATGCAGGGGAGGGCAGGGGTGCAAAATCCCATCTCTGTGCAGCAGCTGGTACCAGTGCAAGCACCCCGCCCTGGGACCAGCCAACACTCCAGAGCCCCACACCATAGCAGAGGAGCCCTGCAGCAACTGCTGGAGCCCTCTGCAGGAAAAAAGATGTGCCAGGGCACAGGGGACAGCCTGGGCACTGGTGGGACTCTCATCCTTGACAGTGCTGGCAAGGCTTGGCCCGGTCGTTTTATGGGAACACAGAGAGGGACATGAGGTGCTGGGAGCCAGGAGGGTGTCCAGGACTCCCAGTTTGCTGGGGAGCCAGGCAGGGACATGGTGCCTGCCAAGCCCGAGCAAGAAGCTCTGCCCCTGCCTTAAGGAAGGCATACAGAAAGTTGAGAGAGGAAAGCGAGTCCGAGTGTGGAGAGGCACATGGCCCCACAGGCTCCAGCAGCAGCTCCTGTAGAGGTACTGGAGAGGTGGCCCATGGCTCACAGCTGCAGCGGCCCTGGCCCAGCTGCTCACAATTAGCACACACCACACAATGCAAGCGCTGCAGGCCAGGCAGGAGCCCCACAGAGGCGGCCACTGCCAGCGTCTTCCCCTTCTCACAATGGTCATGTGGAGGTTCCAGCTGCAGCAGCTCTGACTACTGCGGGCAGCCAGCTCTGTTGCTCTCTCCTGACCTGGGTTTGGAGGCTGTTGGGGCCTCCCCTGTTTCTGCAGCTCTCCGGGAGCTCTTGGGGCTCACAGCAGCCTTGCGGGTTCCCTGAGGACTTGTCAGCACCTTCTTCTGGAGCTGGGGGCTGGACTGGGCAGATTTCCTGCCCAGGCAGGGACTCTTGGAGCCCTTGGGCTTGGCTGGCTCCAGCATCTTCAGGCCCAGGATGCTGCAGTAATGATTGCACCTGTGAGTGGCCGGGAATTGCTCCAGCAGAGAGGGGAAGCAGCTCTCCTTCAGCCCCTGGTACCTGCCAACACAGCCATCCTCAGCTCCTGCTTTGCACCAGGAGATGTCCCACCAGAGCAGGGAGGCATGGATGGAGCCTGACCACCAAGGCCCTTGCCTGTTGAGCGGCAGAGCTGGGGACAGCCAGGGCCACCCTGCTCCAGCAGCTGGAGGTCACTCACCCTTTCAGGTTGGTAGCGATCCGCACGTTGGTCAACTTCCAGCCCACTCCTGTAATTTAAGAGGACAACTAGTCTCTGTCCAGAGAAGGACAGGCACTAGCATCAAGGGCAGGTCATTGCCCTGGGTAGAGGGCTCCATGGCATGGGGGAAGAGAGAGGCAGGAGGGCAAGCCTGGGGCTTTTCTTTCTTTCCCAGGCTGGAGGGTGGTGATGGGCCATGGGAATCACACAGGAGATCCCTTTACCTTCCATGTCAGTCACAAGGATGTTTCCATTTGTCCACTGGTAGACCCAATGCTGGAAGGTGCAGCATTTGAGCACAATTTCTGAGGTGCCTCGTGCCACCAAGCTGCCATCTCTCTCGGTGACACAGTACTGCTCGCAGGGCCTGCCGAGGTCTTCCTCCATTGTGGCATAAGGGATGTTGTTGGCAGGTCGATAAATCAGATACAGAGGAATTATCCTGTGTGGGAATTCACAGACAATGTCAGCATGGTGACATCTCCCTCTTCTTCAAGTGGAGATTCACACCACGGTCTGCAACCCTGGCTTTTGCCTTCCTCCCAATATCCTTTCCATTTGTGGGTGGGAGTAGACTGCACTGCCCTTTGGGATACCCCATCACCCACAGGGAATCTTCCCACCATCCCCTGCAGTGCTCTGCCAGGGCATCAAGCCAGTGGATCTGCAGCATGTCACTTACTCGGGCACCGCTCCAAAATCAGGGATGGCTCGTGCCTCAGCAGCAAAGATCTTGCAGTACTCACGGCTGGAGTTTTGGACTTTACATTCCTGGAGGAGCAAACAGGAGAGTCAAGAACCTGCCCCATCTTGCACCAATGCCTTCCTGGGACCACTGCCAGTTGTCTCGCTGTACTGGTGGTCAAAGGGTGACGGGAAAGTCCCGAGCAGCTCCATGTTGATCAGAGGGAAGAGCTGAAGCCAAGAATGGCAAGGACCTGTCCAACCCCCTGGAACATGGCTAGCCCTCTCCAGAGCATTCCAAAAGTGGAAGGAAATAGGAAAAGTGGGCACAGAGCTGGGGACTCTCTGGGGACCAACTCATATGCAGATGGGGAAGGTGGGAGGGAGAAAGGTGGATGGTGGCCCACAAGGATGCTCACCTGGATGGTGATATCATAGTTTTTCTCGATAAGGCTGTTCTCATTCTTGGTCCCAAAGACGATGAAATTGTGCACTTTGATGACACAGGTGTGGCCGGACTCAAAGACAGGCTCCAGGCCGTAGATGGCTCTGGCACGGCAGGCTTTGCGCAGGAAACCAGCACCCACTTCCATGTCCTCGCTCACCACACGCCCGAAGAGCTTATCCCCCCAATAGCCTGCGTCAGCCAAACCCTTGGCAAACACCATGGGTGTCATCTCGATCTCCTCTCCAACTGCTGGGGGGAAGTGCTAGTGAGGTGGGGACAACACAGGCATGTCCTGCTTCTGCCCCAGAGCTGCCTGCCCCACTCAGCAAGGGGCAAAGTCGCAGCTCATCACATGTGGTCCTTACCTTCAATCTCTTCCCGCAGGATAAATCCTGACAACACTAGAGGAGACAGAAAGTGAAGAGGTGTCAAGGTCCTGCCAGGATCCCACCTTGTCCCATGGACTTGCACAAGTAGGGATGGCAGGTAGAATGGTGGCAATCACTCATAAATTGGCGCATGGAGGCAGAAGCACCTCAGGGGTGGTGTTATGGAATGCGCCAATGCTCCCCCACTGCAGCCTGGCACCAAGCCCTCTCTGCAGTTGGCTACACCACCCATGGCACACCCAGGCAGCTGTGAGAGGCTGCTGAGGGCTCCTCACCTTCTGGGCTGAGCAGGAAATCTGTGGAGTCGGTGCCATACTCGTTGCTGATCACGCACTGATAGACCCCGCAATCCTTCTGGGAGGCCTGCACAACAGCCAAAGCTGCCTGGCCCTCATCGCCAGCACTGGAAAAAAAATGGAGCATGGCCACATCCCCATGTGGTGGTGGGGGCATATGGGAGCCCTGTGACAGGCACTCTGGGTGGGCACCATACTGCCCTTGGCAGGATGGAAGAAAGCTACAAAGGAAGCCATCCCAAGTACAGCTCAGCTGCTCCCCTGGCATGTCACGGCACAAGCAGTCTTGCCCTATGGTTTGTACTAACACACACGCTCATCCTCCAAGCAAGCCCTGCAAAATATGACTGGGATTAGGCTACAGACTGATAAAGGTACGTGCCCTGGAGTGAAGGATTCACAGAGGGAAGAGGTGGGACCCTCTTCCCTGAAACCCACTGCCTGAGCTGGAAGGCAGTGGCCACTCCTGCCCGTCTGCCCTAGCTCAAATATCTGCCCCATGAGACAATTTCTGCCCGAGAACCACCTCTTTCCATCTACTCACTGTACAGGGAGTTCAGGGGACACCAAAGGCATCAGGCAAACCTTAAATTATGTGGATGATGTTCCTACGCAAACCCTCTGGGCTTGAGAACAAGTTGCTCTCCATAGTAGACCCAAAGGATACAACCAGCCACCCAGCTGTCTGAATATGCTCTCCCTGCGCAAGGGCAGTGCCAAGGGATAGAGAGGGCATAGCCAGAGTTGCTTTCCCCCATCAGTGGTTGCATGGAAGACCCTCCCAGCACAGCTGCCACCCTCTCATGGATCCTTTGGGGTCCCAGTTTTGCAGCTTACATCCAGCTCTTGATTTCTGTGATGGGTGTAACACCTTCTCTGCCCTCCCCCCGGTTTGGTACTCAAAGCAGACACTCCAGATGGAGCACCAACAGAATCAATTTGGCAGCAATTCCCCATGTGGGCGATGCTTCCCTCTTGCGGGCACTGAGATGATGAAGTTCACAGTGTACTGTGCCATGCACTGAGCTTCCCACGCTGCCTTAGCAAGAGGGGCACCTTCACCCCGGTCAAGGCAAGGAGCAGGATGTGACAGGTGACAACAAGGACTGTGCTGCCGTGGAGCCGACAGATTACCTCCTTTGGACTTCAGCTACAGGGATCTCATCCTTGTACCACGTCAGCTTAGAGTCGCTCAATATATTGAAGAACTGGCACCAAAGTTTCAGGTTTCCTGATGCATCGGAAAATTGTTCTGCCCTGATCTTACGGACCACCTGTGGAGCTAAGGACAGGGTGTAAAGAGATGGGTGGTGAGACACAGAGTGCTGGCCACAGCTCTGGGGACAGGCCAGCCTATGCCTACACTGCTGCTCAGGGCTTTGGGTATCACGTGTTATGTCAGCACAGCCTGGCGTAACACTGCCTTCCCAGGGAAGGTCTCAGAGCTCCACTGGGATAAACAGGGTGGGATACAAGTGGTACAACAAATTCGTTCAACAGTGCAGCACTGCAATACCCAGTGAGGCCTGGCCAGAGGAAATGCAGATAAACACTGGAATATTGCAGGAAACATTCATCTACTGAAGTAGGGATTTATCAAGATTACCCTTACTTTGCAAGAGTCCTGATTCCCATGAGAGAACTCTTATCATCTAGTTCCTTCAATGGCAGGATTATGCCTTTTTACAGTTGATGCCACAAGGAATCAAATTAGCATTGACCATAGACATGGAAGAGGAGTGTGTACCCTGTGAGGCCACTGAATCATGGAATCATGGTTCGGGTTTGAAGGAACTTTAAAGACCATCTCATTCCAACCTTCTTGCCATGGGAAGGGACACCTTCCACTTGACCAGGTAGCTCAGGTTTCCCTACCAGCATCAGGCTTGATGAGGACCAGAACAGAGAGACCAAAATCTAGAGGATTCTGTGATCCCTTGGGCTGAGGAAGCCCAGGCTGTGGAGACAGCCAGTGTCAGAGCTGCTGCCTCTTGCATTCCTCATCCCTCCCTGCACTGGGGCAGAAGTCTTGGGGGAGACTTTTGACTCTCACACAGCCAAAGGCTGATGCTGAAAACCCTGCAAATGCACAAAATTCATGTGGCCCCAGCTGACTATCACTGGCTCCCTTTGTAAGCAACTAGAGAATGTGCTTCATGGGGATTCTCTCTTCCCTCACCTTTAAATGGGTTATTTGTTTTCTGGGACTCTGCTGGCTGTGCTTCTGGCTTAGCATCTCTAAGGACCTCTTGGTCACCACTGGTGTCACCTGCAGGCTCCTCGTACAGCTTAGGAACCTCCAGCGTGGCCATCTTTCTCATGAGGGTTGGAGAGCACTGCTCTGAGGGAGAGGATGGAGCTGGGGCAGGAGAATGCAAAAGGGATGCATTCTTCCTGGATTGCCGTGGTGAAACAGTCGGACTTCTTGTGTGCCCCAGGCTCTCCGGGGCTGCCTCCTCTTCCACCCCCACCTGTTTGGGTTTTGGCAGGTATATTTTGCGCCGGGCCCCCAAAGCGAGCTCTTCTGGTGTGGCACAAGGTAGCACTGCCGAAGGGTCAGCAGGGCTCTCTTCAGAGCTCACTGGAGGCAAATCAGAAAGATGAGGAGCCACTCCTGCTGTGGGCATGCTGCCCACCACAATGGAGGGCACTGAGAGTGGAGGCGGACCCTCAGCCTCAGGAGCCCCCCAGGTGCGTCTCTTTGGTGGCACAGGCCTGCAAGCCAGCATCTCCTTGCTGGTAAAAAATTCCTCGTTAATCATGCCTGTGATCCGTCTGGATGTCCTGGGTGTCAGAGGCAAGTTCTCTGCTGTCTGGAAGAGCTGGTTGTTCTGTACTTTTTCCAAAACTTTCCTTGAGGTGCGAGGGCTAAGGCCAGCAATGCCTATCTCTGGGATCATGCCTTCCCCTGCATTTGGCTGCTCCTTGTCCCCCGAGTCAATGTCTCCTTTTGAGGCATCCTTACCACTATCTGACATTTTTAGTAGTAGTAGCAGGTAGTTCTTTAAGGAAGAAACCAGGTTCTTGTGCTGCATTTTCTCCTCCAAAGACATCTCCTGAGATCTCTCAGAGCCAGGCAGGACCAGCGGTACCTGTGGCTGAACCTCAGAGACTTCTTCCCAAGTCCCTGAAGATGCTGCTGGTTCCTGGCACGGCGCTGTGGCTGTCAGGAGTCCTCCCTCCTTCCCCTGAGGTCCCATGGACACTGGTTTGGCATTCTCCTCCTCTAACATGATGGCTGAGAACATCTCCCGTGGGGCAGATCCATCTGTTTTTGTGATTTCTGTTTCTCCACACGCAGGAGGCAGCAGCTGGGCTCCAGATATGACCTCTCCCGGGGTGCCATGAGCTACCAGCAGAGCCTTCCTCACTGCTGATGGCCTCACTGGAGGAACAGGAGGCAGCTCTTCCTTGGCAAGAGGAACTGAAGCAGGAGCTGCCACTTCAGTGTTCTGATGGCCCAAAGGTGTCCCTCCTGCATCTCTGTGCACAGCCCCAGGACATAGCTCTGCTGCATCACCTCCTGCTGTCCTCACACCAGGATGGCTCCCAGACAACTCTGTTCCTGCCTCTATGCTCTTCCCATCCTTGACTGTCTGACATGGGATTTGTTCAATAGGAGTGTTTTCTCCAGGTTCTGGAGGACTCATTTTTTTTAGCAATGACTCTTGCCCACCTTGGCTTTTGTTCTCTTGATTTAACAGTCCTTGCTGAGTCTCTCTGTCCTCAAGAGCATGAGAATGTCTTCCAGCCTGTTTCCTGGGGGGTAGGTGCTCCTTGCCAGACTGTACATGGTCTGGAGAAGGTGCTGGTGGCTTTGGTGGCTCCTGAGGCCTAAACCGAGGATTTGTCCTTTTCACTGCCCCCCTGGTCTCCTGGCAAGCAGGCATTTCTTTCCTGACCTCCTCATCCTTACTGGCTTGCTGACTGGTCTCTTTGGTTGGACTGGACACTAGATGCTTTAGGTCACCAGGAAACTGTCCCACTCTTGCTGCAACCTAGTTAAAAAAAAAAAAAAAAAAGAATATTAGCATCATGTTACTGCCTGGGTCTGCGCAGTCATACTTGTGGTCCACCTTACCATATGGCACTGCCCAACTTCTTCTTGAATCATGAGAATTACCCTGATGCCAGTGTTACTGTGTCATCCAGGGTCTTCTGGCTTCACCATCATCCCAAAGGAGTGGGTCCCACCTGTCAGGCTGCACAAAATCTTTCTTCTTTTAATCAGTTCCAACCCTTCTGCATTTCAACACCCTTGCTGTGTACAGAGGCAAGAGATCTACCTTTCTGAATAATTCAGTGGCTTTTAATCCAACATCCTCTGACTCAGCATCTTCCCTAGGAGCAAAACTTTCCCATTTTCAACAGCCATTGCTGAGACCTTGTGTAATTCCTCTGATGTTTTTAAAGACTCAGTGCTCCCCTATCTCCACTTCGAGATGGGGCAATCAGCATGTCACACACTATCAGGATGAGGCTGCCCAAATGATTTATAGTGAAACTGTACACCCTGATGTTATCAGCAGTATTCAACTATTCTGTTTCTCTGAAGTTCGGGAAGCTCAAATGTTTCTGACTGCAGCTGCACTCAGCAGACGTGTCAGCAAGCTGCCTGCTGTGATGGCCAAGCTTTATCCCAAGGAAAGCTGCCAAAATCCTCCAGCCAAGGGGCATGGTCTATTTTTGTAGGGGCTGCAGCAATACTGTGGTGCATGCTCTGCCCAGCTGATGCTCTGTGAGTTATCACCATGACAATGGCACAGGGACATGGCATGCACACAATGGGTCCCCCTTCCACCCCGGAGGATCTGCTGCTAAGGATTTTCTCCTGAGGTCCCTGACTTGAGTTTTAAGCCCCCCATAATGAAGGCCATGGGAAAGGAGGGCTGTGGCGCATAGACCTCTTTTTTTGTGCTGCTTTTGCTTCATTTGGTAGCTTGGGGAAGAGAGGAAAGGTAAGACCAGTCTCTCAGCCCTTCCCCAAGCAAATAAAGGAAACATAGAATGGTTTGTGTTGGATGGGACCTTAAAACTCATCTAATTCCAATCCCTGCCATGGGACAACTTCCACTAGACCAAGCTGCTCCAAGACCTGTCCAACCTGGCCTAGAACACCTACTGGGACGGGGCAGCCACCGCGTCTCTGGGGCAACCCGTGCCAGGGCCTCACCACCCTCTCAGCCAAGAATTTCTTCCCAATATCCCACCTGACTCTGCTCTCTGACAGCAGAAAGCCATTCCCCCTCGTCCTGTTACTCCAGGTCCTTGTCCAAACTCCCCCTCCAATTGTTAAGGCAACATGAGTTTTGAAGGCCTGGGGTGGGGGAAGCACCATTAGAGGCCATTCCTACCCACAAAATTCAAGACGTAATAAAATCATCAGTTTAAAATTGA
Organism: Lanius collurio; assembly: GCA_020086605.1. Taxonomy (NCBI): domain Eukaryota; kingdom Metazoa; phylum Chordata; class Aves; order Passeriformes; family Laniidae; genus Lanius; species Lanius collurio. Next base: position 83,429 of record JACBWW010000089.1, read on the forward strand.
GGCAAGAGTGATCACCATGGGAATCTAGTTTCTTCTCTGCTCTTGTAGAGGAGAATGTTCAGAGCCTGGCTGCAGTCTGGCATTTTGCTACAGGTAAATCCAGCTTAGAAGAGAAGTCCTGAGCATAAGGCCCAGCTATGTCCCAAGGCTAGGAATACACTCATGCTATGACCTTTCTTGTTTAAAAGAGAAAGAATAAAAAAGAAAAGGACAAGGAACCCCTGTCCTTCTGGGTGAAAATATCCTGAAACATGCCTGGAATTGGCTTAAACGCTTTAAACCAGTTTATTTGCTCTCACAAAAGCTTAAGGACTTTCCCAGCAGCACCAACAAGCTGAAGCATTCAAATTCAAATCAGAAGCACTCCCTTTTGTCTCCTTAAAGGCACACAAGCTGACAAATCACAGGTTTCCCTCTGTGAGTGGGGTTTTTAAAGAGAAAAACACCTTGATGTATGTCAAAGGCTCAAGGATGACAGCCCAAGCCTGGCTGCTGCCCACCAGCATTTTTCCATCGTTTTTGAGATCGAGGGGTGTTAAAATGAGCAGACAAGGGAGAAACAAATGGCTTTGCCATGGGCTGTCTGAACAGCAAAAATTTCTGCAGCAGTATGTGATGCTGGTGGGTCAGGCTGAAGATGAGTTCACAGCACTGTGCAGGAGCAAGGCCAGAACCCAGGTGTGCACTGCCTAACACAGCAGGTTCTTACCAGCAAAGCTGCACTCACCTATGGCTAGAGAAATTTAAAAGAGGAAGAAAAGATTTTTTTTTTCCACTGGAGCACCCCATCAGTCCCTTATGCATTGTGGATTTTTCCACATTCTGAAACATGTGCATTACCCATCAAGCAAGAGGTACTGCACTTGGAGCCCTGTCTGTACTGGAAGTGTGCACCTACCACAGCCCAAACTCCAAATCCTGACTGCACCTGCAAACTGGACTCAGAGAACCTTTTATGACAGAAAGGGTCATTAAAGAAAAATGGGGAAAAAATAGGGTCATTAAAGAAAAATAAGGAAAAAATATTAGACTGGTAGCTTCCAGTCTAATATTTTCATGGCAAATACTTCAGGTTAGGCAACAAAAATAGTGGTTGACTAAAAGATGCTCTGAGGGTCAGGAGCAGGTGCTGTGACCTGGCACTTCATCACCACCACAATGAGTCTCCCAACAGAGTTTTTCCAACAGGGATGAGCCAAAAAAGTAGTCCAGACCCACTCTATACATGTTGCACTGTAAACAAAACTCGAGGCCCTGAGGGTGCAGCTGATGTGGGATCTAGCACCCCAAACTCATCTGCATGGGGGGCTCATTAACTGAAGTTCCCTTGTTAAACTGAACAGATGCCATCACAAGGCACCCACTCTCAGCTATAAATACCCATTCAGTGCTCCCAGCCGACCTGATCTGAAAACATTTCGCATGAGGTCAGCCTGCCGATTAAACTGGAGAGCCCCAGGCCACTGAGACCAGCTGCTCGCCCCGACTTACATCTCTCACCACCTCAGCTGACATTTGTTTGGAGATGAGATGGGGTGGAAGCTCTGCTGTCTGGGCTCACAAAATCCAGAAAGCCCTTTTCCTGGGTGCTTTGACCAGTGGAGACCTGCAGAGCCTCGGCAGCAGATCCTGTGGGGTACAGGCAGCCTACCAGGCCCAGTGCCACAATACAAATGCACAGCACAGATATTTTCTTGTTGCCACCCCTGTGTTGGCTGTTGTCTCTCCTAGTTACCTCTTTGTTTCCCTCCAACTTCTGTTCTTGCTGCTGGCCTCTCTGGCCCTTGGATAGAACAGGTTTTGCTTCCAACACCTCAGAGCACAATGGAGCATCCTCTGTCTGTCTGCTGACTTCCACAGGCCACAGAGCAGCCTCACTCCCAGCCTCGTCTTTGGCTCCCACCTCCTCCTTCCCTGCCACTGGCTTCACTTGCTTATCAAAATACATGTCCTTTAAAGAGAAGTACACATCATCATTGGTTTTAGTGTCCTGTTTCACAGCCTTCCCAGGTTCTTTGAGCTTTGGACTGGTTTCCACTTCTTGATGATCACTTGCTGCCCTCAAACGTGCATTCCTGCGTAAGGGGACAGAAGGAGCAAACCTGGGATTTGAGGATGGATTGGCCCTGTCTCTCCCACTTTCTTCTTGCTTAGGAACTTCCTGCGTTGCTGCTGAAGAAGCCTCCACCTTCTTTTTCTTTTTAGCTGCAGAGTCTTTTGCTCCTGGCTTAGTTGCCAGGTCCTCCACAGTCTCGTAGATGTATGTGAGAAAGCTGTTCCCATTCTCCTCCCCACTTTCCAAGGTGGCATCTCCATTGGTGCTCACCTCTGCTTTCAGAGGTGCTGCCAGTTTGTTTGGGAAGCCTGGCACTGCATTAAGTGGCTGCTCCTTTGTCTCAGCAATATCCTTGTGTAACCCGGACTGTGAATCTGCAACATGCACTTTTGCTGCATCTTCCTTCTCCCATGAAGAGTCTCCTGACCGGAGATTCTGATCTCTAGCCAGCCTCCGCTTCCTCTGGAGCCGTTCAGGGCTCATTCCTTGCAACTTCTCCACTTCCACATTTTCTTTTCCTCGTTTCTTGCCCTGTTCTATCTCTTGCAGCTTTTCTTCAGCTTTTCTCTTGATTTTGTCAAACCACTTCTGATGGATTTTGAACTCCGTCATGGTTCCCACTTCCAGCACACCAGAGCAGGACACGATGCCTTTGTTATTTCTAGCTGAGGCCTGGTAAATGCCTGCATCCTCTTCCCGGCACCTGGAAATCAAAAGCTGTGTGTGAGACCTACCCATCCTCCCCAGGATGCCCTCTAGACACACAAGCATGCACACTCTCCCACTTCTTGTTCCAGAGAGTCCAGAAGATGTGGCCCATGAGGTGCCCACAGGACATCTGGAGGTCTTAGGCTGGCCTCCCTCCCTGGCTCTGCCTGCTCTCCACACTAACAGACAAGCAAGTTTGATGTTAAATTTGCTCTGGCTCCACCCTGGGCTCTAACTGGTATGAGGGCTGTGATGGAGGAGGAACAGACAGCACCAGGCTTCACAGCTGTTCTTGGTCACAGTCCTCTGCAGGATCTTTTTCTCTCAGCTCTACACAGCCCACATGACATTCTTGCTCTTCCTCTACCCTATTGCATCACCAAAGTCTTCCCAGCCCATGTCACAGGCACCAGCACAAGCACCTGCCTGCATCCCTGCTGTCACCCCTTGAGGACACCTGACCCACGGAGATCCCTCCTCCTGCAAGGGGTAAGCCAGCCTCCGATGAACACCTGGAGCACAGCTGGGGTGTGTGCAGAAAAGCTCAAGCTAGAGGCACAAGGATGGCAGGACTATCCGCAACACCGATATTCTACATTTTCAGTCAGTGCCACACCTGTCTGCTATCCCAAATCCAGGACTCAAGGTGAGACAGGTCTCTGCCTGCTGGGGACAAGGTGTGCCTGGCTCTCCGGAAACGCAATCCTCGCTCAAAGTGAAAAGAAGCTGGTAGTCAGGGCTGGATAAAGGAGGCCCTTAGATTCATTAGTCAGGGCCAAAGCAGTCCCTTCCATGATGACAGCTAGGAAAGGCCCACCTGGGCCATGGCTGCAGCCCTTTCCTTGTTGAGGAGACTCCTACTGTTTCTACCTGATTCCCTGACCCACCATCTTGGAGGCAGGTAATGCTTTCCCCTTGCTCATCTTTGTCAGCCCTAATGCTCAGCACTGGAGGGCTCCAGAGCGAGGGATTTCTCCTTCCCCTCCTCTTGCTTCCAGCATGGCAGCTATCACTGGATGCAGTAATGGATCTCATATTGGTGTGACTGGGGAACCACAACTGGAGGGGAAGGACCAGCTGTGAACTCACAGTGGGGAGCAGAAGGGGCCAGCCAAGTGCTGTGGCGACATCACTGTTGACAGCTTATCCAGCCACTGAGAACACATTCAGAGCTCCCATCAGCAAACCCAGCCACTCTCCAGCTCCTTGACTCACTTGTAGAGCTGCAGGGTGTGGCGGTTTCCATGACGGAATATCTCGTACTTAGGTAAGCCACAATAGCGATCCATCTCCTCATCATCCTTGTACCACGTCACCTCCGGCTGTGGATACCCTGGGGAGGACATGGAGGGGACATCAGAGAGTGAAACATTCCACACAGGAGCACAGCCAGCATGGTATCAGCAGCAAACCAATCCAGCACACCAGGATAGATGCTATTCTGGGCTCACCACATTCCTAAATTGCACAACAGAAACAGTGGAAACTTAATGGGCTTATCTCAGACTTTTATCACTCCTAGGAATAGGGCTATTTTTGAGAAAAAAATCCCAGCACTTCATTCCTGAACAGACAGGAGTGGATCACACGCTCGTCTCCTGTAACACTGGCTGGGAGAAGGTGAGCATGCCGTCACTTTTATGTGAAGAGAGATGTTTTGATGAGGCCAAGGCTACGGTTGGAGAACAGGCACTCACCCCTCCATGGAGCTCTCAGCATTCGTACAGTGTCACAGCCTGTAAGCTGATCTGAAACTTTCCATTGAACAGAAACAACCATGATTGCATCACAGTCAGCCCAGTGTCCTACAAATGTCACTTGACAACAGATGTCACCTGCCTTTTCAGTAGAATGACATCATGATGTGTGTGACTGGCTGGCTGGCAGGCTGGGCACGCACCCATGTACCCCATCACTGGCAGAGGTATCGGATCAGCATGTAGGTCCCCCATGGACCAGTGCTAGCCACAGCCTTCACTGCCCACTGACAGCAGCTCTAGCTCAGATTAAAAGTAGTTTTCATGCAGCCAGCAGGGGTTCCTGCACTTCATTCAGGGCTCATTGCCCAGCCAAGCTGACCTCCAGGGCATGGAATGAAAGTTTCAATGATCACATCATGCCTTGGCTATAGTCAATATGCTCAGCAGCTGTTTGAAGCCACAGAACAGACACCTGAAGCTTATCTGCTGCAAATGTCCCTGTAGGCTTTCTGTGTGGCCAAAGGAAGCAGTCCTACATGCTCCTCAACTCTACCCGACCCCAAGGATCACCCACAGCACCCCAGAATGCAGCAAGGGCTACATTCAGTTCCCATGAACATCCCAGACATGGGACTGATGAGGGCTTTCCAGGAATATTCAAAGTGTGCCAGTCCAGTGGCTCTGGAGTAATGAGAAAGGCAGGGAAAAGGCACACTCTGGACAGTTCCCAGCTACCAAGCCACAGGTTTCAAGGCTAACCAGGACCTCAGATGTCCTTGCACCAGCCAAAGGCAGTCAGTCCATAGAAATGCCTGAGCCCAGCTTACTCCTGCTCTCATGAAGGCCCTAGAGTAGGACTGAGAGTCCAGAAGCAGACTCATCACGCCTTTGCCCAGAAAAGCAGCATATGCCAAATCTCCTGAGCTTTGGCTCCTCTGCCCTCACCCCTTGCTTGCGGTGGCTCCACAGTGTCCTCTGGCTCCTCAAGGGATTTACTCCACTGAGACCAGACAGGGCTGAGAAAGTAAGTCTCAGCAGCTTTTCTTTCCTGCTCTCTATGAGCAGCATCCATCCCCATAGCACAGACACCTCATAGACTGGACTTTATTCTTCCTCCCCATCTAAGGTCTCTTACTCTACACTGCCCCAGCATCCCCCCTCTGCACCCTCGCTATCCATACATCTCCCACATGCTTTGTTTCAATCCCCTCCCACTGCTGCCACCAGCAGCTTTGGCTTTCTCTTGGGTAGTGCCTCATTCCTACTCTTCTGTAGGAAGCCAAGCCATGACTTGCAAGGCTTTCTGTCCTCCCCCTCTGCCCCACTCTTGTCACGGCCAGTTCCTTGCTCTTGCTCTGATCTCCCCAACAGCATCCTAGAGACATGCAAAGCCCTCAGGTACTTATGGCTGAAGAAAATGAGCCCTAAACTGGGAAATGAAGAAAACCATGAGAGCATCCCAGTGATTGGGATCAGGGATTGATGCTGCTGCTTATATTTTTCATAAATATTAACTATTGCCCGTACCTGGAAGCAGGACCTCAGGCTGAATGAGCCTGTGGTAAATTCTTTCTGCTCCAGAGACAGTGAATGTAACTATTTCCATACACAGCTCACACTGAGCCCAGAGCAATCCAACCCTTCCCAAGGGCTCTTCTGCAAGCAAGACCTTCAGGAGGCCCCCACAGTCCATCCTCCAGGGAGCTGGCAGGTAGATTTTCCTGACACCCTAAGAAACAGCAACCACAGCCCTTCATTCTGGGAACTGCCAGTGGATAAGTTTCCGAGAAGCCCTGTGATGTCCCCCCCCTCCGTGGCCTCCACAGCTGATTTCCATTCCCAGCTGACATCTGCCGGAAAGAGCTGCAATTTCCATAGCTGTATGGTGCCCTCCTGCTACGCTTAAACCTCCTTTGACCTGTAGCACTTCTGTCCTTGAGGCTGCCTGGTCCCTCGGAGGAGTTACCAACACGCTAGCCCAGTGCCGGGACCAGCTCCCACTGCACACTCCAGCCTGCAGCCAAAGGCAGCTGCAGGCAAGTGCTGGCTGCAAGTCTGCAGGTGAGTGGATGCTGAAAGGCCTCCCACACAGGGACAGTGGCCCCAGTTGCCTGTCCAAACAGCATCCATCCTCCCCAGAGGCTGTAATCAGAGCCAAGCAGGGGACGGAAAGATGCTTGTGGAGGGACAAGTCTCCCTGGCATGGGGAGGGGAGCTGGTGCTCTTGCTGCTGACATCCATCTTTGGGCTGCTGAGGGGAGGAAGGAGAGGTCAGGCATCACTCCCTGCACATCCCCTGCAGGCACAGCATCTGCAGCTTGTCCAGTGGGATGAAGTGGAACTGAGGGCATTGCCATGCTGCAGGCACCAGATGGCAACCCGTGGCACAAGACACCCTGAGCAGCCACTCGTCCTTCCAAAGCCCGCCACTGCTGCAGGCCCCCCGTGCAGCTGGTGCCAAGAGGGATTTGCTGGCAGCTGGGCCCCTGCAGCCCCCAGCCACAGTGCCTCAGCTGCAGACAGAGTGGAGCTGGGTGCTCCTGGGAAGAGGGAAGGCATCCACTCCACATCTTCAGGCCCAGCAAAAGCATTTTGGGAAGTGTGTCTTCCAGCAGCATTGCTCCAGTGTGATTGCCAGCCACCACAGGATCTTGAAGACTTTTCAGAGCAAGGATATTTTTTTTTTCATAGAGATTGCCAGGTTTAGATCAAACACTTTTTCTGAAAGGTGTTAAAATCTGAGAAGTCTTCAAAGCTTGGTGACTGTATCCAAAACAGCTCTTAATACACTTATCCAAAATCACCCAGAGAAACTCTGTTTCAAGTAACTTTCTTCTTTTTTTTTATTTTTTGGAGGCAGGGAAGGAGAGGGAGTTAGTCTTCTGAAACTTGGGAAGGTGGTAAGAATTTAGAACCACTGAACAATCTCCACAGTTTCTGCTCTACTCAAGCTACGTGGAGTAGGGGCTTCAACAGTCTTGGGAATACAATTCATGGTAAGATCTTACCCTTCCTGGCTTCATGGATTTAAACCCCTCCAGCATGCAAGGACAAGGAAACTTCTAGCAATACTGACAGGAGGGACAGATATTAAAGAGCAGTAGCTCCCCATGCCACTGTGAGCAGGGCTCATCCACCATCCTTCCTTTGTCCTTGGCCACAAAGTCAAACCTCCCCATCTCCCAGCAGCCTACTCTCTGCTCTTGGAGTCATTACCCCCTCCCCAAACCCCTCTCAGAGCCCCTGCATGTCTCCAGACATTCCTCATCCAAGCACTTCAGTCTCATCCTTCAAATACTTCCCTCAGAGGGTCACCACAAATGCAGCAAGCTGAATTCCTTTAACCTTATTAAAAACTGCATCCACTAAGCATGTGACTGTCTACTCACCCTACCCCAACTCCCTCCCCTTTCCACACTGCTCTGCAATAAAACCATAGAGGCAGGGATGGGGTCAAGCTCCTGAGCTGATGATTTGGGAAGCCAGATCAGAGGGGTTGAACCTGGCTAAGGAGGGCTGAAACAGCACTGAAGAGGCAGCTGTACAACAGTGGGCTGGTGCTGACATACAATGGTCTTGGCTACACCCAGCCATCACCTGTCCTGGCTGGACTCATTCCCTAACAAGCAGCCAGAGACCTAGGCTTCTTCCTCCAGCTTCCCCCATTTCATCAGCTGACGTCTCTCCTTCCCAGCCAATGCTATACAGAAGTGACAAAAAAGTTGGAAAATCCTTGTCGCAGCACCTTCACAAAGGGCCACTCTGAAGAGAGAAGCCCAATATCCACTCACTGGGAATGAGCTGTGATGACCCTTGAGATCCTGAAGTCCAGACAAGACCACGAAGGAAAGCACTTGGTGCAGAGATGTGGGATGAAGCTGCACAGTAAATGGAAATGTTCTTGTTCCCTTTTTCACATCTCTTAGAGAACAAAGGATGAAACTAATTTTGTCTGAAAAAAGAAAACATCTCATAACTGATGCAGGATTTGACCCAAAAAAATCAAATCAGACATAGAAAGGACACCAGTAGCAGGCTGAACTAGGCATCAGGAGGAAAGGAAGGTTTGTGCCTCCACACACAGGAATCTGCCTCTGCCTGACCTGCTTTTTCCCTGCCTGCACCACTCAGCCCATTCTGGAGATTGGTTCTTCAAACACTTGCATCTTTCTGTGTTCCTAGGATAGGCCCAGCAAGTCCTAATCCAAGTAATCCCAGATGTGGGACTAGCCTGTAACTCTCATTACTGGTCAAGAAGTAGCAAAAAAAAAAAAAAAAAAAAAAAAAAAGGTAAGATGCTGTTGTAGGTCATGTGTCCATATTCGTGGCTTGACCGCCAAAACAGTAGCAGGTGACTGTCTGTCCTTTGCCTCCACCAAAGTGTCCCTGGACTCCAGCCACAGTGCTGGGACTGAACTGGTTCCACTCTGGTCACTGGCCAGGGATGTCACTGCTGTTTCCCCGTTCCCAGCAATGCCTCCAAGTTGAACACAAACATCATGGCAGGGTGAGATAAATGAACTACCACCCCAACTCTGCAGTCAGAATATGCTTTCCACCTCCTGCCCCTCTCTGCCAAAGAGACCCCAAGCTCCTAAAGCAGTCCATAGGACCACATGTGGGAGATGCCCATCTAGCAAAGGTAGTCCAAGGCTGATTTTAAAAACATTTCCATGGAAGTTTCTGAGTGCACAGAGACGTCTCCCAACCCAGTTTACCAAGCACAAAAATATTGTGACACATGCTAAAAGAGACTAATTGACAATTTCCTTCACTTGAGTAGAAAATGAGGCCAGTATCAGGTCAAGTTTTCTGCCTGGTGCAGCACACCAGGAAGAGATGGAAATTGTTAGAAGGAACCATCAACCTTCTGCAACTGATGAAGACTTAAGCCAGTGAGAGAAGCCAGGACTGTTTCTCTGGATTTCCCAAAATACCTAAACATTTTCTCACCTCTGACATTTGCAGAATGGTGCATTCCATGGTACTGCACAGTATGTCAAGCTTTTGCTTTCAAAAATCTTAAACTGGGAAGAGCCCTTCTAATGACTCCCCAAATAGAGTGGTTTGGAGGCATCTCCCAGCAGCGCCCTTTGACCCTAGAAGCAGCAAGAAGGGGTCTGCTGAAGTTAAGCCTCAATAAAATCAATACATCAATTGTACCCCTGCAAGTTCAGAAGCTCAGCCTTCAGAACAAGGGAATCCACAAGAGAAAATCCAAGAATTCATAGCTGGCAGCTCTTGGAAGGACTGAGGCTGTGCTTCCTTATTTCCAGCCTGTTTCTAATAGCAAACCAGATTTCCTAAGGAAAGCTTTGGCCCTTGTGCTTAAGAGGCTCACTGGATATACTCTCCTCCTTCCAAAACTTACAAACTTGTCTCTTATTGAGTAACCTGTTGGAAGTAATTAATACTGGTGAGATCAGGAAGGATCATGGAGTTGTTAACAAGTACCCTGAGAGAAGAGATTTTAGAGTCTCCATATTTAAAGAACAAAATCTCATCAGCAAAGGAGCTACTTGCCTCTATACCAACGTGCTGTCATGCCACATCACCACAATGCCTTAGCACCAGCTCTCTTTTTTGGCCTCTCCCTCCTCCTCTTCTTCTTGACTTAACACCTTCCTTCCCAAGGGGAGATTTTAGCTCACTGGACACTGGCCAGCTTTTATTTCAGATGCTGACACACAGAAGTTTACCACTGACACAAATGTGCTCTAACCATCCACAGCCAGCAAAGACAAGAGTTCAATCCAGCATGACAGCCTCAGTCTTCAAGACCACATTCCTGAGTTATGGAGTGAGGGATTAGAGAAGCAGAGATTAGGACAATAAAACGTAGCTGGTCCAAGCAGCAACCAGCATTTCCCACTTCCGGGTCTTTCATTTGTCTTGTCTGAGATGTTAGCTTATGCCTTTACCTCTTTACACTCTCACGTTTCCCCCCTCCCTTAAATTAAAGCTAAAATCATCATGCAGTTGTTGAACCTCTACTTGGCATTCTGACAACAGTGGGCTTGTTATCCTTGTTATCACTTGCTGCATAGTTTAACTGGCACAAGTCCAGCAGGTGAGGCAGCACCAGGTTATTCACTGAAGACACTGTTACCTGTCACTATGCACGTGAATTTAGCATCAGAATCCTCGGACACAGCACGGGATTTGATAGTGGTTTCAAATAGTGGCTGTGTTTCCTCCGTCAGCTGAGAAATGATTGCGCAGAAGGTGCTCCTGGAAGATTCAAGAAGCAATTCTTAGAGATAAAAGCACCAGAAAAATCAAAGGGTCCACCTTGTGTCTCACCTCAGCAGCCTGTGTTGTGGTTGTCCATGCCCTCTTCCCTCCCATCATCCCTACACTTGCTCATAAGTCCAGTCCAATGACAGGCCATTTGACTGATTTCTCCCTCCCAAGATGACTTTCAATTTAAAGTGTCATTCAGGAGCCACTCCCTTTGTCTTAGCCCTTATGGCTATCCGGGCAATGAATGTTGACCCACTGGATTAATGAAGACCCATTTTAGCTCTTGATTATACCAAAACATCTCTTTGGCCAGACAGCAAACTTAGAGCCCCACCTAACAAAGTCAATTCCCAGTTCTGAACCATAAATGTTTCAAGAGTTTTTCTGTTCACTGGGATTTTTCTTTATTTGTGAAGAATTTGTGTCATTTCATGTCGAGTGTGAATCGAACATGTCTCCTGAGTGCAGCAACCCTCTTAGAATGAAGAAAAGCTGCCAGCTGTGGAACAGCTCACTGAGGGAGACCTGAGTCTGGCTAGCAGCTCTCTGAGCTCAGGAACTAGCTGGGAATTGCCTGTTTAACCCCTCACTGATGCAGGTAGGCACTCACACTCTGTACTCCAGGAGTTCAGGCTCTGACCTCAAAGTTCATGCTGGGATACCCAAATAGCCAGAACCGTCCTAACAGTGCAATGTATAATGCTCCAAAGTGGACCATGGATTCTCCAGGTATTTCAGCACTGTTCAATGAGTGCAATAAATCACCACATTCATCCAGCACTGCCAACCCTGCTGCAGCATCACTGAGAGAGGTCCCAGAAAATCTGGGCTTTCTTAAATAAAGGGAAATAGTTTAATTCCAAATTGGGTTTTCATTCGGATAATGCTGAGGCTCTTGGAAGGGAAAAGCTTCTTATTTCATTTCTCCCTCTGCAATTAAAACACTACACATTTACAATAGGAGAGGAGACACCAAGGTCTCAAGTACAAGGACATTGGGAGAAACAGCAAATACTGCAAGAGAACCGGTAGCTGGCAGTTCATTTATATAATTTTCAGCAGCGAAAGACATTCCTTAAACAAGTGATCAGCTTCCAGAAACATGCAAGGGATGGAACAAATGCCCACACCACTCCTGACAAAGCTCCACCACGAGCAGAAGGGCTCGGAGTATGTGGTGGGGGCTCCATGAGGAAGACCCCAGCCTCACAAGCAGTCCCAGCTTGCAGGCAGGATGCTGGTGCTGCTGCCACTAATGGTCTACCTGCTAAGGAAGCAAACTGGTTCAGGGCAAACCAAAAAACCCCACATTCAGCATGACCCAGCAAGGGTAGGTGCACTGACAGGGACTAAGCATGCATGGCTTGGAGGTGTCAGGAGAGCTCCAGCCACAGTGACTGCCTGTTCCATCCACCCTGAAAACTTACCTGGAGGTGGCAATGTCACTATTTTCCCTCTGGCTTCCTGCTAGAATGGGTTTGTAAGATGCAGGGAGGTGAATCCCTGAGTAACAACCCCCTGGGACAAAGGAGGAGCCTCACCCAGCTCCCAGACACCCTGTGCTGGATGAGGGTCAGGACAGGGGAAGCTCAGGATGTCACAAACCCGATTCATCTACTGAATGAGGGTTATAAAGATGGTCTGTATCCAAACACAGGCGTGTGGATGGGTTAAAAAAAACAGATTCCACAGCTTGGACTCTTTTCTGTGGAAATCAATGGTTACTAGGACACTGGCCCTGGCAAGCAAGTCTTCACTGTGGGGCCAGGAAAGGGCTGTGGGAATCAAAAGCTGTTTCAAACCAGAGCAACCTTTCCAAATTCCAATCCCAGGAAAAAAAAATGCCCATTTCCATGGAGCAAGGCAGACAATCCAGTACAAGGCGGTTACTGGTAGGGTTTTGATGCTCCCTTCAATACAGATCCCCCACCCCATACCAGTAAATGCCTTTCAGATCTACATAAAGGAATTTTCCAAGCATCAAACAACATTTCATACCCCAGCAGCAGGGCAACCGGACCAGCATCTTATAATCAAGTGATGCACACACACATAGTGACACTTGGGACCCAGTTTAATCCCAGCACCATGCCACCAGCACCAGCAGGCAGCACCAGGAATAAGTCTGGTCCACTCAGTGCAAATCCCACAACCAGGTGAAATACATATAGCAAAGGCAACTGAATAGCTTTGGAAAGCAGCTGTGGTCAGAAGCTGGGGGCTCCACAGGTTTGGCAGATGAATCAGAGACTTGCCCAATGACACTTGGCAGGAAGCCTGGAAGGTCTACTGAGTCTTTCAAAGAAACAATTGTGTTGGTCACAGAATTTGAAGGCTTTGGCACTGTGAGGCTCTCAGCTGACTCACTCCAGCTGCAAGGAGGCTTGTCCATTTCAAATTGCTTTCTAAACCAGTAATTCAGAATATTCAAGGAATTGGACACAAAGCACTAGCCACTTTTTCTCTGGGCCTTCCTGAAGTTGCATCTTTAGGGCAAAAAAAAGCCCTGGAGCCTAGAAGAGACCCCCAGCAATTCAGTAGCCTTTTCAATTAAAGAGGGATTTCCATACAAAAGCCTGCTGGAAAAGGAGATTTGAGAAGTGTATTCTTCTTGCCATGATTTTCTTTTTCTGACTTTTTGGTTAGAAATCTCAGAGCTATAGAGGTGTTCTGGAGAGGCCTTTCCCTCCACAGTCATTCTTCTACCTGCCACTCCAGCAAACCAGAAATGCCAACTGATTTCCAAATGTGTTCTTTTGCCAAAGGCAAGGTACAACTGTACAAGTACATTTTGGGGCAGAGTCCAAGTGAATGAGGATCCTCACAAAAAAGGTAGAGGGGAAGAAATTCTTTTCTCTGGACAGTCTCAGGGCAGTCACATTCAATTTTTAATTTCTCTGTATGGAAGTCTCGCTTTAATATAAAGAAGTAGCTGAACACCCATCCTTTGGCTAAGAAAGAGCGATATTTCTTGCACCTTAATACAGGAATTACGATGAACATTCAGTTTTCTTTCTGCAGTTCAAGCAAGTATTACAGATCAAATCATGCAGAATGAGGCTGTTAGATCACTTCAGGGCTCTCGACTGATTAATTAATTAGTACCAAAGCATTACAGGTTAATCGTGTGCAGACAGATTCAGAAAAGTGTTTGGTCAGAGCAGTTTAATGCAATGTAGTTTTACCTTCCTAAACTGGAGGGAGAGAATCTGCTGCTTGATAAGCTAAGCAAAAAACAGCATAAAAACCATTAGAGAGAAAAGCATGGAAAAGGAGCTGAAATAAACAAACCATTACAGAGACATATTAAGGATGAGTCGTTTTGCAGAGGTCAGAGTTCCTATTAAAAGAAGGTACAGCTGCCTTAGGCTGCCTGCCAGGACGAGCAAGCCACACCGTGAATTGAAATCAAAGGCTGTAAAACTGAAATGGTCATTAACCGCACAGAATCAGTTACATTTACACAAGTAGGTTTCCAAGAAGCAGCACCTTGAGCCTTCCATGCACCATCCGCAGCATTGTGCTCAAAGCAGGCAACTCCACCACAGGAGACATCTGGTTAAACGCAGGCGGGAGTACGGACGAGACCATCCCAATTTTCTGCTGGCAAGCAGGTGGCCTGAGCTGGGTGTCCTCTGTGCTTCCAAGGACACCTCCTGGGAAAAGCTGAAAACTCTCTGATCACTACACACTGCTTTCCAACCAAATCACTAAGGTCTGGCAAAACATTAACATGAAATAACAGAAGTAGACTTCACAAGAATCCACAGGTTTTGCTTTCTCTGCGGGAACATGTAGTAGCATTAACCAATTCAGGGAACGAACTCAAACACACAAGTCCTGCACAAAACATCTGGATGAGCTACTTACCAGTGGTCACCAGCTGTCCCAAAGGAGTATCTTCAGGGACTCATGTCCTAGCCAAAGGGCCACACTGCTGGACTGTGGCAGCAGCCCCTTGCAGGCTGTAGGAAATAACCTCTGTGCATTGACCTGCAGCAGTCAGGAACAGTTCCTCAAGCCTTGAGCTCACCCACATGGCAATCAAAAATCTAAAACTAACATGGACAAGCTACTCAGCAGCATGTAAGCTCAGTGATTTAATTGCACTGAGGTACATGTTACGCCTATGCAACAACCTCACCATATAGCCTTGAAAGTGACTGCAATGTAGCCATATCCTCTGGGATCTACCAAGCCAGACTACCACATCTGTAGATGCAGACAGATCAGCCTCTGTTCTGAAGACCAGTGAACCACCAAACTCCAGTGCTCTAGAATGGTGCTACAGAAGACAGTAGAAAGAACTACACAGAGGTCCACCTCTTCAGGGCTCCTACCCAAATGTGTGAGTCTTGGTCATGTGGAAGCCAGCAAGACTCTCCAAGTCTTGACCTAAAAACGACCACAGAGAGATTCTGGAAACTGCTCCTGCCAACTTCCACCTGTGGAGGCAGAACCTCCATGTGAACAATAACGAAAAAAGTAGTTCAGCTTGAAGTCCTGACACTTTACACAAAAAATTTTCATTGAAAGAAAAACCTGGAGGGCTTGCTGACTCATCTCCTTCAGGAAAGCAAAGACAACAGAAGTTTAGGACTGTTGCTCAGGAGCAGCTTTAACCCAACGAACACGGGTGGCACTTGGCCTTTTGGCAGCAGCTTCACTCTCTTCAGCCCCTGCCACACGATCCTGGTGCATTCCCAGTGCCAACTGCTGGTCATGCAGCCAAAGGATATGCAGGTTGGGTGTGATCCAGCTGGGAAAATCAAATGCTCACAGTAACAGGCTGAGGATCACTCACTCACCTGATCCATCTTTCATGTGCTGTGCTGGTCCATGGGAGAAGCCAGACAGAGAAGCTGTGTCCTTCAAGCTGTGTCCTTCCACCTCTTGCAACATCCCTGTGAGCTCCATGCCCTTTCTGGCACTGCCAGGCACAGTTTTGCATTATCTGCCTTACTGACCAGCACCTCACCTTGTCCACAACACTCACAGACACCTTCACGGCTTCCAGAGCTCAAATTGCACCTCGTGCTGCTCTCACCCTGTCCTGACCTCCTGGGGATCCAGGTTCCTCCTCTCCACACTCCTCCTAAGCACAACCACTCCAAGTGGCAGCTGTATCCCTGGGGTGGCTGCATCCCTTGGGCTGATCCCAGGGGCAGCTGCATCCCTGTGCTCTGGGCTGCCCCTAGGCAGCCCTCTGTCTGGAAGCACAACTCACAGGTTTAACTTGTCTCAAAACATTTTTCTTATCACTGCAAGAGAAAAACATCTTTTTACCCTCCAGGAATACTAACGACCTTCTTGAGGGAAGTTCCCAAAATCCTTGCTAACTAGAATGCCAGTGTAGGCAGTAGTGTGGTTTTTATTGTGATTTCTTGGATAAGACAAATAGGGATGTGTCTTGGCTTGGACGTAAACAAAATACCAAGAGGCAGAACAAAGGCTGCCTGTGCCATGAACCCCTTGTGCTCATGGATGTGATCAAACAGTAAGCATTGACAGCGCTTTTTTTTTAATCCTCAATATTAAGACAACATGGGCTTTATTCACTGCACATCCTGAGACAGTGCTGAACACTGAACTGAGTGTCTCTTGAGGAGCCTTGACATTATGAGAAGAAAAAGACCATCATATATTAACTGAAGTTTAACCTCAATATGCTAAATTTGCTTTTCAGACTAGAGATTTAAGCCCCAGAGAGCACGATCAAATTGTGGAGGCTGCAGCCAGCACAACCTTGCCTGCAGGCAGCTGGCACTTCACTTCAATTACGTTCCAGCACATCCATGAGGAGCTATGACAGCACAGCTACAGCAGAACCCAATCTACCCTGCTGGAAACACGGGGCTCCTAAGCAGGGCACCAGATGCTCCAGCGGGCCTGGTCTGATTATCCTGGGACTGGGCTGTCTGTGCCCCAGGCTCCCCAGGGACTTACTAGCACACACAGCACAGGGCTCTGCTAATGAAATGCAGCATCAGCAATGGATGTGTCTCCCTCAGGCAAGCTCAGGGCCATTACAGTTACTGGATAAAGGCAAATGCCCCTGTTATCCTGAGGAACACATCTAAAGTAGTGAATCAAGGGCTCAAGTACAACTTCTCCTTCTGTTGGAAAAGTGGACTTCAAAAAGGTCTGCTCCAAGGCATGTCCAGCACCAGTGGGATGAAGCCTCCTTAGGCACCTCCCACTGATGAAGAAAGAGAAACTCAGTGTTTTATAAGCTATTTCTGAAAATACAGAACTGCTCTTAAGTGCTGGTCTGTAGCATTATACGTTTCTACCATATCCCTTCCACCAGTCTCAGTTCTTCATTAAATTTCATTTTATCACATGCTTTCAAACTCCTCTGGCCATTTATCATCCTCTTAAAGGTTTTAGCTCTTCAAATACTCATAATTTTCTTTGGAAGTGAAGACAGCCTTCCCCGTTTTTCATGCACTTGCCGAATTTCAGTCTTGCAAGGGCAGGAGGCAAAACTGTCAACACCACTCACTTTTTTTAACCTCTCAAGCTGATGATCTGGGCTGGTGTATCACCCCACTGGCACTGAAAAGTTAACTGCTTGAAAAACATAGATTTTCAGTTTGGCACCTTTTCTAACCCTCTCATGCAATTATTCCGTGAAATTACTCTCTTTTGGTATTCCTTAACCCTGAGATAAACAAATCTTTCTCCTTTCAGTTCATTCCTCACATAGAAGTGAACAAGAACTCAGGAGACCCTAAAACAGGCTTAACTGTGGCTCCCTCCTCGTACAGACAAGCACCTGGACTGGAGCTGCTTGAGCTGCAGCTGTGATCAATATTTCTCAGTGCTCTTGCACAGCATGAAAATTGACCTACACAAGCTGTCCAGAGAAGGAAAAAAACAGCAAAATATGTCTATGACAGCAAAGCTGACAATTCCAAGTTATGTTTTGAGGGAATCAGCATTGCACAAAAGCTCCTCAGGAAGCCCATGGAGAGCCGGGCAGCCTGTCCATCCCGGGAGCTGGACAGAGGGACTGGCAATTCCCTACAGACACTCCCCCTCGCTGACTCTCTGATCTGTCACATTATTGGGCATGTTTTGGACATGCAGACTTCCAAGTATAAGGTTTCCTATGAACTTGTCTGCCTCCAAGGTTAATACTACTTGAGACAAACACAAGCCACGCCAAATCCTGCCTCAGCTGTCAGCAGTGAACTCTTTTCAACATTTAAAAGCCAATACTGAGGCTTTCATGCACACATGGTTGTGCTCACAGCTGCTTTCCTGCCACATGTTCCACTCCTTATCAAGCACTCCCTGCACACACAGAATGAGTGTGCTGGTGTTCACACACCATGGCAGGAGCTATCAGCAGGCCCGTGATAAAGCAGCTCCAAGTGCTGTGTTGCTGTACAAGACACATTATTATTTCACAGACTGGAAAACAGATGTATTGAGTCTTTGCTTGTCAAGGTCACAGACTGAATTGATGTCAGAGATGCAGAAATATTGCAATTTTTCTGCAAGTAATCTACTTTTTGCTGAGAAAAACGTGGGCTTGGGCATAACAATTCAGGGCTAGATTTCATTAACAGAGAAGGTGGAACACAATCAATTAAGTTACATGTTCCTGTATCAGCCTCTGTAATGCTCTGAAGATGGCTCAGATTCGTGTATTTTAACTCGGAATTATTGCTGCCTCTATGGCCCAAGTTAAACTTAGAAAGACACCAAGGACTGAGAAATGGCAAAAAAAAAAGCAAACTAAATATTGGACAATGAGATGCCCAAGAAAGGTGACATCCTCCTAGCAGCTCACTATGCATAGAAAAGAAAAACAATTAAAATAAAATTGCCTGTAACAGCCCTTCAATCTTCCTCTTCTTGAGACCTGGCGATGCTGTGAAGTGTGAGACTGAGTCACTGAGAGATAACAACTTCATTCACTCAAGACCTTCTTCTCCTCGTCAAAAGAGAGCAAGGGTAGAGCAGGCTTTAATTCCACCTCCTGGAAACTGCCTCTGCTGTGGCATGCGAGGTGCCTCGTTTGGAGATGATGCACTCTCCCCTCCACGCAATGGTATCTCTGCCCTGGGGAACATCTCTTTTTATGATGTTTCTAGAGAGAAGCACAGTTCTCACATGTGATGTACTCTGTATTTTAACAATGGCACTGAAGGGCTTTGGCTCATCAGTCTACATACTAAGCTCTACTTGGCCTTCTAGGGGACATGGCCATATGGACAGGAGGCTATGGAAAGGGAGCTGAAAAATCTGCCTTTGGAATTGTTGGGGATTGTCATTCAGAGTGCACAACTGCCAAGAAGCCCCACTCAAACTAGACACCACACTGTGCAGGTAGTTACAGCAACGGGAAACAGACCCCTCTGTCCTACGGGTCACAGGGTGTGGAGATGAGTCATTGACGCCTTTAGCTTTGCCTTTCCAGCGGGTACTGGCTGTCCCTCCTTCCAGAGTCTGGGACACTTCCATCCCACAAATCAAACTGACTGAGTGCTCTCAGGTGCCCCAGCTGGAATCTGACCAGGAGGTTACACCACTCCTCACCAAAAGCAAAGTCCCATTGATGCCTTAGGTTTTAACTTATATTTTTCAAATCCTCTGTGTAACTCTGAAGCTCCTTGTGGCCCGTTAGCTACTGTTCTCTTATGCTAGTTAGACGTACCAAGCCACTCTGTGTTTGCTCTCCAACGACACCTAGATTGTCCCAGGCTCCAAAATATGCAAGGCCTCTGAAGAGGAGGGCAAACTTGGGGTAGTTACATCATTAACTGGGGTTGTAATCGGAGAATTGCTCCTGATATGCAAATGGACCAAACTTATAAAAGTGTGAAGAACTCGTGACCCAGGGTCCATCTTGGGTGTAGCCTCTTGACTCCCTGGGGCATACCCTGAAGGCCCTTCAAATAAATACCTACCTTCGTTCCCTTATTCTTGTTTATTCTCTGTTTTTAGGTGGCCATCTCAGGCATCACCCTTGGACCTTACAGGTGCCCAGCTGCTAAAGAGGGAACTCATCTGAACTAAACCTGCTTTTCAGGAACCAAGTGCTCCTGAGTTTCCACCACACATTATTATAGCAACAGATCTTTCTCCTTCATTTGATATTATGTGCAAAGCAAGAGGGACAACATCGGGAATGGCTTCCAGCCAGAAGAGACAAGTGGCAAGGCCCTCTCCTGAGCTCAACTGCACCCCGAGCAGTCATCCAAGAAAAGATCAGAGGCAATGTCACTACACTCTATAAATATCTGCATATGATGCAGCTATGACAGTAGAAAGATATTCGAGCAAGGAAGCAATGCTCTAACAAGACTGAGGAGCAGACACCTGCATGAGGTAAGAGGTACAGATCATTTCCAGCAGAGAGGTTTGCCTAGCACTCAGATGAAGATTTTATATAAAATTGCATCTCTCTGCACAATACAATCTCCAGACTCACCAGTTCTTACAAAAAGGACACCTAAAAAGATGTCTTGAGAGTTGTGGCCCATGAATGCAGCTAAGGCAGACCCTGGACAGGACTGACAGCTCCTCCCCTCACTTTGTGAAATAATTATAGGCAAGTGCTTTGAGACATACAAGGTTTGTTTAAACAAAAGAAAAAACAACAAAACAGCTACCCCAAAATAAAAAAAATCCTGTCAGCAGCCAGAGCAGAAGGCAAGTCACTGTGGCCATAAGCTGCTCCTCACACTGTCCAGTATCAGATAGGCTAAAAGACCAGCAAAGGAAAGACACTGAGCTGTGTGGAAAATCCTTCCAAAAGACTAGTTCCCGAGGGCAAAAAGAGTAAATACCTTGAATGCTCTGTTTAATAAAAGGATGATGTTCTCTCTATGGCCATTTTCAACACCTCTATTCTTTTGGCCCCCTTAGCACACCTCTGGAAAATTCTACAAGTTAAAACCCCAAAAAATCATGCTCTGGTTACCTAATTTATATCCTTCAATTTACATAACAACCCTTTCCTCTGACAGGATTAGGGAGACCAAGTAAGACCATCCAAACTGCCCTCAGCATAGAATCACAGAATGGTTTGTGTTGGAAGGAACCTTAAATCTCATCTCGTTCCATCCCCTGCCATGGGCAGGGACAACTTCCATTAGCCCAGGCTGCTCCAAATCCCATCCAACCTGGCCTGGAACTCTTCCAGGGATGGAGCAACCACAGTTTCCCTGGGCAACCTGGGTGCAAGGGCCTCACCACCCTCACAGGTAAGAATTTCATCCTAATAGCCCAACTAACCCTGCCCTCTGGCAGTTTGGAGCTGCCTCCCCCTTGTCCTGTCACTTCAGGCCCTTGTAAAGAGTCTCTCTCCATCCTTCTTTTAGGCTGCCTTCAGGTACCGGAAGGCCACAATTAGGTTACCCAAAAACTTCTCCAGGATGAACAATTCCAACCTTTCCTAATAGCAGAGGTGCTCTATCCCTCTGACAATCTTGGTGCCTCCTCTGGACTTGTTCCAACAGCTCCATTGCTGTGCTGGGAACCCCAGAGCAGAATGTGTTCATAAGTCACCCCAGAAGCAGGGATTCCAACCTCAGTTTCTTTTCTTAAAGATCTTTCCACGTCTTCATGTACCTCTACCATGTTACTACACTTTCTACTGCTTTAAGAAGTGGTGAAGAGAACAAGCAAATATTTTGGTTAAACATACTCTATACAGACATATAAAGACAGAGAGAAACCTGAGAAAACCACCACACTTTCTTCAGATCAGAATATCCATTTTTGTTTTCTAACCACCAGAGCAGCCTCCCACGGCAATTCTGTGTCTGCATCACTTGTCCCGTTGCCTTGGTTAGCTTCAAACCCAGCAAATCCAAATCCATTCTGTGTTAAAAGAGAGCTGTTCAGTGTTATCTGCTGTTCTGCATATTGCCCATCGCACTTTTCAAGTTTTCCTAGGCAAGCTCTCCAGATGTTCCTGGATTTAATTACACTCACAATTGCTTTCTGAAAATCTCCTTGCTATTTCACTCACTTGCCTTCCAGAATTGTTATGATACATTATTTAATTACAGCACAAAAAGCCCCACTTCATTCAAGCTCTTACCCTGAATCTTAGACAACAGTTTCCAAAAATCCTTGCTCAAGCTTTCAGCACTTGTAGGGCTCTGCAGGGAACTAGACTTTTATATGCCTCCTCCCTAACTCATTAGGGAACTTGGAAGTTGCCATGAACTCAGGGAAAGGTCAATTTTGCCATTTAGCAATTATTTAGTCACTGCTTCTTACACCAGAAAGGGCAGACAGTGGAGTTATGAGGAAAAATGAAATTGCCCTTCCACAGGCTTTGACAATCATCTATATAAGCATCTGGAAAAATGATCGGAGAATTTATGGACACTGAATGTGCTGCTTATTTAAGTGGGGCAGCACAGAGTCCCTTTGCCAGCAATGGGCTCCCATGGAAGGAAATTGAGGTGCAGCCATGGCAGCATCAGACTGACAAGTTCAAGAGGTTCAGGGCTCAGAGCTCTGCAGGGCCAGATTCACCATGCCTGAGCCACAGCCCCAAGTGGTGGTGCAGCCAAAAACACCAGGTGAGCTGCCTGCATGGGCACTCCATGCCTTCCTCAGCAGACCTAACTTTGGGAATCCAGCTGGGAACACTGAAGGATGGATGAACCCTCCTTTACCGTTAAACTGATTAAAGCTGCAATTTGAGCATAGTCAAGGGAAAGAAAAGTTAAGCTGTAGGCAACCCAAACACCTCAAAATCTTTATTAAAGCTTCTCTCAGCTCGCAATCCTCACAATGGAGTCACTGGGCTCAGTTAAGAGATTTCCTGTCCATGGTACGATCTGAGACTGCAGGCTGTGGACCCTGTATGGGCTTTTGATGGTGCTGAAGATGTCACGGTGTGCGGCCAGTCTGCAATTAGCTTACACCCCAGCACGACATGATGGCAGCACAAAGGAACTGAATTTCGGCAACTTCACTTTGGCATTACCCCAGTTTTAACACCTGACTTCCAAGCAGCACTTTTTTATCTCTTTTGGTCCTGCGTTTATTTTTATGAATGTCTGACTCCCTGAGGCATCAATGCCTGACACGCTGGAAATGGATTATTTATAAACCATCAGCAGGGAAGAGGAACACTCATTTGGAGAGCTCATAGATTGAAGAACATTCCCAGTGAATTCAAAGCAATTTCAAGGCTTTTTTGAATGCCTCGCAAAATCACTGACACCTTGGGTGCTGCTGGCATGTCACCCTGCAATTTTGTGTTTGCTAACCTCAGTCAGGCTCAGCTGACAGCATGTTTATCATACTTTTTCCCTGCGAACAAAGCCTTATTCCTACCCTAGACCCTCTGCTGGAAGCCATTCCTGACCCAGGAATGCTGATCTCATTGCTGCTCAGCCCCTATCTACATTGTAGAAATGCCTTTTTGGCAGTAAGATAAGGCAGCCGAGCACAGAACCCAGTGGGCCCCTCGCTCTGTCTGGTGAGCTTCTTTACTACAATGAAGGCAGAAAGGTCAGTGCTGTTCCCTGAGTTTAACTGGAGACACTCGTGTATGTCAGGATTTCACAATTACAGCTTGGACTGAGGCATCACTGAGGTCTGCAGATTTCTCATGAGGGGAAGAGGAGAGGCAGTACTGATCAATCTCTGGTCTCTGGTGACCAGCAATAGGACCCGAGGGACCAGCATTAAGCTGTACAAGGGGGATTAATTTAGATTAGATTATTGGATATTAAGAAAATGTTCTTCACTCAGAAGGTGGTGGGTCACCAGAACAGGCTCCATAGGGCAGTAGTCACGGCCCCAAGGCTGCCAGAGCTCCAGGAGTGTTTGAACAACTAGCTAAGGCACAGCATGGGACTGTTGGGGTGTCCTGTGCAGGGCCAGGAGCTGGTATCGATGATCCTTGTGGAGAGGATATTCCATGATTCTGTTCTATGATGCCACCACTTCACACACCTGCCCAGCCAAACACAATGTGCGATTGCTGACAGGCCCTGCCCCGCAATAACTGGGACACCCCCAGCTCTCTTTGGGGAGGTGAGGGACTGGTCTACAGCACACCAGCTTCTCCGGAGAGCCCAAGCCATCGCTTCGTTTTCTCCCCTGGAGCAGCTCCCTGGGGATGGCCAGGCCCATTGGCTCCACCACTTCCAGGCGGCCGGCCCCGCGCTCCCTCTGAGGCCGGTGCAGCCTCACGGCTTGGGCGAGGGCCGGCCCGCCCTGCCCGCTGCACCCGCGGCCGGCCCGGCCCGCCTCCCCCGCAAGCCCCGCGCCCGCGGCCACCCGCACCCACGGCAGCGGCCAGCCCGGGGACACACCCACAGCAGCGCCTTCCCATGGGCCGGCGCTCACCTGTTCTGGGGTCGGATGCCCAGCAGGTAACTCCGCCGGTCCGGCCGCGAGGCCCAGGCCGCGCTCTCGGCCTCCTCCGCCCCGTCGATGTGGCTCGTTCCCCGCCCGTAGAGGCCCGCGAGGGCCCGGCGGGTCGAGCCCATGGCCGGAGTGCGGCTGCCCTGCCCCGCCGCCGTCGCTGCCCGCCCCGTCACTCACCGCCGCAGTTTATAGGCGCCCCGCACATGCCGCTGTCAATCGTGACGCAGCGGCCCCTGCCCGGCCTCTCCGGGCCGGCTCCCCGGCCTCCTCCTCCCTCTGCCGTCGCTGCCAGCTCGAGTCCAGCCTTTGAGGAAGAAGTGAACTTGTTCTTATAATGACCTCCCCAACCACGGGGGATTTCTCACACCTCAAAGATGTCTCTGGTGACCACTGCCAGGACCCGACAGTGCAGCACGAAGTTGTGTCATGTTTACGCTGGATATCAGGAAAAGGTTCTTCCCTCAGAGGATGGTCAGGCACTGAGCAGGCTCCCCAGGGAATGGTCATGGCACCAAGGCTGCCAGAGCTCCAGGAGCTTTTGGACAATGCTCTCAGGCACAGGATGGGATTGTTGGGCTGTCCCATGCAGAACCAGAAGTTGGACTCATTGGTCCTTCTGGGTACCTTCCAGCTCAGGATATTCCATGATTCTGTGATCTCTCAGGATCAGCTACAACATCCCCCGATTCCTTGCAGGCACAAGGCTCCCACCCTGGCTGTGGTCATGTGGTCAGTGTGGTCATGGCAGTCACATCCTCACATCAAGGTGTCATGACTTGAAAGCCTG
Organism: Lanius collurio; assembly: GCA_020086605.1. Lineage (NCBI taxonomy): Eukaryota > Metazoa > Chordata > Aves > Passeriformes > Laniidae > Lanius > Lanius collurio. The sequence continues at coordinate 108,279 of JACBWW010000089.1, forward strand.
TTTTTTTATCCCAGAATGCAAAGAGAAGGTCTGTGATGGTATTTATTCAGTCTCCGTAAAAAAAGACAGCACAAAAGAGGGATGTAAAAGGTGGATACATGTCACAAACAATTACTAGCAGTGATTTAATACCAAATGAAAATATAATGAGTAATAAAATTGGATTATTTTCTTGTTCTACCTTTCTCTTGCCTGTCAAGCTGTTGCATCGTGAGCTGCAGACATGTCACTGGTGGCACCGCATCCCTCCAGCACTGGAATAATGGATGGAGCAGATTCATCTGAGTGGATTAGCTGCCTGCCCATGGCTGCACAGCAGCAATTGCAGCAGGAGCAGGGAAATGATGGCAAATTGCTCTATTCCAGGAAATACAACATGATTCAAGCTGATCCTTCCTGGGCAGGAGAGGCAGCAGATGTGGCAGCAACCAGCAGGGCAGGTGATGGATCAGTTGGTGCAGGACACTCCTGATTCCTTTTCCCCAGCAAATACTGTGATTTGGAAGGTGATTTTGCATAGGGATTGGCACCGAGGCATGCACGGACACACAGAGTGTGTGCATCACCTATACAGGTGACACAGCAGTGGCAGATGATCACATTATCAAGCATGTCAGTTGCAGGATTTGTGATACCAGAGAGGATACTTATCTTGGCAAATGCAAAGGAGATGGACCTTGTAAGACATTTGGATTTGGTCCTAGGAAATATGGAGAACGGTGGTCCCAGAGGGCTGACTGAAGACCTCACCTTCACCAGGCAGTGAAACAGGAGATGAAATTGCCTAAAACAAATGTAACATGATCCACGGGGGAAACCACAACACTAATTTTCAATAGGCAGCAGTGCACTCTGTATGAGCTAATGTCACTTAGAAATAATCCATCCCAAACAGAACACAGCAGATCCCCAAAATACCCAAACGCAGAACTCAGAGAAGGGCAGCAAGGATGAGCCAGGGTCCAGACTGGCTGCTGCATGAAGGGTAACTATGGGGACTGGGACTCTTCAGCCTGGAAGAAACTACTGAGGTGCCCATGACTGAGGTATACACAGCTGAGAAGGACAAGGAGAACAAGTCAAATTAGCAGGTAAAATAAGTGAAAGGGAGATGCTTTCTCCCTCCCCTTAGCTTTAGGCTACTCCCACACATGGCTGTGGCTGTTCACTGTCAACAGGGATTAATAAAATCCACAGGACAAATCTGTGGAAAGAAAATCTCCTGAGGTTTTTTTGCAGGATGAAGATATTACCTTCAGTTCAAGAAATGTTTGAGCTGCATAAAAATATTCAGTGTGTGCATGCCCTGATCTCACACCCTTCTCTCTGCTCTGGCTGCTGCCCAAATGTGGGAGGCAGGATGCTGGGCTGGGAGGACCCAAGCTGGCATTCTCCTGCTCGCATCCCTTTCTCGGGAAGAAGAATGAGGACTTTCAGGTCCCACAGCTTCAGGAAACCTGAATCAGACATTATTTTACCATGAGGCCAGTCTCCTGGCATATTGATCTGATAGAACACAGCCCAAACTATCTAGGAAGGGTGTCCAGAACAGGTAGGTTTCTGTGTTGAGCCTGGAACTGTGTCTGTTCCCCAATACAGGAAAGACACTAATATGCTGGATCAAGTCCAGTGAAGGCCATCAAAAAGATTCAAGGAGCTCAAACACTTGACATAGGAGAAGAGCATGAGGGAAACTGGGTTTTAGGCTTCAGGGAAGGACCTTGTTTTCTTCACTAACTCACAGGAGGGCACAAACTCAGAGGTGCAGAGTGATGGAATGAGAGGAGAAAATGCAAATGGCAAGGAGGAAAGTTCTGATTAGATATTAGGAAAATTACTTGCCCTGTGAAGGGAATCAAGCAGTACCACAGGGATCCAAGAGGTGGGCAGTCTCCAGTCTGTGAGACAGTTGGCTGTGGATGTGACAGGGTGCTGAGCAGCTGATCGATGTCCTGCTCAGAGTGGGGGGCTGGACCAGAGAACCCCAGAACTCCCTTCCCACCCTGGTCATACCATGATTTGGTGCTTCACCCCATCAGTGGAGAGAAGCCTGGATAGTGAGTGCAGGTTTAGCTCCGATGTGATGAGAAAGAGCCTGCTGTGGTGTTTGATCCTCCCTCCCCAATGCACAGGGGTTATATTCCTCTTCTGCCCTTGCAAGCTCTGAATGATTGTTGTGCCCGTTGCTTGCTGAGACAGCTTCCTCTCACAGCATCTGCTCTCCCATCAGTCTGCTCAGAGAGTGACAGTGCCCTCTGCTCCCAGCTCTGGGGGAAACGTGTTCAGCTGCTGGAGCCTGAGCAAGCTGGGCACGAGGCTTCAGTCCTCATTAGCAAAGCTTTCTTCCACTGCCTGCAAATCCAGCACCAACTCACACAGTCACAGGTGTTTTCTTACTCCTCTCGTACAATTTATCCTTCCCTTTCCTATCCTGTACCCTTAAGTTCCTCCCTTTCTAAAATGACAGGCTTCTTCCTGCGCTCTGACAACAAGCTCTCACCTCTGGTTCTTCCCCAAATATTCACAGATGGTGCCAGGGCAGAGCTCTGACAGAGGACAAGCACAATGGACTTTTTGAGGAGGTCTTTGGAGGAGGATTCTCTCAAACCTGGAGAAACAGTCTACAGGGAACACAGCAACCTCCAGCTATTTGAAGAGATTCTGCATCAACCAGAAGTGTTATCTTTAGCTATAGGAAAGTACTGGGCCTAATTTAGTGATAGTGATTTTTATTAGCTACCTGTGCTCTATAGATAATAATTCTGCAGCATGCACGTGACATGGAGCTGCTGACATACTCATTTACTACCATTCATACTACCATGCAGGGGTGTATTTCCAAATGCCTGGCTGAACCCTTGAGAAAATAGGAAAAAGGATGGTCTGTGTGATTTCAGACCGCTGGAGAGATGAGCACAAAGAAAGGTCCCGTGCTAAGCATCACCTTTCCTGTATCCATTAAGGGAGAGGACTGGTCCTTTTTGGAGCAGGGGTTATTCTGGGTCACATTAGATGGACAGGTGTAGCAGGTTTTCCTGCCTTTGCAGGAAACTGCCTGTTAACTATCCCATTCTGCACAAAGGAAAGGACATGGAGGGAGAAAATCCTTCCTCGATCCACCAGGTGTGTTTGGTTTGGCTTTTTCCTACCACCTTCTTCCCCATCAGTTATAAAAGAAAAGCAGCAGGTAGAGGTGCATCCCTCAGCCTTGCTTATTCCCTCCAACCCTATTATGGCACAGCTCAGCCCTGCCCTGGGTACCATAGAGCATGGATCCATGAGCACTCGGCCACAACTGCTTCTCTCTGCCATCCTGATGGCCCTGTTTGTGCCCTTCCATGCTGCCACCTGGGAGAGACATCTCTGATGGCCTTGCTTTTCCTTAGTCAGCCCACAGCCACTACTACAGGATAGAGAAATTTCAGCAGCAGAGTGAGAGTCTCTCACAGCCTCCTCTCTAACTCCATCATCCCCCTCATGCTAAAGTCTTAGTCTCCATCACTCCTGGCACCATGGGAACCTGCTTCCTAGGATTACTAACATGGCGAGAAGCCAGCCAGATGTGAATTTATCTGCCCTGGGAATGGGAACCTTGTCACTTCACTTCCTGAGCCCAGACCTGCTTCATTCCTATGGGCTTTGTGTCACGCTCCCTTCCCAGTCACTTAAAGTTCTTTGGGAATGACACTCAGTCACTCCTGGCCACCCTCTGTCCTCTACATTCAACATTTCCAGCTAATTTCCTTGTAGTCCTGCTGCCTCTGGAAGGGCGATGAATTTTGGGTTAATGAGTCCGACCTTGCCATTACCTTGTAAGTGCAAGTTATGGAACAGCACTGTGGAGTTCTCAGTCTGTCTTTTCTTTCCCAGAAGGGCTTGTGCAACCTCCGGAGGGCTGGCCTGGCACAACTTCCCCCGGGGCCCTTGTGATGCCCGGCCCAGCTGGCGGGGACCTCTTGGAGGAAGCGAGTTCTTACGCACCCACCCGTGGGAGCGCTGGCTCCACCATGAACTTTTTGGGCTGTAGTCCCCAGGAGGGAGGTGAGCGCGTCCGTGGAGACTGGGGGGTGAGAGCAGTGGGCAGAGGGGACGTGGGCAGGGGCAAGAGTGGCTGTGGGGATGAGAGCAAGGGTGATCATGGGGACAGGAGCAAGGATGCCCATGGGGATGAGGCAAGAACACCTGTGGGAACAGGGTGAGGACGCCAGTGGGGATATGGGTAAAGGTGGCTGTGGGGCTGAGGACATTGGTGGGGAGGGAGGTGAGGACACCTGTGGGGCTATGGGTAAGTACACCCATGAGTGGGGTACCAGTGTGGGGAGAACACTCATGGACACCTGTGGCAAAGGGGAAAGGACTGTTGTGGGGATTGCGTGAGGTCACCAGTGGGGTTGGGGGTGAAAACACCCGTGGGGGGGGGGGTGAGGACACGTGGGATATGGACAAGTCCAGCTGTAAAAGGAAGGGCAAGGAGGGCACTGTAGGGAGGAGGGAAGGACACCCGAGTGAATGAGGGTGAGGTCAGCAGTGGCGGTGGAAAGGTCACCTGTAAGGAGAGTTTGACGGGGGCACCACGGGAAGGAGGGGTGCACACCCGCTGGGAGAGGGGCGAGGTCACCAGTGGGGGTGGGCATGAGGACACCCCTGAGGAGAGA